>VWZU01000755.1:583891-607274 GCA_013397095.1 Sterrhoptilus dennistouni | reverse complement strand
TTTTTTTTGTTTTGTTTTTTTTTTTTTTGGAATGGGATGGCTTTCTTGTGAGAGGATGTTAAAAACTTTAGAATACTTTTGGAAAACAAATGTCAAGATAATTAATGGACACAGGCATATACATCGAGCAAGGAAAACAAATAGGGAAGGTTGTCCAAGTCTTCCCGAGGATGGACAATTCACGGAATAACTGAAAGCATTAAGTGCCAGACATAAATAGTTTTTCACACAATGCTTAATTAAATGCAGGAGTTCACATTTGCTAACAATTTTATTGATAGCTTCAAAGGCATTAGATAAGTTCAAGTAAGAGAAATACATTAAGTGGTGTTGAAAAATATAGTGATTTACCAAAGCTCTGCTTACCCTTTAGCCACAGATAGCTGATGATGGAAAGTATGCAAGGATAAGTAATGCTCTTTATTTGCCCTGATTTCTCTTTTGAAACCTTACATGGAAATCTTTGATCAAATACCTTTAATTTTTATAATTTTTAATATTTTCAGCATAGATGTGCTTACTCTCTCTTGTGAGTGACCTTCTGTTTGCTTACTAATTTGTTCAGATCCAGGAACGGGTTCCAGTTGAAGGTCTCAGCTATACACTTGAATAACTTGCAGTTCCTTGGTCCCTCTGTGTTGTATATCTTGGTATGTTTGGAGATCTTTTCTTGCCTGGAGATAACAGCCCCAAAATTATCAGCATAGCATTGAGCTTTCCATGGCTTTAGCTGCAGAGTTAAGAGTTGTGATCATAGCATCTCCTGAGATGGATGGCCATATTCACCAAGGCCTCAAATCCCTGTCCTGTAGAGAGGCTTGCAACAATGGGCTCTCAAATTGCATATTTTACATTTCTGCTGGCATTGGCCTCAATTAGCACCTCCTGCCGTGTTGGCAGCGATATGTGGGAATTGGCATATACAAGCTCTGCAAGCTCGACACTCCCTGCCCTGCTTGGTTTTTTGCTTCCTCCAGATTTATTTTCCTGGAAAAAAACACAGAAGGAAAACATGGGAAAAATGACTGACTTTGGTTGCTGCATGAAATTGTTAATTTTGATCATTTTACAGAGCAATTAATAAACATGGTTGTGACTATATATAGTCACATTCATTAATTGGTAGAAATGCTATGAGTTCTAATCATTGACTTTAAAATCCTTTTAACACATCCAAGCACCTTGCCTTGCAGCTGGCAACATCTGCAGGCCTGTTGTGCCTGGGAAGTGCAGCCCCCAGCTGAGGCTGCATCTACCAGCCTCTTTATAATCTACCTTTCTCTTTTTTGTATGACTTTTCTTTATTATTCTGTGAACAAAAATTTGCATGTATTAACTTATTTTAATCATAGACTTTAGTTGTGTAAGAAAAAAGATCTGCAGGACGCCCTCATATTTTCAAATGATAATCAGAAGAGGGCACATGAGGATTTTTAAATATATTTTTAATGTGATTCTTGACTCCTCTGCAACCAAAAAATGAAATAAAAAATGCAATATGAAATGTGAACGTCTTTATTGCCACTCTCAAAATAGCTAGGCCAGCTTATAACTGTTATTCATAATGACACTTTATTGCATGAACCTTGAAAATTATTTTCATTCCTTGATTATAAAGACTGTTAAGAGAACACGCTTTTTGTTATAGATGCAAATATACTAGCTGGCTTTTCACTGACCTTGAGTAAACCTTTAGCTGACACATAATTTTAGTTCCCTTGAAATCCATTAAAAAAGTCAGATTACTCCCAAAGCCCAATTTTAGCCTGTCCATAAAATGAGCAATGAATATTTGCTCATTTGTGGGTAGTCCCTTAGTGAGCCCAGTGCATCTTACAGATTTCCACCCACCACATTCCTCTCCGTTCTTAAAATTTTTATGGGAACACATGAAGGAAAAAAGCATATATCTAAAAATATTAATTCAAAAAGAAAAAAGAAAATATCTTCTATAAAGTGTAGATGCAGGTAGTACTTTCTCACAGTATAGTCCTTTGCTTGCTGTGTTTTGCTCTGGCTGCAGGGTGATACACATGCTATTTCCGTATTTCCATATTTCCATTTTCTCATACTGACATACCACAAAGCCTAGGTGATTTAATTATGGTCAGCCTGTTCTGTGGCAATGCTCAGAGAAAATAAAGGCAAATAATTCTCTTGTTACTTACCTAACAAAATGAGGTGACCATCTGAAATGCATCCGTGGTTTTTTCAAAAGTGTTTAGCAGGCACACAATGTGAAAACCTCAAGGCTTCTATGGTACAGACTCATCTAAAGACAAAATGTAAGCCTGTATAAGTACATAATGTGAAATTATTTAAAGCAAGCTAGTATACTAATTGCTCATTACTGCTATTTATAATTTTAATTATTAAGTATAACTGGTGTTAAAAATTTGCATTTGCAAATTTTACCATTTTAGTCTTTGGAAATATTAAGTCTGATGACATTCAGTGTAAATTTCGGCTGCTCAGAATTATGGAATTTCTGGAGCACCTTTAGGTGGCCCTGATTAAAGCCAGTTTTCTTTGATTCTATCACTAGATGCACATAGAAAAGTAGGTTTTTTTCGTCACTTATAAGAAGGGATTTGAAAACCTTTATTTTAGTCATTACTTGACTGGACTGCTTCATTTTAAAGTTTGAAGATTATGCTTAATTTTTGCATGTAGCAACTCCCTTCACATTGTAGAAATATTGGTGACATGGACAGGCTGTAGCACAACTCTTGAAAATGTTAGAGCCCTGTGTTAACAATTTTAAATAGTGGACATACTTTGTTTTGCCTTTGGTAAAGTTTAAGGTTTTTCAGAAAGTTTTCTGCTTATTCAAGTTGCACAGATTTTACATGTTATTGTGGAACATTTTCTCTATTTATGTCTTTTGGGATTTTGATTACTTTTATTTAGTATTTGCTCAAGATATCATTAAAATTTATGAGTTGGTTTGGATGCTAAGTATATTATTCAAACAGCTTTCAGAAAACTGGATTCCTCGGGAACAGGATATAGAAAAATTAATTTTGAAAGAACTCATGAAGTAACAGTCTTGAGCCTAGGAAAGTGTATGTTTTGAGTGACTGCGCATTAAAGAGCCACACTTACTTAAGGAATGCACAGGAGCAGCTGGTAGGGAATTGGGAAAACTTTGCTGGTTTCCAAGGGTTGTCATTTAAGTGTAATTCAGAAATTACCTTGTCTTTCTGGTGGCTGTATGACCTATGCAAAATTTTTTTCTTTCTCCACCCCACCCTTGAGAAATGCAGGACAGGACAGAAGCTGTCAGATTTTATTGATTTCGATGAACTTTCTTACAGTTTAGTATTCAAACCACTCAGTGCTCTTATTATCTGTTAAATGTTTTTTAACTGCTGCCTGTCACAACACTGAAAATAGGAAACAAATGCTTAAAGGAGAACAGGATAGGTAGAAAAAGTGAATTGCCTTAGCATCACTTACACTTGCTATCAACTCCTTTTTTCCTTCATATAGGATTTCAATTTAGATCTTTATGCACTGGACACTTTGTTAGACTAAGTTTAGCAGCTTCTGATACCTGACTTTTACTAGGTAAAACAAAAGAAAATGCTATCAACACTAGATTATAGTTTTAAAACAAACCAGAGAATTCTGGTTAATATAATATTGTGTTTATATATATTATTATGTTGTTTAAAATTGCTAAAACTTCCCTAAAACCAAGCTGTGAATTCTTTAGGATTAAAGAATACAAAGAATACATAGAAACTTCTTTTAATCTATTTTTTTAGGATTTGATTAATGACATTTTATTACAGCGTCTTGGCAGTTCTGGAATTCAGACAGTGAGCAGTTATTCAGAACAGGTCCTGTCTAGGGAGATTGCTCTGCTTGCTCTCTTAGTTCCATCTTAAACTTCATTAATGAAACTTCCCTTTTTATCTTTCTTCCTTTCTTTCTCAGTTTTAGAAGGATGATAGAGAGACAGGCAGACAGATACAGAATGCAGAATTCCACCCAGGAGAAAAAAAGAGCTGTAAGGAAGAGTTAGCCTAGAACTTTGTATTTGTAAGTCTTTGCAAAAACTTTTTTTTTTTTTAATTGTTTGTCTAATACAATAGAAATGGTTTTGGACCTTAAAGAACATTCAGTTTAACTCCCCTCTCATTGGCAGCCATGCCACCTGCTGGATCAAGTTGCTTGGGGTCTTATCCAACCTGGCCTTAAGCACTTCCAGGAATGGAGCATCCACAACTTTTTGGAGCAACCTGTTCCAGTGCCTTACCACCTTCACAGAGTTTCTCACTAACCTCTCACCTGAATTTCTCCTCTTTTAGTTTAGATCCATTTCCCCTTGTCCTGTCACTGTCTGCCCATGTACAAAGTTGCACTCTCACTTTTTAATATGCCCTCTTCAGGTACTGGAAGGCCACAATGAGGTCTCCTCAAACCCTTCTCTTCTCTAGGCTGAATAATCCCAACTCTCAGCCTATTTTCCTAGGAGAGTTTTTAAAACCCTCTGATCATCTTTCTGCCTGCTCTGGAACTATTTCAATAGGTGCAGGTCCTTCTCGTGCTGAGGACCCTAGAACTGGATGCAGCAGTCCAGCTGGGGTCTCACGGAGGTGGAGTAAAGGGGGAAAATCCTCTCCCTTGGCTTGTTGGTCACACTGCTTTGGATTCAGCCCAGGATATGGTTGGCCTTCTGGGCTGTGAGTGCACGCTGTTGGCTTAGATCCAGCTTTTCATCCACAAGAACCCCCAAGTCCTCCTCCAAAGGGTTGCTGTCAGTGGGTTCTTCTCACAGTCTGTGCTCATCTCTGGGATTGCCCTGACCGAGGTGCAGCACACTGAACTTACTGAACTTCAGGAGGTTCCCATGGTGCTGTTTCTCAAACTTGTCCAGGTCCCCCTTGGATGGCATCCTGTCCTTCTGTTGCATCACCTACACCACTTATCTTAGTGTCATCTGCAAACTTGCTGAGGGTGCAGTCCATACCTTAACCAAAATATCTGATTCTTATTGTGGCTAATATCTTATTCAAGTTAAATTTCCAGAGCTGTTCTAGAATTATTACATTGGAAACTGTTTTGCAATGTTCTGTACTCCATACCTCCCTGCTTATGCGTTCAGGTGCTAATTTTATTTTTTTAAATGTCAAATTGTAGTGCAAATGTGCTCAACTGAGTATAAATGATGCATTTTAAATTGTTGCATTAGAAAATTACCCTGGTAATAATGCAGTGCAGTTTCATTTGCTGTAGTGTCATCATGATTTCATTGCTGAGCACAGTGCTTCAATGTCAAATGCCAGAGTTCAGAAAAAGTAGTTATTATTCAAGTGCCAGAATAGCACTGCCCCCTCTGCTCTGCCAGCTTCTGCAGCATAAACAACAGCTGTCGCTCAGGGCTGTGAATGAGTGTCTGGTGTACAAACAGTTGTTTTCCTACCCAGGCTTGTGGGCCAAGGCAGCAGAGATGTCGAGGAGGTACCACTGATGGAAGCTTTCTGCAGTCTAATGATTGCAGTGGGGTGTAAGAGAAGTACTGGCACAGACATCTGTGTCACTTCTCCAAGGACTGTGTGCATCACAGGAGGAACTCCCCAGGTGAATAACCTTCCCAGGCTCTGGAACCTCTTGGATGCCCCTGAACAGAGTTTATCCCAAAGGAAAAAGAGCCCAAGCACAGAGGTGAATTTGAGGTACATTTCTGGTTGTGTTATATGCTGTCTTCTAAGAAAAAGTGGGATTGCCCACTGAACATTTAGATCTGAGTAAATAGCATTCAATTAAGTGCTGTTTTGTTTCTGTTTGAAATATATTGCCAGCTTTTGCTGACCAGATCCAGAACTTTAGCTCTTCATCTAAAGGCCTTGGCTGCTGTCCCAGAGATCGTTCAGAAATGCACAGAGCATTCACTGAATTTTTAAGTGGTCATGGTGACAGTCAGGCCCCAGAAATGGCTTAATTTGTGCCAGTAAATAGGATCCTCTGAAACTGTGCACTAATAAATGTAAAAAGTTGTCACTGTGTTTTTCCATACCAGTATTTCAATGTTTTAGCAGTCAACATTTAATGTCTCAAACATTTTGTTTTAACGAATGTTTCAACATTTTTTCTTAAAAATAGTCATTCTCATATGAAAAAGGTATTTTTGAAAATTACCGACTGTTTTTGTAAAAAAAACACTCCTTTGTATTTCCAGGGAAAAAATGTTAATTTCTCAACACATAGTTCCAGGGTGATAAACAATGCTCCACTTTTTTCAAAAATAATTAATACTTTAACTTGCTAATAGATTGCCCAAGGCTTATTATAATAGATTGCAGAAATAACCACAAAATATGACTGTCCTCTGAGATTCGGTTCCATTGTCTCAACAAACTGCATATTTCTCAGATAGTATCTCATTTAGTTTTGGTTTTGAAGTCATTAAGCGTTTCCTTGCAGCGTCAAGTAAAAGTCTAAAAATCAGGCAGAAGTCCAATGTAGTTTAATAATCCAACCATGAAATAACAAAAAAAGGCTCATTACTGCTATCTAATAATGAAGAGTCTAATGCTAATTTTTGAAATGCTGATTGTACAGTTTCAAGTTCTATTAATGCTTAACAAAATACACAGTCTCTGTTTTCAGAGGATCACTGAAATGCTCTTATATTTTGGTGACATCTGCGGTTTTCTTATCTAGGTGTCTGTGCCTCTCTCCAAAACAAACAAACAAAAAAGTTGCATTATAGTAGCGGTAAAAAATAATATCTATCCAAATGATACGTATGCAAGCTGTAGGATATACCAATATGGAGGCGAGTTAAATCAACTGCTCCAGCTTTGTCATGTAGGGGACATTGTATATAGTATTATAAACATGTTTAATGTTCATCTGTTGTTTGTGAATTTAAGTGTCTGTTCCCAATGGCATTGCTTGTAAATCTTCAGTACCACAATTCCTAAATCTGTGCCAAACAACATTAAATTCATTTATGGTGACACAATTACAGGACCTGTTTTATGGCTCTGTGCACAGACAAAGGGTTGTCCTTTCTTTAATCTCTGCAGAAGCATTTTTACTGCATTTCTGCCCAGTGGGATGTAGCAGGGAGAAACTCTGTTCGTTTGACTTTGGATGCTGGTGCTCATTTGGTTTCTTACACATCCCCAAATGTGCAGCAGCAGAATTCAAGTATCTTCAGCATATGAGGTGATCACTGGGGTTTATTTTCCTGGGAACTCAAATGTAGAAACAGATCTCCTGTCCACCCTATAGCTGTGATAGTACAGATCTCAGTGGTGAAGGCACAAAGAAGGGTTGTGAATAGCGTGTGTGTGTGTGTGTGAGTGTGTGAAGGGAGTGATCAAATGGATAAAATCTGCACCTCCTTTGAGAGATGAGGAAATAATGTATCTGCTGTAGAGAAGTTTCAGGAAAGTCCTTGGATTTTATCTTCTCTGAGTAGATGGGGTGTTGTAGTGTCTTACCCTCATGCTGGGTGGTCATCAGTGAAATATGAATAGGCTGTGGATTTTCTTCCCAAAGGAAGTGATAAAAGCCAGGTTATTTGCAAGGCTTTAAATTACACTTGACAAAACCCTTGGCGAGGTACTGAGAAATTATGTTGCAATTGAAAGTACGCCAGCTTGTGCTTCCCAACACTTCTCCTGCTGTGGAAATATCCTGCAAACCCAGATTTACAGATGTCCAAAGCAGCCGTGTGGCAACAGCGAACCTTAACATATTGTAGCTGTAACATATGGAGCTGTGAGTCCTGGGAAGGATTTCACACCTGCTGTGCGATGGGTCTGCTCTGCTTATCTGTGGAGAGTGTCACTGAAAGCCAGAACCTTGCACCTGGCTGCACTGGGTGGCCAGAGGATTCAACAGGAGATGCAGTGAATTCTGGCATCCTATGAGTCCTGGGAGATGCTGAGCTGATTGTAGGAAACATGCAAACTCCTTGGAAACACAGGTTTAGAATGGCACAGAAGTTTGGATGATGAACTTCTAGAGAGCTGATGAAACAATCAGCAGATTAGTTATGCAGATTTCCATCTAAACAACTCTGTCTTTCCACAGATTGGCTGAGTCTGAATGTACTGACATTTTTTGATTGGAAAATACTTGCACAGTTAAAAAAAAAAAAAAAGTGTTACTAATATACTAGAACCATGTTTTAATTGGATCCTTTGGGACCTGAAAAAGATAAAAGATATGGAAGATAAATTTTAGATGCATTCAGAAAGTTTCAGTCTAATGAATATCCTAGATAACCAGAAAGAATTCAGAGCGAAATCCATCTAAAAGGTCTTTCAAAGAAAGTATTTTTTAATTAAAGGATAAGGAGAATGTCTTTTGCAAGTGTCAGCTGGTATATGAAACCTATTCAGAGGCATGTAATGTTGATGAAGTTACCCACCAAGTTCTGTACAGGTGAGTGAGAATGGGTTCCAAAATCTGATTTGCAAGTGCACTAGGGTCTGCAGTTCTAGACAGACTGGCAAGGGTTGGGGTTTGTTTACTTCACTGCTTGTTGTTCTCTTTCATTTGAAAGACAGTTGTGGGTAGGATAATGATAGTTAATTCAACTTTGTGATATCCATCACTATTGATGAGGAGGTGGCTTTACAGCTTTCTGTATTCATTTTCTGGGATGAATTTGCATATGAATTGAGTGAAGAATAGTTCTATTCACAGGTAACTTCAGAGGCCTTCTTAATCAATGACACCCTTCTCTAAATTTCTGCAGGAAATAACCCCATCAATTGCCTTAAGAAAATATACAAAAAAAAAATCAAATATTTTTAATAATCAAAACAGGCAATTGCCTACTATTGCTATAACATTAGATGAAACCAACCCAACCTCACTGCCAAAGGAGTGAATCTCCACTGCTTCCAAAGTAAAATTAGATCTTATGAACTGTCCAAAGTAAGAGCTGATATTTTAAAATGCAGCTTATTTTTTTCTGTTTTGCTTCCCTTCCTACTATTTAATAACTAAACCCATCAACTCGGTTCCAAGAATATATTTAGCTGATTTAATCCAATTTTCTCATTGAGCATGTACTGGAATAAAAAACGCAAATCAACAGCACTCTTGGATATCTTCAGGATCATTTCAGTTCCTGCTCCCCTGGATCAGCCTCCATTCTTTTATAAGACAATGAGCAAAGCTAGTGAACATGGATATGTAAAGGTCAGTATTCCATGTCTCTTAAATGTATGAGGAAATTGTTGTTCTTAGGATGTTACTAACTCTGTGGTCTGGTTTGTTTGAGAAATATACACCTGATGCATCCTTGGTTTGAGGGGAAAATGAACCCCACTATTTCAGAAATGATATCTTCATAGGCTGTTTTCTGAGGTGCATCTAAGACTTCTGTATATTGCTTTGTTGTCCTGTTGAGCTGTAGTGGCAGTAAACAGACTTCAAAGTACTGTTTCCTGTCTTTTGTTGGATAGCTTAGTCCTTCTCAAGTCAGTTGGTAAGTTTTGTTCATTTCTCTGCCAGCTTTGTGGGAAGCTGCTGTTTAAAGTTGACAGGCCACATGCATTTATCTGCTTTCTGTTCCTGATTTGATTATTTTTGTTTGTATTTTACTATGCTCCATAGATTTATTTGTGAATCTCTCATCTGGATCTCAGCCTCTAGAAAGTCCTACAAGATTTTTCAGATTTTTTAAAAGTGTATTTCTAGACCATAAAAGCATTACTCTCATCTAAAGTTGCTTTGGAATGTTGCTGAAAGGAGCATGGTCTCCATTTTCCATAAAGAGGTGAGGACGGTTCTGTCTCCTCCTCTTGAGAGGCACAACCCTGACAAGAGCTGTTTTGGGCTTTGGCCATTACGTTGCAAGATCTTTGCAGGGTGGTTTGTGTGCTGGTGCCATGTGAACTAAGGTGATACATTAAACTATTAAAGTAATGACAAAAGCTGTGTTTTCTGGTAGAAGTTGAGGTTAGCAGGGTGCTGACACTGCTGTGGCTGCTCATACCCTGAACCAACACTCTTCTTATTGACTCAGACTCTTACTGACCTGTGGCAGCTGCCACAGGTTCTGCAGTCCAGAAGAAATGCTTATGCTATTATTTGATGCAGGACGAGAAATTTGATGCTGATGTATTCTGAGATGAACTGGAACCACAGTAAAATCCATAAGGAATGCTTATGTGTAATCATCTGCGTGATTTGGGTGTAATTTAAAGAACATTGTAATTGAAAAAAGGAAAAACAAGAAAGAAAAATGAGAAAAAGAAAGAAAAATGAGTTTAAAGTATTCATAGTATTCATAGAATGAATGAAGGTGTAAATCAATGTTTTGTTGTTTTTAGAATACAGGAATAAACATCTAGAAATGTAGTCTATCTTAAAAAGGCACAAAAAAAGTTGGTGTTTTGCCATCTTTATTTCTAGAATACCATGTAGTAAGTTTAGCTACTAAAAATATAATTTATTTAGTACCAGAACAAATTATACTTGTGTTATGTTGTCAAAAGCAGAGGTAGATGAGAGTGTAGACAGCAATTGACAAAAAAGTGACATTCAGTGATCTTTTCCAATTTAAAACAGGAAAACAAGTTTATAGATTGTTATAATGAAACCTTAGCTTATTGTCAGATTATGAAATGGAGAAGGATTTTATGTTCTTCTTTTAAAATTATTCTCATATTATGAAGAAAATGGTTTAAATAGGTCTTGTGTTACTAATACATATTACTCACTGTTCATGAAATTTCAAACTACCGGTCCTTCTGCAAGGACCTAAGCCATATTATGGGATGATTAATACTCACAACACCCCTGTGAGACAAGATTGAGTTAATACCTGTTTCACAGAAAGACAGATTTTAGTTGGAGATACACTTTGACTCAAGTATTAAGGAAGTGGCCATGGAAACACTTTTTTTTTCCATCGACTTGTTTGCTGAGTACTCTGTGGATAAAGTGGCATAGCTACCTTGTCAGTTCACTGACAAAACATGAAAAACTTGGACCAGTGAGACTTGTTTGGCCATCATTTTGCAAATGTCATCATAATGTGCAACTCCTCAGTCTCTCATCCTCTGTGTTTTCTCTGGCTGAACAAATTTGCCCTTTCAACCCTTTCAACCCAAGCATGCACAGCTCCTGTCAAACTGTGTGTCCTTCAGCTTAGCAAAAACATTGCAGGCACTCTGCTTTAGATAGCAATGCAATTTTTTTGCATATGTATGCATTTTTTTGTAAAATTAAAAATTGGTTTTGATCCAGGAATGTCTCCCAGTTTTTTTTCCTGATCTTGCAGAAACCTTTATCTTTTAGGTATAAGTACAGCTAAGATATACAAACATATTAGCATTGCATATTGTAGTACTGAATGCCTATTTCTGAAAGCAGCCATTTCTTTGTCTAATGTTTTGCCAATATCGTTCTGATATTACAATATTCTCTTAAAAATCTAATTGTTACTAAATTAGAATATGCTAGCAATGACATGTAAACAAATATAGCTTCTTTGTAACTCCCTAAATATACTCTTCAGAATTTACTAATAAGTATAGCTCTTTTTGAGAATAATTATCACTTTACTTCAGTTTTTCCTGACTCCTTAGGATCACTGATAATTTCATATTTGTGTTTTAATACTGAGGAATGCCAGAAAAAATTCCCATGGATAAGCATCTTCACTTGTAAGTGATGACTAGGCTTTGTTATTTGTTATCCAAATAATTTGGATTTTAGTCAATGCTTTCTTTCCAACATTTGCTCCAGTAAAACAGATGGCATATCCAGGCTACCTTGAGTTTGCTAATTAAGACTTAAATTTTTATGCTTTGACTTTTTTTTTTCAATTATTTTATTTTAAAAAATTCTTGTAAAAGGAAAACTGTACTTTATACTTAGTTTACTGTAAACATGATTTCAAGTCTTCCTGAAAACTAAACTTGACTTTCTCTAGATATTCAGCTTATTTTCACCAAGAGTGTCATAGTAAATTATGTCCTCATTGCAAATATGGTCAGTTCCTCACATTTAGGACTTTTCTTCTGTTTACTTAAGAATATGCTTGAATGTGAACATATGAGGATCTTCAAGAGAAGTGAACTTCACTTTCATTGACAGATCAGGAAAGTTAGTGTTTGTATTAATGACAAAACAGAAGTTAGTGGGAAAAAATGGCAAGAGATGACCTGCTGTACTTGGATTTCCATATGCTGCTTGGGGAAGGAGCTGATATTGTTGCCTCGTGCTACTTCATCAGCATCCAAAACCCTGCACATGATTTAGGCTGGAAAGGATTTTTGGTGTTTACCTCCTCTAACAGGCTGCTCAAAGTGTTCACTGTGCCCTTCCTGGTGAGGGATAGTAGCTGAGCTCAATAAACCCCTGCCCTGGGGTTTTCCTCTCTGATGCCATGAAATATTATTTCTATATGTTCCTTTTCCAGGTTAAGCACCAAAGGTGGCCCATCTGCCTTGGTCCAAATTTGTAGAATTTGGTCCCAGACTGATGGTGTGTTATAGAATGTTCCACATTTGTAGCTTTTTCAGTAAGAAATTAGGTGAAAGATGAGATCTGGAGAACTCAAAAGATAAATTTAAACTGCTTCTGTACTTGTGCAGAGAATATATTTGCTATGGGCAGGTATGCCTCGATAACCAGGTCAGTTATTAAAATAATATTTGTTAAGAGTATTTTTATCTCTCTGTGTACATATATAACCGCATATACTTGGAGTGGAAAAATTATTTGTCCAAGCATGAGGGAAAAACCAAAGTATAGTGCAGTGCACAGTATTTACCTTTCAAATATTTTTTTTCTTATGATATTTACATGTTGAAAAATTCTGGCAGATACTGTAAGATATATGAAAGCTTATTTGTCGGATTTTAATTGGCTACTGTAGCTGTCACTGTGCATTTAACAGAACTATTTTTTCTATGGACAATGAACACTTACCTGTAAAAGTCAAATCCAATGGACAAATTGGGGTACTAGATCAGTAGGATTTCTTATCTAAATTGTTTTCACATTAGATTTCTTTTGTAGCACTGAATAATTTGGATAAATGACCTTTCAAATGGTAATTGAATTTCCGTAACAACAGTTGGGTGATGGTACATAAAAAGTAATAAAAGCCTTTAGCAGTGCCCTTTTCTGGAGCTTGTCACAGTCTCTGCCTCTGATAGTGAATGACACTTATTACTCAAGTCATATTTTCTTAAAAGCTGTAGCTTTGCTGAAATTGTGTGAGAAAATATACTTTCCCTTTTTAGTTAATTGTATGGTGGAAAACCAAACTGCGTTTTGGGTTTTTAATAATAGAATGTTATACAGGCTATAATATATATTCTCAAAAACTAAGGTCACTAAGGAAATTTAGCATCCTAATATTTATATACTGGGAAATCAATTAATTTGTTAACAATTTAACTCTGCTTTCATAAGAGAAATTAATTCTAGATTAT
This sequence comes from Sterrhoptilus dennistouni, assembly GCA_013397095.1. Classification (NCBI taxonomy): domain Eukaryota; kingdom Metazoa; phylum Chordata; class Aves; order Passeriformes; family Zosteropidae; genus Sterrhoptilus; species Sterrhoptilus dennistouni. Next base: position 593,847 of record VWZU01000755.1, on the reverse strand, counting down.
TTGCATGACAGCTACACAACTTGTATTGCCCTGTGTATGTCGACTGAAGCTCATGTGAGACCAAAATCACCTCTACCAATACTTGGATTTTTGATGATCTAAGAATTTGAGATTGGCCTTTGAAATGCAAATACTATATGATATAGACACATAAAAATGGAGAGTAAATACTAAATTGTAGATAATACATTCTACATGAAGCTATTTTTCCTGAATCTCTCTGACTGGTATTGCTAGGAGAATTCAAAATCTAAGCTTTAAAGTCATCTGGTCATACCTGTGCCTTCCAAAAATCAGGCAAAAGATTAAAAGAACAGGTATCACCTAAGAAGCAAAATCTTCCAATATGCCATTCCTATTGTTTGAACTGTGAGGCTTTTTTTCTTACTAAAAGAGAAATTGTATTTGAGTAAAATCTTGTAAGCTCCCATATGGACAAATTTTAGAGCCATAAAGCTAATTTTCTGAAAAATACTTAAAAATACTTTTCATATGAATTCTTTTCTCTTCATAACTTGGGACAATACCCTGAGAACTCATTATTTTATTACTCATCAATTCCTGATATAAATAAATCAATAAATGAATGTGTGTGTATAAACATAAATATATAGGATTCTATCTGAAGTTCCCCCTTTCTAGAATACAGGAGTGTTTCTGTGGTTTCAGTAAGTTTCCTACCTTGGCTTTATTTGGCTTTCTGTAAAACATCTTGTGATGGCACAGACAGCATAATGTTTGTTAAATATAGTTCATAGGTCAAATACGTGTAATAATTGGTACAGGCAATGGCAGGAAAACAATTTGGGAATACTGTCTGCTTGGCTGGTTGGGACAGCAAAGGTCTTACAATTTTACAACATGGATTTTACACCTCATTTGATCACACAAAATATCTAAATTTACTCAGTCTAATGTGCTTATTTGCCTTCTCTTAAGTCCAGTTTGTTTTGACTCTTCCAGAACATAAGTTCTTCAGGCTGGTTAATTCTCTGTTTTTATTATTGAAAAATACATAGTGCCCAGGAACATACACAGAAACTTTAATGAATAAGGGTGATAGATCTTCATTCAAAACTGGCAGAAATTGTTCAGCTTCTTGCCTTCTGTAACCCCCAATAAACCATTTCACCTGTCCCAGGAATAAATGGGTGAAACCCTCATTGTATTTGGCACTAGTGGGACTGTCTGCATCAGTTTGACTATATTGGAAAATTGATTTTGATATGTGTAGGCTGCTCCATCTTGAATAAAAATACAATAAAATAAATGTATTAAATACTTTAGTTTCCTTAAGTACCTTTTTCTTCAGTGTCTGAGTCGTGTATGTTTTTTCATTTCTGATTTGGGTTTTTTTTATTAGGAGCAATTATAATTGCAAAATATTTAGTGGGTTTCTGATTGTAACAAAGGAAATAATTGTGCTAGATAGGAGAAATCAAAGCCTTTCTAGTGCATGAAAGTACTTGGAACAACTGCAGATTTATGACTGCAAGGCTTAAAAAAAGGCAGTTTATCAAAATGAAAGCTCAATACGTTTTCTAAATACTGAGGACATTTCAGCAATTTCTTAAATTCAAGTATTAGCAAAGGAAATAACTAAATAAAGATAGTGAGAACTGACCTTTCTTTGGGGGAGGTGTACTTTTGATGTTGATAAATAAAGGATGTCATAATTAAGAAGAGGTGATATTTAATGCTGTTTTAATTTGACAATGTCACAGTCTTGTTTGATTGAAAGTACTGTTACCTTCTGAGCTGTAGTATAGACTATTCTAAATTATCATTCAGTAGAGGTCTGTGACAAAGGCTTTTATAATCAGCCACTTTTTCAGTTTTATTTTGGTTAATAAGTTGATTCTCTGTTTGGGAAACAACTGATTGCACCTGTCTCTGAATGTGGGAAGTTGTAACAATTTCCCTAGAAATGCCATTGCTGGAAATGGTGTTCTTGGGTTTGGCATTAAAATGTCAGTGCACCAACTGTTCAGAAAGCTGCTGAGTTTCATGATACAAACGTTGCCATCTTTTAAGTGAATTAAGTAAGCCAAAAATGCTCTTTTGAGACCCCATTGGCTTCTAAGCTTAGGTAGGAATAGTTAGATAAATGTGACTCCTGTTTGAGTAATTAATTTATTTGTCTCATTATTCTCTACAAAACTTCTCATCAAAACTTTCGAAATAAGTGCTTTTTATGCAATGCTTAAACCCTTACATAAATATCTATAAGTGTACAATCCAGCATTTGCTGGGTTTCCCTTCTGTTTTTAAACAAAAAGCTGAACATCTGAAATTCCTGAATATTTTTGAAGGAGGTTTGTGCATATACAGACAGATGGTGTTTTTAGGAGCCTGATTTTCCTGCCCAAACTTCTAATGAGTGCAGTCTTGCATGAAAAGTGCAAGGGGTTTTTTGTGCAATTATTTTTTGGAGGGGAAAAAAAGGAAGTGCAGTATGGTACCTCTAATAATGTCAAGATTGGGCTCTGGTTTTTAAGTAATAATCTCCCTACTCTTGAAAACTTAAGCCTATGCTATTAGTACTTACTGTTCTCTTGTTTGGAACAAAGAGGTGCAGCTAATACCTCAGAGCCCCAGAGCCAGTGTATCAATGATAACAGGGATTTTTGTAACAAGAATCAGAGTGAATGAAGTAGAATTTTTGGATACTATAATCAGATGATCCATCTTTTTTCTGAGGCTTGGGAATTTGTATACTGTGTATCCCTTGTAAAACAAAATTTCAGATGCTGCCCTGACTTCCAGGGTATGAACCCTTTTTTGAATTTAGCGTTTTTAAAGGACAATTTTACTCTGGAGGTGTATGCTAATGATCCAAAGGAATTTGGATCCAAAGGCCACATTTATAAAGCTTCCAAATTAGTTCTGAGGCTTGTGTGAAATCACATAGTAGCTTTGCTTCACAAAGTCATAGAGCCTCAGAACACTAAGGGGTTGGAATGAACCTTTGAGATCATCTAGTCCCAGCCCTGCTCCACCATGGGCAGGAACACCTTCCACTAGAGCAGGGTACCCAAGGCCTTATCCATCCTGGCTTTGAAGAATGCCAGGGTTGGGGCATCCACAACCTCCCTGGCAACCTGTTTCAGTATCTCACAGTAAACCTAAATTTCCTCTCTTTCAATTTGTGCCCATTACTCCTTGTCCTCTCACTACAGTTGCTGATGAAAAGTCCCTCTCTGGCTTCCCTGCAGGTCCATTCAGATACTGGAAGGTTGTTACAAACTGGAAGGTTCATACAGATTTCTCCAAGATGAACAGCCCAAACCTTCACAGCCTGTCACAGAGGAGGTGCTCCATGATCCTCCTCTGATCTTACCAACTCCATGATCCTCCTCTGGACTTGCTCCAACATTTCCATGCCCTTCTGTTGGGGGCACCAGAACTGTAAGTGGTACTCCAAGTGAAGTCTCACAAGAGCAAAGTACAGAGGGAGAATCATCAGCTCCTTTGATCGGCTGGCCACCCTCCTTCAGTTGTCTTCAGTTTAGTTGCTTTGTAGGTTTCTTTCCTGCTACTTAAATTGTAGTACCATCTAAAGCTTTTTATATGTTCTCTAGGTGTATTTCTGTATGAAACATTGAAGCAGAATCACTGAACAGATAAGAGAATCTAATTGTGCACTAGTATCTTTTTTAACCTAAGTTTTTAGGTTTACATTTTTTGTGTCACTTTTTGTCTTGCTAGGAGTTAGTGTATAAACAGTTGAAAATGCAAATCGTCATTCTTTTCTTTTTTTTTTTCTTGAATTCTCATTCCAGTGGTTTTCTTTGAAGCAGCACTCATAAATATTCTTTAATAGATGAAAATATCCTTGAAGAGGAAATGCATTTCTAAAGTGTTGTAAATGTCAAAGCAAGGATGGAGGTAAAAATTATCTGTGAACTTAATATTTCTATCAGAAAATTCCCCAAAGGGAAAGAAGCTTGCAGAGAGCACTGATAATGCATAAATACTTATGCTGATTCAAGAAATGATCTTTGAGATCTGATGCATATTAAGATTTCTGGAAGGTCATATTTGTTTTAAGTTACTTTGTTTCTCCTTGTACTAATAAATTCCTGGATGGGTATGAAGGAACTGAAACTCTGTTTCCCTGTGAGCTTCCCTTTCCAATCTTGGTTTAGATCTCTAATCAGTGCATGAACAGGGGTTTTGATAGTTCTCCATCCTAATGGCATTTATATCCAGAAGGCACACCCTTCTGCTTCCTCCATCCATATCTTGAAGGGGTCTACACAGATACTGTACATATAGGAATACACCTATGTGTAGAGAGAGTAATCTGTTAATTGTGCCCATGTTCTTAAGCACATGGCATTGTTTTACTCTACAAATCATGTGTGTTATTTAATGTTTTATAGAATTGATCAAAACAGATTATCAAATTACCAGCAAATTTTTGGCCGCTACCAAAAAAACACCTATGCATACACCAAAGAGTAATAGAATGCATCAGGACACGTTATATGTGAATAAAATGTTCTGAAAAGGCTGGGAGTATTTCTTGTGGAGAGACAGTAAAATGCTTATGTGGTGAGAACTGAAAAATCAAGGTTCAGTATGCTGGAGAGGGTTCAGAGAAACTGAGGGAAGTCTGCAGTGCTGAAGAAGTGCTGGAGTAGGAGATTAAATTGGTGATAAGTAGACAGATGGTGAGTAGATAGGACGAATCATGTTGCCAGTAAATTTCAGTAACTCAGTAAATTTCTGTTGTGATATCTTACAGAGGTAGGAAGTAATATCAAACTCAGGTGGAATTATGAATAAAAATGCAATGTGACCAAGAAAATACGGAAATTGAAAAGGGGATTGTTATATCATAATAAAGTATTTTGATGTTTTTCAAGAGCCTGTTGATACTGGTTTTCACTTACAGTGACCAAAAAAAAAAAAGAATATTTTGGTAAGTTATCAACTTACAGGTTTTTCTTATCATGTAGCAACTCTGGATAACAGTAACATCAAGGACAGGTAGCAAGTCCCTGTGGCTCTACCAAATTGGAATTTTCCCTTTATCTGTTAAATATTTTATTCTAATATTTTATTCTGAGTTTAATACTCAAAATGTCTCTTGGGACATAATTTCATTTTCTGGCTTTATATACTTTCCCTAAAATGTGGGAATATTTGCACTATGAGAGACACAAACATAAAAGAACAAGGTTGAATACTGAAGGCATCTGTTGTTCTCAGTAGGAATAGGATCCTGAGGGAATAGATGATCTAGCTGAGCTAATATCAATTGTGAACTATGACACATTCATTAAAAAGAAATCTCAAATAGGATTCTAACTTAGAATTCTCTGGGAAAAAAGTCTTGAACCTACAATATTAAGCTAATTATTGAATGAATATTTATCTCTTGTCTTCTCTTTCAATCAGCTGGTTTTTTTAACATTGTGTTCCAAGACTTAGGAGTCTGTGTCCATTGTGACTCCAGTTGCCATCTTCTGGCTACTCCTTACTTTTATCACAGACTGAAATGTAATTTCACCGATTACACGTCAGCATTCTTGCTTAGTTTTCCAATTCTCCTCAATTTTGGAAATAAGCATAAGATTTGTTAAACTACATGCTGAAATAAAATCATATTTATTGCAGGTTAGAAAACTGAATTTCAAGTAGGAACAGCATGGGTGTCCTTCCTTCTCCACAGGCTGGACTGAATAAGATAAAACACAATAAGAATTAAGATAAGTGTTTCTTTCAAAGCAATCCTCTCTTTCTTTTCTTGTTTTATGCTCTTCTTACTCTTCTTTGTACCCGGTTTTTAAATGCTACTAGTCTAGGTTGAAATGAGCACTTCTGTGTCTTCCTGGCTGTCTCCTAAGACCTGAAATTTCATTTCTGGATTGGTCACAGTTTGTGAGCTTTTTGTTGTTTGGTTCTCCCCACCTCAAGCCTTGATATCTGGAAAGGTAAATTAAAGCCTCTTAGTAATTTTTGCATATCTATTTTTATGCAATTTCAATAAATGATATTTTCCCTGAACTTCAAATCTGTTCTTTTGAAGCTGGCATAACTTACATAACATGCTTGGGAAGTAATTCTGGGGTCACTCCTGGTATACTGTCAATTCTGATACTCTGCTGCAGTTAACTTGTGACCATAGTGCCATTTATTGGGAAACGCTATCTGTTCTCTTATAGAGTCATTTGTTCTCTTAAAACGCAATTTTATCTAAGTTAAAACCCTCTTGAAAAGGGTGGGAGGGGGAAGAAAAGCTGATACAGTTGTCTCACATAGCAGAATAGAGGCCTATAGCATTGATAAAGTACTGTTTTTGTTTGCTGCAGATCTATGTGCTTTCACTTCTGGCCACGGACTTTGAATCAAAACCGGCATGGGGAGAAGAGCAGAGAAGGATGGTCTCCTCCTGTCTCCCTTTCACTACAGCTCTAGGGCTGAACTTGGAAGTAGTGATGGGAAGGGTTGGGACAGGGAGAGGTAGGAAGTGCTTTACCTAAATTCAGCAGCAAGGATGGCATTAGTAGCAAATTGGTTTGAACAAGCTACAAAATTCTTTGAGTTAAGAGGTCCAAGTCATCGTAGTCACAAATGAGAGTGGATATCCCAGAAAGTCCTTTTCAGCTCTGTGTTTCCAATTTAGCTTTTCTGGGTTCAGATGCCAGGATATCTATCTAAGCATCTCACTCCTTCAGTTTTGACTTGTATGTATGGTTGTGAAGCTGATGATCTAATAATTGTTGGGATTTTGGAGGAAATAATCCTCTCTAGTTACAGCATAAGCAGAAGGGGTTTTTTTTGTAGTTTCTTTTAAGTTGGTGATTTTGTTTGTTTTATTTCCCCAGAAGCTTCTGCATGAGACATCAGCAACTATTTTGTTTCTGTGTCTCTGAGCCAGTGGCCATTGCCTGCAGTGGTTTGTGGTTGTGAGGCAAGATTACAACTGCAGACAAACAGGACTTCAGACCTTCAGAAGCTCAGTTTGAGCTGATGGTCTTTTTAACAGCACAATAAAGACTAATAGTCTACAACCAGAAGTGGAATTGTGTTGCAATGGCAGTTAAAACCTTTGCCAGAGAAAATGGACATTTCTGAAGCTCTGCTAAGTACTTGTTCTAGCCATGATTTTTCTCATTGACACTTCTGTTCTCAATGTAACCATGAATCTCTTCCACTTTGTCCTCAAATTTAGAAACTTTACACATCATGTTTCCTGGTTGGGAGGATTTCACTACAGTCTAATGTTACTGTGTGTTCTCCTACAAGTAAAGAACAAAAAAATCCAAGCCAATAACTCCCCCCAAAAACTTGTCAAGTGTTTTTTATTCTATAACCCACTTCTTTACACAGCTCTGCTAAAACAACTTATTTTTTATTATTATTTCTTTTTGCATCTCACTCTACCATTAAACTTGCCCACTGGGTTATCAAAAAGAAACAAGCAAAAAGGAGAAGATAATTTTTGGTGTCTTCTTCAAAATGACGGAGAAGCCAGTTCTTTTAATGCATCATGTTATTACAGTTATAAAATATGGGAAGCTATTTAAACCTCAAAAGAGAAGGAAAAATCTGTCTATTGCATGTGTTTGCATAAATGCAGGAAATATGCCTTTTAGTTTTTCCGGTTTAATGGGGCATTCAAATTGCAAGAATGACAGTAAAAATTTGTCTTGAAAAGGAGTCTGAGACAAGAAAGTTTTGGAAAGACAAAATTTTATAGGATGACTTTAGTTTTGTCACTGAAATTCAGCCAAAAGTTGTATTTTTTTCTTTCTTTCTTTTATTTTCTTTTAAAAAAATTATTATTATTACTTTTAAAAAAATTTATTGCCGTTTAATTGAAATTTAAAGCATTATCCTGATATGCACTTTCTGATAGTCAAAACATATTTCTAGGCAAATTATTTCAAGGTTATTTTTCTACCAGCCTCACTCATACAGTCCCAGCTGTTTTAAAAATCATCTTTCCTTCAATATGGATTATTCCTGCAGTCCTGTTTTCTTAGAAGTCTTTGTTTTTAGAATTATAGTTCTCAGATTCTGCACCCGTTTAAAGGAAGTCGTAATCATGCTTGACTTTCACCTTCGTCTCCAGCCTTGCGTACAGATTAGAGCAAGTATTTTGTCTATAGAAGAAAATAAAAATTCTAGAAAAACACCAGAGGTTAAATATTGCTTTCTTAAAAGGTCCTTATATTTTTTTGCTAGAAAAATGTCTCGGCATTAATGATTACTTATGCCTTTGTTTTCTATAACATTTTTTTACAGCTTTTATAATCTCTTTAAAAACTCAATATCTGAATTTTCACCACCAAAATCTTTGTGCCGTTTAAAATGATACCCTTCAAACCCAAGGGAAGTAGCAGGAGGAATTTTTGCACTTGGTTTAAGCTAACAAAAGAAGATCATTAAAATTTGATCGCCTTCTTTTTAAATAAAGCACTGCTAGAAAAGGAAAAGCAATTGCTACTGGGAGACCAGATTTTTTTTTTCATTTTGATATTGGATGGTAACAACTATGCACTAGATTACCTAATAAAGGACCTTGCAAAGATAGTTTTTTTTAACTTCTCTTTGGAGAAGCAAATGAGGTCTGGACATGTCCAAAGAAGTAAATTAGTTCTGTGTTGAACAGGAGTGGTTCAGAAAGTTTATGTTCTGGAAAAAAAAAAAAAAAACAGGACAGGAGGTTCAGGATGAGGCAGAGGAAGGGCCCAGCCCAATAGTTTACCTTTAAGAACTAAAGACTGATATGAAAACTGTCTGTTTTTTTCCATTCACATACCTTAACTACTTCAATCATAGCAATGTCTTGCATGATTTAAAGTGAAAAATTACTTACTTCTTGTCTATGGGCAAATATGTGGTTTTGGTGACCTGCGTGAACTGCAAGTTCACAATGGGTGCAGTTCTGGGAAATTGTTCTTACACTGCTGAGCAAGTTCAGAAGTTGGCATTGCTCCTAAATAATGATAATCATGAGACCAACTTTTGATGAAAAATCACAGGCAGGAAAGCAAACTGCAGATTCTCATAGTAAGAGAAAATTTTATATGTGAAATCTTGCTATGGACAAGAGAGGGAACATGCTTAACCTGATCCATATGTTTACAAAGCCATGAATTTATTTTTACCTTATTTAAAATATTAACAGTGTAAATAGATTTAAAAAATACATTCTAATTGCAGTAATATCAACAGCTCATATGGGCGTGAGATAACATAGTGTGACATCTTAATGACTGGAGACAGTCAGGAAGAACTTGGTTTGCATATCATCCTCCCCTAGACAGTATTGTAATCTTTCCTGAGACTGTAGGATGTTTTGAAGTAAGATGTCCTTGTATTGATACTATTCTGCTTTTATAGATCCCTTGGAAGGCAGTCACACAAACCACTCATGGCTTTTTCCCCCGGTGGTTTTTTTCTCGAAAGATGGAATGTTCCAAAGAAGCCAAAGCAGTATCTACTAAAATAGTGAGGAAATCCTATGGTTGGCCTCAGAATAATGTTTTGCCTTCAAGAAAAAAATCAACATGTTAAAACCCATGTCTATTACCCATGTATTTTTATCCTTTTTTGTTTGTTTGTTTGTTTCATTGGGTGGAAAACCAAAGAGGTAAGGTATTAAACTGTGACCTATCCAAGTTATCTCTGAAGACATCATATGAAGGAATCTAGATAATGATAAGGTAGAATAATGTGGGATAAAATGTGATTACTAAATCAAAAGTAACTTGAGGTTGAGAGTGGAGTTACCTAACAAAAAGGAATGAAAACTGTATGACATGGCATAATACTTGAACAAAATTGCTAAGGGCATCTTTGCAATTAAGATGCTTATACCTGACAAGTTAGCTGTATATTGGAAATGGTGAGGGATTGTTGGGGTTTTTTGTGGGGATTTCTCCCTCCCTCCAGACTTATTCTTTGGACATAAGATAACTCTAATAGCTTTTTTTTTT
>VWZU01000755.1:549088-574742 GCA_013397095.1 Sterrhoptilus dennistouni | reverse complement strand
CGGCCGAGAGGAGGCGGCCAGGCCGTGTGAGGCTCGGAACTGCCCCAGAAGTTTGCTGGCAGAAACTGTTCCTTTTACTGGCAAAGTCTTCAGGCTCTCCTCAGAGGAATACCCCACTGCCTAAGATGAGTGGCTGTAGGAAGCGGTGTAAGCGGGAAATAATGAAATTTGCCCAGTACCTTCTCAGGCTAATCACAGGTTCTCTTCACACAGGTAATGACTGTTTTTCTCTGTAGTCGAGCTGTTCAGCATGATAGCAAGAGAATTGCCTAAGGATAATACGGGGTTGTCATTGTTTTGTATTACCATTCCTTTCATCTTAATAATAAAAGGAGATCTGTGAACTACTTTGTGGCTGAGCATAATGAAAACAGAGCGTAGTCGGATGTTACAGTGTTTAGACAGCCTGACATTCTCTAAACCTTTACACACACGAACCCAGCCTGGGATGTGAGTGTACGTGCTTCCACCTGTCCACCTGTGTGTGTTACAGGTACTGCAAAGAAGACAGGGGTCATAAAGGATGAGTCTTATGTTTATTATTTTCACTGTTTCTTGGACTGATATTCTTTGATCAGCACACTACATTATTTTTCTTGGAGGCTTTGTTTTGCTTATCTAAAGATATAAATCAGCTGCAAACTGTCAATGAGATGTTATAGTTTGTAGGAAATTTTAAATAACACTTGTGCTTTGCCCTTAAGGAATTTGAAACATAGTGGTTGTCAGCTTTCCTTAGGTAATTTTTTTTCCTGTAACCTTGGACAAAGTGTGCAGCACCAGGGAAGGTTGCTAAGCTAGACTGAGCAGATGCTGTAGTTTTCTTATCACTTTGGAAAATATACTTTTCTCACAATTCAGCATTTTCTGGCTGTTCTCAGCAGCTGACAAATATGATAACTTACATGATGTCATTCTGTATTTATAAAATATAATTGTGCTTCTTTCTAGGCTTCAGTTACTTTTTTTTCCTTTGCAGAGCTGCAAGTCCAGCATCACAGATAGTATCCAATTATGCTAACACGATTGTTGAGAATTAAAAGGCATTTATTTAAAGTCATCTGAAAGTTTCAGCTGGTTATTTTTGTTTGGTGGTGGTGTGTTGGCTATTTGTGTTTTTTGTTTTGGCACTGATGAAAAGATTTGGGAGCAAAGTTGACTTCAGTAATAATTGGAAGAATTAATTAAAAATAATTAAGAATAAATTAATAAAGCATGCAGTTAATCATATTTGGGGCTACAGTGCCATAAAATCCATAGCACAAGCACTGACAATGCATACTTTATAGGATGCTTGTAACTTATGGAAATCTGATACAGCTTTTTAATAACTTTGAATGTCTGGTAACAGGATTTTCCTACCTTTATTTTCTTTATCATTCCTAGTCTGTTGTAGTTTCTCTTTTGTGAACTGCATCACTTCAAATTTTTTTGAAAACACCGGCTTCTTGCTCCCGTGGGTTGCTATGGAAATTAAATAATATATGATACAAGAAGAAAGAGGTGTTAGAAATTCATCGCAATACTCTTTTCACAGAGTCATCCAAGCTTTTCCTTTGCTATCTAGCAAATGATGCACACACTACTCTATTTTTCAGACTGATATTTGTGCTGCAACCTTTCTGAGCTCACAATTCAAAACCGTTTTCAAGACCTGCTGTGGATACTGATTGATATGCTATCACTAAAAGAAGTTCCTTCTTTTTGCAATTAAGCAGCACATTTTCATGGCACACATATAAAAAGCCAAGTGGAGTGGTCTCAGCCATGTTTCCTTAAAAGAAAGCTAGCAAGCAAAAAATGCCCACTCTTAGGAAGAGCTGAGATACTTCTGAGATTTTCAGTTTGTTTTTACCGCAGATAATAGTATCTTACTACTCAGTTAATAGACTTCATCCTGTTCAAATGATGTGGCAAATGAGATCATGATAATGTGATAATACCAAGGGAGGTAGAGCTCTTCTTGCATAGTCCTACTCAGTAACATCAACTGTTGCAAACTAGTTACTGTTCACCCTGAAAAATCTAATGCATAATTCATTCTGTTGATAATTAGTTAATAATTGATGAAGATTAATGAGAAAACCTAATTGAAAATGTTAGAAAGTTATACTTTGTATATTAAAGATACTGCTGTTTCTATCTCGAGCATTCAAAAATTTAGGATAAGTGTCAAAGAAAAAAGTGTGCTTATTTAACTTCTTAGATACAGGCTATCTCCTCACCCAAGTGACCAATTAATTACCAAGTGTAAATGTTTACCAAGAAGCACAATGGTGATCATAATTCAGTTTCCTTGTTGATATGATTTGACTTCTAGTGTTTTTTTCAGGTCTTCCTTAATATTTAAATTATACTTAATAGTTTGGAACTACACATTCTTGAAAGTACTTGTGCTGAGTCTAATCTATCCCTTCTTCCTGTATGGATAGGCATCTTAAATGTATACTTAACCTGCACAGTGGTACAAGCTCTGCTGTAGCTGATGTGATTACATTGATCAGAAAACAAAATGAAGTGATACAGAAGGGAGACTGGGTTTACTGCCAATGGGCCTGGCTAAGGAGTCACTGTTGATTACTGGTTTTATAGCTTGTGTTTCATAACCATTTATAGCACTACAGACCTGTTCTGTGGTAAATCTAAATGTTTAAAATGATCTCATATAGCTGTCTGTAATAATACATAAGCATGAACTTGTGCTTCACACTCCTCTCAGCTGGAACCAATATTAATGAAACTACCCCCTTGCTTGAAGGTAAGGCTGTATAAATCTTTACAATGGGTTTTAAGTGGCAGTCTCTGCATGAATACATCCAGATCTCAGGGGTTTTTTTACAGCAAGTCACTATGATTGATAGCAAAATGTAGTGAAAAGAAATAGTCTTTTAAACAAAATTTTTAATTTCCCATCATTTCCGTTATATAGTAAGTTGACATTCTTCCACAAGTGAAACATATTCCCTCACTGAAGATGGCAAACCAAATATACCAATTCCAGATTTGTTGCCTCCTGCCTCTTGACTTGTAAGCACCTGGTCTCTGAAACATTGTCATAAAATGTTGGCACTGCTCTTGAGAATGTTTCAGTTTTTGGATGCAACATGGATTTGCATATTATAAATAACAAAATAAATCATTGTGAGATCAAGAAGTAGGTCACAGATTATTTTAAAATGGAGGAAAAGTGATTTCAGAGCAGTGGCTATGAAATTTTTCTTAACTGTCATGACTGATGAAAGATTAAAGAGATGATAGGACCAAAACCGCCCTTGATTTCAGTGGTAGATTTTCACAATTACATCCCTGCCAGGCATGTTTTTAGTACATGTCTGATATAACCTATTAAGTGTCATATATGAGGTCATGTTTTACAGGAGAGATTCAAATTCAAATTAGCATGTATGTATACAGGGAATGAAGTGGGGAACAGCCCTGGCTGTGAAATTGTACTCTCTCCAACAAACTGGAGTAATCTCACTTCTCTACACTTTTGTAGATTAGGTTATGGATTGCTGTGGGTTTTTTGACTTCTTTAGATTTTCTGGGGGTTTTGTTTGTTTCTTTGTTTTTGAATCTCAAGGTTGATGAAATTGGTGTAAAGTAGCATTTATCAAAGGCTTCATAGTTTTCTTAGGTAAGAAAGGAACCCACTTAGTGAATGCAGATTGTACTTTTTGATGGCATGTTCTTTGATAAAACAGATTACCAAAAGCAATCTCATTTTGCTGGGTTTTTTTTGTGCAGAAATGTTTTCTGGCCTACTGCCAAGAGGAATATATCATCTGAGCATAGCTCTGAAGCTGTGGGAGCTTCCTCACAGCTGTACTCCTCTGACTGTCCTAGTTCACGAGCCAAAAGTCCAAGACTGTTTAGGACAGTAGTTTATTCTGAATTCCTTAAGGGCTGCTCTTTGGTAAATCCAGGAGGAATCACCTTTTTTTGAATGCAGGTTACCATATTCCCTTAACTTCTATGGTAAATAATATGAGAAGTGGAATAATTTAAAAGACAAAAATAATCCAAAAGATAAAAATAATCTTAAAAAATATGAGACAAATAGAGCAAATAAAAAGACTGTTCCCCTTTTATGCAAACAGGATATAACATAATGTTATTTTAAAAGGATCTTTTATCTTGAAGATGTCATAAAAATCCTAAAATGGCAACATTCATGGGAAAACAGGTTTAATGTGTTTCTAAATGCCTTTTTTGTATTGCTGAAATATATTTTTTTATATAACAAATAAGTATTATTCATGAACCTAATTAGTGTTTTTTCATTTATTTTTAATAGGAAAGAATTCCAGATTCAAGTTTGGCATCTCTTGGTTGTTGCCTGTGAGGTAGTTTGAACCTCTGGGGTTTGGGAAGCTTTTCCTACACAGACATGCAATGTTCTCTCTATAGATAATTTTACAAGTTCAGATGTGTAAGAGTGAAATATTTGCCATGTCCCATTTAGGGAAAGAAGTCTCATTAATTTAAAAGAAACCAATCCAGATTTAATTCTGCATTTTCCAGATGCAGTTCTTCATTGTACTTTATGCTTGCTCAGTTTCTTGACTAGGATTGGCAACTTTTCTGGGTGCTGTCTTGGTATTCATCTACCTCATCATACCTTCAGTGGAAGGGTGTGGTGGATACTAAATGTCAGCACCGTGGGATTTTTGAGTAGGTTTCATGTAGTAGCTGACAGCGGTGCTTGAGTATATATCAGACATTGAGAGAAAAATACCTGAAAGAACACCAACCAACCAAAAACTCCCCCAAACTGTTTTTTTTTTTTTTTTTTTTTTTTTTTTTTTTTTTTTTTTTTTTTTTTTTTTTTTTTTTTTTTTTTTTTTTTTTTTTTTTTTTTTTTCTTTTTGGTTGTTGTTAACTCTTGTTAAGTATGTTAGTTGAATTTTGCCTGAATCCTTGTGTTATGTTTCTAGGATTTTTCGTTTATTCTGTTGTTGAGTACCTGCCTTTGAAAACACTTTTCCGTTATGCTACCCCTACATATATTATCACTCCAATAGGAATTTTGTTTGGGATAGGCTGTAGTACAGACAGTGTTCTGAGACACAAGACCAAGATGTATTGAGCTTAGTATCAGGCAACGTGAAATATATTCTGGGAAAAGCTGAGAATGCCTTAACTTAAAGTACTTGTGACGTATTCTGCTTCAAATTAGAAAAAATTAAAAATATTTGTTTTGTTCCTTCAAAAAATCAATCCTACCTATATGCCTCTCACATGCTGCAGAGTCATTGTGAACTTACAGCAATTTTGTAGAAAATTGCTCAGTAGTATAATTTTAAGTAGTATAATTTGTTGCAAAACATGTTACAATAAATTACATTTAAGCACTCAAAAATTATAAATTTTTCTCTCTTCAGAAATGGGTCTACATAGACTGCCTTTGCTCTTCCTGATTTGCAACTCAGTGTTGTGCAAAATGTTTGAGCTTCAAGTTTTATAATCCTGCATATTTGAGACAGACTGAACTTCACAGACACATGAAGCAGTAGTGGTATCTTGAAGTGGGCCATGTAAAGGCAATACCCTAATCTTTAAACATATTCTCCTGAATATTTTTAAATATTTTACTCAAATGTCCCATGCTTTTAGGCATTAACTCCATCATATAACCTATTTAAAGATGATTTTTTTCAGGTCCTTCGAAAAGAGTCTTCTCTGAAGTGTTAAGGCTACTTATGGTGTGTTAATTGGAAAAGCACTAAGTGACCATACTGCAGGCCATTTCTGTTGAAAAAAATTCCAAGTCTGAATCCTATTTATAGTGAAAGATATAGGTCATCTTCTTTTGCAAATGACACATTGGAAAGCATCCTGTAGTCATCATAAATGATCATCCGTTTGGAAGTCCTATGTTCTGTACTGTTCTTGTAAGAGTCCAAATTACTGGTGTCAGTCATAAAGCTAGTATTAAAAATTCAGCTGTAGGACACAGCACTTGATAATATGTTTAAAAATACTTTAAAAAGAACTTTTTAAATTTACCAAATCGTGCAGACAACATGTTGGGAAGTGGCAGCATTAGGACTGTCTCAGCCTTGTGCAATATAATGCAGTTCACTGTGTGATTACTTTTCATTTAATCATTGCACAGAGTAACTTGGAGAGTAGAAGCAGCAAGGAGCAGGATATATTTAGATTAGAAATTTGGGTGCAAACTGAAATAAATGCTATCTTGGAATGCACAGATCAGTTTTTTGGTTGTTATGTTTTTGTTCCTTTTATTAGGACTTTCTGCTGCAAACAGACATTGTGCAATGATTCTCAAAGACACTAAAGTGACAGATAAAATTCAATATAGGGTAAAATGAAGTGGTACATGCTGGGCAAAATGAGCTTTTTGTCTGAATGGATCGGTGGTGAGCTTACTACTGGCCACAAATGAAACCCTGGGGATGAAAACTGTGAAACTCTTTACTAAAGCATGTTTTACTAAAGGGTATTATTATAGTGCCAAAAGTTCTGCATGAGTCCAGGGGGACCAGCTGGGCAAGGAGTTGGAAGAGAAACCTGTTGGGAGAGACTGTCTAGATTAAAGATATAAGAACTTCCCTGAGATTAAAATAGTCCATGGCTATTAAAGTGTTAGGGGAAAATGTTTGAAGTGCTTTTTCTGTTTCTCCTTTTCACTGGGCATGTGCTAATAGCTGTTGGTGAAGACAGGTTATTGTGCTGGATGGATCTTTGTCTGAACCAATACAGTAGTTACTATGTTTTTGTATTACTAACCTGCATTCAAAAACCGTGATCCCTCTTGGATTTACCAAGGAGCAGCCCTTGAAAGAATTCAGAATAAGCTGCTGTTCTGAACAGTCTTGGCCTTTGGCAGTGATAGACACATGAACTATGACAGAGTGCAGTTGGAGACCTCCCACACCTATGCTTAGATGATATATTCCTCCTGGCAGTAGGCCAGAAAACATTTCTGTGCAAAAAAAGTGGCCAAATGAAGGACCAGAGATTACCTTTGGTAATCAGTTTTATCAAAGAACATGCCATCAAAAAGTACAATCTGCATTTACTCATTGGTTTGGGGTTTTTTTACCTAAGAAAAATATGAACTCTTTGTTAAATGCTACTTTACACCAATTTCATCAGTCTTGATATTTAAAATAATCAAAACACCCAGTCCCAAAAGTCAAACTTCTCTGGGGCTAGGATGTTTTCACTTCTTCAGTGGTAGAGAAGGTGTAATCCTGCCTCTTTTTGTTCTCAAGCATGTGATCTCACCTGGCCACCTTCCTGCAGTTGCCAGAAGTTTAAAGCAGATAGTTTAAATGGAGTTATAAACTGAATATGAAGTCAACTGAAATAGTTTTTCAGACAGTGTTTTTACAGATTACTAATAAGAATACACATATTTTTTAATATCTAGGGTTAGGCTTCACATATGGAGTAGCCTTAGGATAAATTCTATGAACTAGTCCATAGGAACTAGGAACATAGGTCCATACATACAAAAAATATATATGTATATACATTTTTTTTCCTGTACTGTTAAATACCCTGAGAAGGGATTAGAAACTCTAGTGATTTGAGAAAACAAGAGTATGTAACATCTCAACAGGGCTAGCTAGGGAAGACAGATGCATCCTACCAGCAGCAGTGTCAGTAGCTGATCATTCAAATGGAGGTTTTAAAACTTCAGTGTTTTTGGACCTGCTTCATAGTTTTATTTGTGGCAGTTAAGGGAAAGATGCAAGCTAGGAATAAAAACGAGAAACCATGGCAAACTCATTCACCCAGATAGGATGATAGATGTATGTACATTTTGTGACTGCAGTAATAGTGTGTATTTTAACTTTTAGTTTCATGAATATCTCTCTCTTCCAAACTGGCATAACCATATGTTCATACTTAACAGTCTGCAAGGGCTATCTCAAATGTGAGCCTGTATTAACAGAAAATATTTTCTCAATTTGTTTAATATTTTAATTCTGTAAGACCATTAGAGATAGATGATGGCCAATTCAATACCATGTTTGGATATAAAGTTAATGGCCAGTCTGGAAAATAGCAGCGATATGTTGGCTTGGAAATATGTGGGCACTGCACGACCTGCTAACAGCACTTCAACTGTGTGACTGGCTCTGATACAGCCAAACAGGAACAATAGAACTGATAAAACTTAATGCTGCTTTGTGGCTGGTGAAAGCCAGTCTTATGTCCCTGGTAGTCACCTCTTTATGGGCAATAACACAGTGACCCCAGTTGTCACATCACCACGGTTCTCTTTCCTGGTATGGTGTGGTGGTCTTTACTTGTTTTACTGTGTTTTCATACTGAATTAATTTGTAACATTTATATTTTATGTCTATAACCCAGCTCATTTAAATTCCACTATAGATTTTTATGTGTCTCTGAATTGGTTTGGATATTGACTCGTGTGAACTCTTCACTTGCCTCCTGTCTCTTTGTGATGACAGCCTGTCATGGAATAAAATGCAATTCACTCCAATACTTCTTTCATTTCCAAAATTGAAATACTGACTTTTGAAGTAATTTAAAATGAAAGAAATCAAAAACTGTCTGAAATTAAACTCCTGAGCTTTTCACTGCAAAAAGCTGTCAAAATTGGATCGATTAATTTTTTAAAACATTAACTAAGATAGTACCTTTATATTTTGTTTTATAAGTGCAAATTTGTGTCTTTGTATTTCTAACTGAAATCTGTAGCATATTTCAAGTATGTGTATGCTTGGACCTAGGGGGTTCACTTCTCTGAAATGCTTCAAAAAATTGAAAATTATTTTATATTGTAAACCTCTTTTTTAAAGCTACAGCAAGTACTCTAAAGGGTCCTGCTACTGAGAGTTTCTGCTACTATTGGACATTTTGAGCATACAACACATATTGATTGTTATTAGATTCCTGCAGTATTGAACTCAAACTTGTCATTAATTCTGCATTTGAAGTTCTATTCCAAATAATATAGATTCCATAATTTTATCAACCAAGTTTGTCATTACTGTTTCTTCAGAATACATGAACTGAAAATAAGCATATACAGTATTATTCTAAGCATGTGTGTGTGTCAAATAGGCTCTTTAGCTTTTAAAACTGGTAACAATTTGATTTATCCTTTTAAACTTTTTATGTAGTGCCCATCTAGGCAGTGTGATTAATTTTAAATATAAAATAAAACTGTTTGGGATGAAGAGAAAAAAAGTCTGTTTTCATGAGCATTTGTACTTCATTAGTTCAAGAAATGGAATAAATCAGAAAAGAGGTACTAGATTTTGTGTCTGTTAGTCTGATTTTTGTCAGCAGATTTGTAATGTTTTAAATACCCTTTATGAGGTGTGCGAGTAAAATCAAACAACATTTGGAATTTGTGCAGTGCAGACCTTTCTGTGACAGGTATTGTAAACTTCAGTTAATTTCAGGGAAAAAAAGTGACAGTCGATCATTTATATTTGATTTATAGTAATACTTGTAAAGGTCAGCAAAAAATAGATTCCTTAGTCAACTCTGAAAATAGGAATTAGGCTTTTATGTCATTTACTTCTCAAAAGTTAGTCCATAGATTCTTTATTCTAATCACTACATTTCATTGCATGAGTTGAAGAATTTCTTTGAAATTCCCAGGTCAGGTTTTTCCCTCAGATGATTTTCTTGGGACAAAGACGTGATGTGAGTTGGCCCCTCAGGTTTCTGCAACACTTGAAAATGGAGAGTTGCTGGTCAAATGTGGTGCTGACACACAGATGCATCCAGGTTGGGGCCAAAATACTTGGGTTCATTTCTAGTCAATTAGAGTACACATAGTATGGGTACATACACCTAGAGTAATCAATTGTTGATTATTTAGATTATCTTGGATTATGTAAAAATTACAATTTTTACCTTTATAAAAATATGTATTTAAAATGTATTATAAGTACACCCAATTTTAAGTAAATCCCTCTTCTATACAATGTTAACTTTCACTTACAAGTTCTAAATGCACTCGTATGAGTATCTCTCAGGTACAATCAGTGCTCTTACCATCTAATTCACTGTCAGTGATGCCTATGGAATCCACAGCAGTGAAATCTGCAGAGCCTTCTGCAGCAAATGCATCTGAAATTGCTTCATTACTGTAAATGTGAGGCTAATGATTATATATATTTAGTCAATTTCCCCAAATTATCATATGTTTGTTCCCAGACAAACAAATATTAAATACCAATGATAAGCTGCTTTTGAATTGCTGCACTGCAGCCTAACACAAGTTTTGTAAGCTTCTTCCATTACTGCTTCAGAAAAGGAGGCAAGACATAAGAGAAATCTGAGGAATTGTCTTCATGTGCAAATTTAGTTGAAATTAAGTAAAACTGCTACAATGCAGAGGAATCAGAACTGAAGTGACCTCATTTTAATTTAGCATAATTCATTTCTCAAGGAAATGAAACCAAATTCTATTTTAATTCTGAATGAGTGGGTCTCAATAGTGACTGAATTAATCTTAACTATTCCACCTTACTGATAATTAATAACTAACTTCCCTGAGTAGCCTATGTGCACAGCTGCTCGGGATTCCTGAAAAGGCATCAGGGCTTTTTAGTGAGGACAAGAAAATTTTTAATTTATTCAGTCGGCTAATAACTTTTAAAAATGTAACAAAATGAAGAAAATTAGATGCAACTTAATGTCAAGAGAATCGAAAATATAAAGTAAGACTTTAAGGAAACTTAAGAATGAGGGTGAGAAGGGAGGATAGTGGAAAAAGAAGAGCACAAGTGACACTAGTATATAAAAATGTGCATTTATGCACAGCCTCAGATACCTCTGTGTTATTGTGTATCAGATTAATCCTTGGTGTAAAGCTGCAGGCACATCTGTACCAATGAAGAGTTTGGTCTGAGAGAAATGTTTAGTGGCTAGCATGGTGTCATGTCTTCAGTCTCAGCACTCTGAACCTCTAGCATTGAAGGTAAGATTTTTACAGTGTAAAAGTATTTATTCCTTTAAAATTGGACTGATTTTTGAATCCAGTGAGTTACAGCAGTACATGAAATGCATGTTGGGGAAGAGAGAGATGATGGTAGCTGACAGTCACTACTCACTTTCAGTTTGATGTATCTGTTACCCTGACTGCTGGTTTTGGAAGTTTCATTGCTATTCAGGCACTCTCCCCTTTGCCACACACAGGTGAATTTAAGAGCTGCAACATCCCCCACATTCACATTCACTGTGCTCTGAAACTTTAATGCTGAGTGACAGAATGGGAATAGAAACAGCAGGGCATTCCTGCCCTATGAAGACTTAGCAGATGAAGTGCTCGAAGCTCCTCAAATAACTACTGTAGTCTATTGTGAGAAGCTAATTAGATTGTATGTATTGCTTACAGGAAGTTCTGGACTGATCTATTAGATTACCTACCTGTTGTCTGTATAGTATCGTACTGTGACAGTAATTGAAATGTCATCCTGTTGAGACAGTATAGGACTAAGGCCAGTTCTTTCATGACTAGTCTGCTGAGATGTTTCCATCAATCAAGTTGTACCATATAGTAAAACATGTCTTTTTTCATCAAGGAGGAAACTGCCCTTCAAAAACTAATAGAATTCTTGTAAATATCCTGGAGTCGGTCCAGCTGAGGGTGACTAAGATGATGAAGGGAACTGGAGCATCTCTGTTACGAGGACAGGCTGAGGGAGCTGGGCCTGTTCAGCCTCAATAAGAGACAACTGAGAGGGGAGATCATCAGTGTCTGCTGGTGATGGTGCCAGGAGGATGGAGCCAGGTTCTCCAGTGGTGCCAGGCAATTGGACAAGAGGTAATGGGCAGAAGCTGATGCCCAGGAAGTTCCACCTGAGCATGAGGAAGGACTTTTACTGTATATGTGATTGCACATGGAACAGGATGCCTAGAGAGGTTGTGGAGTCTCCATCACTGGCGATACTCAAGAAGTCTGGACACAATCCTGTGCCATGTGCTCTGGGATGGCCCTGCTTGTGCAGGGAGGTTGGAGATGGCCCACTGTGGTCCCTCCCAACCTGATCCGTTCTGTGATCCATCTTGACAAGCATGAGTTACAGCTCCCTGCAGATGGAATTTGGCATAGGAAGCATTGTTGAAAGTCAGTAATTAGGAGATGAGTAGAACTCAGCTTAGATTTTTGTGAATTATCTCTATGCATTTAAACATCACTTTTTTTGTCTCTTTACAGGATAGGTTTGTACTTTCAAAACTGAAAGTATATACTAAAATTTCAAATTATTTTTCTCAAAGTTCACAGAAGCACCTAAATATGTAGAGTTAGGTGCTTTGCTTTTGCTACTTTCTGTTAAGTCCTTTATAGTCTAGGAAGTTCCAGTCTCATACTCAAAAATGTACAATCATCTACTTTAGCAGTTCTATATGGTTGCTCTTCAATTCTTTTTATACTTCTGTAAAAATTCAAACCATTTTGTTTGCTTTTTTACAGACCTGCTGCTAAGCTAATGTTTTCTCAGACCTATGAATTAGGAGAGTATGTTTCCATTTTTCAGTACTTGTAGTCTGTCTTGAGTCATCATCCTGTGGTGTGAGGTAAAGCTGGTTTTCCTACCTGCCTTATATTATTTCATCTGCCTGCTGTCTTTGATCCCTTCATCCCTGGTAATTCAGTTCCATGTGAATTAACCCTTCACTGGCTATCACAAGTATCACTGGATTTTTCTAGCTTCATTATTAGTCCTGTTTTTCTGGTTACTTAGGAATATGCTGAACATTTGGAGCTTCAGCATTTACCTTCCAGGGACTCCTTCGCTATAACTTTCCTCTGATGTCACTGCCTGTAACTGCTCCATTTCCTGCCTTTGTCTTGTTTTTTTTTTTTTTAACATATCATTAAAGACTAGCAGACTCCTAGAAGTAGTAAATCCAAATCAAGTGGTCATACACAACCTGAAGGGAACTGATGCCATGTGACTTGCCTCAAAAGATCAGTGTTCTCCTTACAGCCAGTCCACTGTATGCCACTCATTTGTTTAAGTGAATTTAAATCTTGTGGCGTTTTTTGATCTT
Organism: Sterrhoptilus dennistouni; assembly: GCA_013397095.1. NCBI lineage: Eukaryota > Metazoa > Chordata > Aves > Passeriformes > Zosteropidae > Sterrhoptilus > Sterrhoptilus dennistouni. Next base: position 561,725 of record VWZU01000755.1, on the reverse strand, counting down.
TTCTCTTTGCTTTCTATTAAAATGACGAGGTATTAAAACACATTACCAGTGCAGAGTGTATCTATATAAGCCACTGTGAATTTCTTCTAAACAGAACAAGAGGAATGACTCTCTTGCTCCAGTGCTTTGTGAGACTCAGTAATGCCTTTGAAGAGATTCTTCCATGGATGCTGCTGGCAATCATTAAGATTTGTCATTCTCAAACAACACATGGTTGACTAGATAAAATGTGAAGCTGATTTGAGACATTTGTTTCACCACCAGTTCCCTGACAAGGATAAGCTATTTCAGCTCGTGGGTAAGTACAGTGGGACCTTGGTGCCTACGTTCTGCTGAAGTCCAAGAAAATGTGGATAAAGCTGCTGCCTGTGTTTGATCCTTTCCAGTCCTGGGGCAGAAGTCATTCTGGTGCAATTAAGTAGCTTGGTATCTGTCTTATGATGTAGGATTAAAGACTTAGCATTCCAGCACTGGGTTCCTGAAAAGTCCAATCAAGAAAATATGTCAAAGGCATACAAATGCAGAAGTGCAGTAGCACATGACCCAATACAAAGCAAAGTTGCCAGGACAACTGTCTTTCAGAAGTGAGTGATAAGCTGCTTTAATATAATTCTACAGCAGTCATACCCTTTCTTCATCCCAGCCAGAGGCTGGAATACCTTTCTCAGAAGGTCACCTTCCACACAGCCCTTTTTTACAACCCAATTTGTTAACCTCTTCTCTCAGGCAGTCTGTTGCACAGTATCCTGTCTCCGAGTGACACAAAAAACCCCTACTGGGGCTACTAAAAATTCATCATGTGTAATTTGTTGTAGATTTTTTTTCCTTGCTGCCTCCCCAGACTGAGAGCAGTAGCTGTTGGAAATTGAGTGCTTAAATTACATGGCAAACTATGATAAATTTCCAGGCATAGAACTGTACCAACTGCCAAACTAAACTACTCATTTTCATTTCAGTTGGTCGTAAAAATGCAATCAAACATCCTGAATCCCAGATGGAAGTTTATAAAATTTAATTTGTTTCACTCTGTACAATTTAAAAGAAAATGTGTTCTAAAAGTGGTGGGATTTTTAAAGAACCCATTGCATTTAGGTCATTGATTTTAATAGATAATTTTTACTCTGCTTAGTATTTTTATTTTAAACTTGTATTTTAAACAATTTCATTATGCATCAAAATTTGAAAAATAAATTGCAAGAAAATAGTAGGTGTGAAGAATTATTCCCATCCTTTAAGGTTTTAAGAAGTCAGCTGTAGAAATTGCAGTAAACTAGGGGTTGGTTTTGGTGTTTGTTATTTTTTTGTTTTGTTTTTTTTATGTTTATTTGTATTTTTTGTTGTTTGCTTTTTTTATTTTACAGTGCTGGTGACAAGAGGGCATCCTCTTCTCATGCAGATGCCTGTGAATGCCCCTTTGGTTCCCAGTTGGTCACAGCTGCCCTTCATGCTGCTGAGCTGTTGTAGTGCAGACTGGAATTCCAGAAGGCAGAGGTCCTTTGTCACTGTAGATAGAGTGGAAAAGTTGAAGTGCATGGCCCTGAACTCAAGATCTGCCTTCTGATGTTTCCAATTCTATAGAAGTACAGTACTGGACTGCAGTGGGAAAAAAATTCTGGGAAATACTCTTTCCCACGAAGGCCCTTTTATGTTTCCCTTTTTGTTTGTTTCTTGGTCTTCTTAGGAACATGTGATTTTGGCTCTGATTTCTGCTTTTTTTTTTTCCTTTTCCTTTGTCAAGGTGTGTAGTGAGTGATGTTAAAATAACAGTTTGTTCCTGCTCGATGTTAAAATAACAGTTTGTTCTTGCTCTCAAACACATAATTAGCAGACAGCAGGGAAGAGAATTATTTTCAAAACCCAACGAATAGGTCCCCAAATGGCTGTCAATTACTGATACTCAGAGTATGTAAGCTGTCAAAACTGGTGACTTTTTTTTGTTTGATATCTCCTATGATGTACAATGAGTGTTTTCTCCTAGAAACTCAGCTTCTTTATGTTATAGAAAAAAGGGCTTCAATGATAAGAAATGGTATAAATAATTTTTCATTTTTTTCCTCAATTTGCTGAATTAAAAGTTCATTATTTTAAATACTAAGTTGTTCTTGTATTCATTAGGTAAATCTGTATTAGGAGAAAATTTGAGGGGTTTAGTAAAGTTAATACTAGGAAAAATGCAAAGAATGTATTTTAAACATACTTAAAATTTTACATTAGGAATGTCTCCAGCATGCTATAGGCAATGGAAGTAGTTGTTTATTTGCTGATAGGAAACCTCAGGCATGGGGTTTCTTTAATTATCTCATTAATATTCCAAACACTTTATTAAGGTTTTATTCATATATATATATATATATATATATATATATAGTATGCTCTTGTGTAATACTGCTCTAAGTCAATGGAAGGAGAAAAATTGGGTGCAGATTTCCCTGTACCCTATTCTAGTGGTTTTGTAATATACATTTAATTTCCATAGGTCCTGTATAGGTATACATCTATATTTAGATACACACTCAAAAGAAGACCTATAGCCCCTGGTTTCTACTCAGTTAAGAGATAGAAGTTAACTAAGAATTAAAAAAAAAAATAAAAAAAAATTGCTAAACAACTTTTTGAGAAAAGTTTCAAAGTATATCCAACCATCAATTCTTAAAGAAAAGATTCAAAGTATATCTAAGCAGAATGTATGCCGGATGTTCTTGAAGGACTCTGCTGAGATACTGTAGAAAGAGATTTATCTGCTTTCACCCTAGAAATATCTTTTCTTAAAGAGACTGTTCAGTTTCCATCTAGTTTGTTTGTTCATTTGTTTTTATGTTTAGTTAGAGATGAAGGAGTCAGTCCTTCACTGTTCTGGCCTTTGCTTCTGGGTGAAGTTCAGCAGCTCTTTGTCATCTTCATTCAAGAGCTCCTTTACCTGACAAGCTCTTCACATTACTTACCTTTCCATTCTCTTGCCCCTGCAATGCAGGCAGTTGGTAATGCAGGCTTTGTAATACAGCAACGGCTTTGTCTTTCCAGTTTGTAATTAGTCATACATTAAAGTCACATATTCCTTAGCTTGTGCCTGCAAATCATGTTTTATTTCCTGACCCTTTACTGCTTTCCTCTTGCTCCTTTAGGCTTGTACAACTCTAACCACTTAAATATCACATTTGCTTTCAAGTTGTTACCACAAGCAATACTGATGAATAGTCCAGGGTGGAATGACAATTATGCAGTGACCCTTTTGTAAATATCTTGCAAAATAATCCTTTGAAAAGAAGCAATTTGGATGTCAAGGTTGGACTTGACGATCTTGGAGGTTTTTTCCAACATTTCTATGACTCTATAAGTGAAGACAGATGGTGTATATGAAGCATTATTTACCTCAAATAGTAGTGTTTTATTGTATAAGATTGCTAAAATTGCTGACTTAATTAATTGCTGACTTTTTTTTTTCTATTGATGGCTTCAGGCTTTTTGACTTAATGATAAGAATGTATTTATGCTTCAGGACTCATTTTCTGTATTTTCATATCAGGACAAAAAGTATTTTCATTCTGATTGATTGTGAACTAAAGATACACTGTTTTCTCGACAGTTTATTTGGGGTCTTTTGGTCTTTGTTTTATCTAAAATCTCAGTCTGATTTGTTGTCAGAATTTAATTAACTGCACAAATTTATGAAGTTGACTCGGTGGACTTAGAAGAGGCACAGACAGTCAAGCTTGTTTCATATTTATGCTCTTTTTTTAGTTCTTATACTGTTTACTTCTCTTTGGAAAAAGTCTTAGAGCCCTCTCATGCTGATCTTAGTGGAAACTATAGGAAGCCACCTGGATTTGGAGTCAGCTGCTGGAAGTATGCTTCTTTGTTCCCCTTGGGTGTTTCTAGAAAAAAAGAGAAGTTTGGGAACTCTCTGTAGCTCTTTTCTGGCAGAAACTACAAATTCATTAATGAGAATTGCTTTTGTTTGCCTCATTAGTTTCACTTTTGATAATAAATGGTATTTAGAAATCGTTCTGAGGCAAGTAGTCTTACAATAGCCTCCTTCATTCAGCCTTTTAGGTAACCTGCACCAGGTAATTGGAAGTTCTGTAGAAGATGCTTCCATGTGGTTATGTCAGTTTTCTCAGTTTTGTTGCCCTGCCTTATTTTTTTATTATTATTTTTTTAATTCTTTGTCTTAATTAACAAATCATTCTTACATTTCTGAAAAGCCTGATGTAAACAACAGGTCTCTTTGTGGATACTTTGAAAGTTAACAGGCCTGGTATTTTTGCTAGTTTTTAATTGATGCCTGTTACTCTTCTGAATTTTGGGTAAAGAAGCTTGCTTTGTTGATCAACAGCTAGATAGTGAGAATACGTTAGAACTTTTAGCAGCTTTCAAAGCAGAAAAGTTGATAAAAGTGCTTTGGCAGTAGCTGTCCTTTCGTTCAAACTGTGGGTGCAAATGGACATGGAAGGTGTGAAGGAAGAACATAATAAAAAGAGTATACAGAGTCTTGGTCCTAGTGCCATTGGAATCAGGAATTTCTTTTTGCTTTATACTTCTGTTTGAAAATTGTAGAGCATGAATGCTGCCTACCCTTTGTTTTGGGAAACAAAGCTTATGGCTTTATACAAACACTTATGGCTTTATAGACTGGGTGTTTCTACTGACTCCTAGGTGTAAAGAAACCCTATTACATTTAGCAGCATCTCAGGGAAGATGTCAGGTTGTCTCCTGAATGTGATAAAACACAAGAGAGTTATTTCTGCCTGTGTCAAGAAATTGGTGTCTATAGCTTAGTTCAGCAGTTGGAAAACTTTTGATTCTGCTGTGTTAAGAGCTGCCAGTCTCGTTGCTGTTGTGAAATCCCCATTATTAATACAAAAATTTTAACCAGCAAAAGTATTTTTTACAATATTAGTGAACTCTATTACATCATATCAAGACAATTATTGTAATATAAAATTGAATATGGGATTGAGCAGTCATGTAAGACTGGGATTTGAGGGGGAAAATTGAAACTGAAACCAAAATATTTCCAAGCAGTTTTTAAATAAGGCAGAGTAGTGAAAATCCAGAGAAAAGGTGCCAAAGTTTTGTGACCTGCTTGTAGTTATTGCTGACTAATGGTGTTACTATTTAATTACTGGCCCAGTATTTGAATAACATTTCATTACTAAGATATTTTGCCATTGTTTCACAATCTCTGCTAAATTAGAACTTTAAGTAGTTTTAATGCTTCTTGCTTTAACCCAAGCTTATTGTTTTAGAAAATTAATTTGTCAAGGTGTCTTCCACATTCCATCAAGTCCACAGAGGATGTCATGGTTAATGAGGGCACCATTTGAGGCATTCAGTTAATTGAGTAGATGTAGCCATTTCTGTAAGGTGAGCTGTACATCTGTTCTCAAGATGCTGGCACTGTGTCATTTTAAGGATAACCTGATAATTCAGGCATATCCTTTCACTTTGAGGCTACTGTTGCTTTTTCAACCTTTTTTTTTTTTTTTTTTTCTTTTTTCATGTATATGCTTCCTCTTCCATAAATCTTTGCTTCCTTTACACTATATGGATTTATGTAATTTGCCTGCTTAGCCTTCTAAACTGATATATACATGAATCAACAGTGCTGCAAGAGAACCTGATTGCATCCAGAAGTGATGGAACTGGTTCTGGTTGTGCAGTGTAGTTTAAGAATAATTTGAGTTTTGACCATCGCAGTTTAAAGCCCGTACTTGATGCTAACACACAGCGTAATTTTGAACGGATTGGCATGGGATTCCTTTGTTCTGTCTGAGCCATCAAAGCACAGTCATGTTGAAACAAGCACAGGGGAAAGATTTGAGACAGCTGGTGATACTCAGTTCAAGTGTAATTTCATGTTTAGCTAGTACAGAAAAAAATACAATTCTGTCTCTCCATCTCATATGGGAAATAAGGATGTGTGACTGGAATGATTTTATGGGGAAAGAAAGGGGAATAAAGAGGGACGTTTTACTGTCAAAATTATCAAAACTATTTTAAGCTTCTTCTTAAAGACACGATGATATCTTTTAATGAGTAGTTCAGCATTTCTGAGGAAACAGGAAGGAGGACAGTCTCCGCTGTAAGAAATAAAATGTCTTTAAGAAGGGGCTTAAAATAGTTATGATGATTTTTGACAGTAGAATGTACCTCTTTATTCCGCTTTTTTTCCCCCATAAAATCATTCCAGTGACGTATCCTTATTTCTTATTTGAGATGTAAAGAGAGAGCAAGGGTTGCAGGAAAATGTCTGAAAGCATTTAGTTATTACCCAGAAAAAACTATTTCTTCTATATTTCATGAAAAGAAAGATAACTTCCCTTGAGAAATAGACTTTTGAGTATCCTAGACAATAACTGTCAATTTGACTATACATTATAAAATGCATCACAAATTATTTCAACCATAACCTGGAAATACAAAATTAATGCAAATAAGGTATGGGGTTTACCTTATGAACTATTGTAAGTCTGACAAAGATGATGAATGGGACATAATAAAAAAGACTGAAGGAAAAATGTGGGTGAAGAAAATTGTGAAGAGTATCCCGAAACTCAAGGCTTGTAAGTAAATATTATTGCTTTTAATACCATTTATATGTAAAGTGAAAGAATAGCAATTATAAGGCAAGGAGAACAGATGGTTCTTCATGTTGACTGAAAAATGTCAGGGAACTGTTAAAGAAGAATCTGTGGCTTGTTTTGGAGAAACAGGAAAGGACAACAGGTTCTCAGAAACATGGTAAAGAATGAGGCTAATATGGTTCAATAGAAAAAAAAGCACAAACAAGTCGATGATTGAGTAGATCCCTGGAAGAATCTCTAAATACAATAGGCTTGTTCTACTGTCATTTAAGCAAAAAGAAAATTGTAAGATAGAAACCCTTCTAGTTATGGATGAACAGATATCCTATGAATTTCATTAGACTGCATTGAAAGAACATCCAGGAGAGCAAGGATTTATTAAGATTCAATAAAACAGATATTTTTTCCAGCCCTGAAGATACATGTCAAATCTTATGTGAAGAAAAGTGCCATTCAAAAATTAAGTCACAAAGTGCATTCAAAGGCTTGCTGCATTGAATGGGGAAGCAAGAACTAGCCACTAATACATTTGTGAAGCAAATTGTAGCCCTGTGGTTGAATGCTCACTTTGCAGGCTAGAATAGAACAGTATAAGTAGGACTGAAAAAAAGGGCAAACTTCCGCATTGCATTTTTTGGAAAGAATGCTTTGGTCAGCTGCAGCCGATGATTTAAAGTAAGTTCCATCTTTTTCTGAACTGATCATTGAGGTTGTAAAAACCATGTAGGAACAGATTCTCAAGTGTTTTGTTTCTGCTGCTTCCAATGCACTATTTTCAGGTTTCTTCCCATGTTCTCATTGCTCAGTAACTGTTTTATATACTGGAAATTAACAAGTAAAATCATCATTCTAATGGAAGATGGCCCTGGGGGTTGGAACAAGATAATCTTTAGGGTGTCTTCCAACCCATATCATGATTCTGTGATCTTTCTTCATTGCGCCTTAATAAAATACTGACTTGCAATTTTGTAGGCATTTTTTTCTTGTTTCTGTGTCCTTCCCATATGAAATATTGTGTATTAAAATTGTTATGCCATTTAAGCCTTCATAACAAATAGTAATGCAAACTATTTGAGGTAGGAAAACAGTTAATTCCATGATGTGAACAGGAAAACTTCCATAAATACCAGAAGAAGTTGCAAGCAATAGCCAGTTTTCCTGGGGCAGGTCTCAGATCCATAATGGGTAAAAAATTATTTTATTTCCATGTCCCAGTTCTTGAATAGTTTAAAAACAAAGTTAGGTTTTAATGTCAAAAACTGCTCAACATTGTCGTTTTTCCAGCACTCATAATTTTTGAATAAATTTTGGGATACTCTAGGGCATTCTCCATGTGCTGCTGTTTTTTTTTTTCTCCTCAGCAAAGGAAACAGTTATGATGCATGTGAATCTATGCAGTAACTTTTCAGAGGGGATCTTGGGTCATGTGTGCTTGCCTCTGGTTGCCAGCCAGGAATCTGGCTGAGTTCTGCTGGAGACTGGAGATAAGAGCAGGTTCAGAGACCCAGCCTCCACAGAGATGCTTTCTGCAATTAGTCAATCTTCTCAGTGATGATTTCAATTTGATTAAAAACCTGTGCTACTCAGGTGCTGAAGAAAGAAGCTTCTTGAAAGAAATCTGCTACTTTGCTTGCAGAGTCTTCCATCCCCTAATCACTCCCCTGCTTTGATGAGGGACACGCAGAAGATGGTTTGCTGTTCCTAACTGCAGTTATATAAATATAATTCTTAATTTTCTTCCTCGTCATGTTTTCTCTTAATTAATCTTTAATAGCAAATTAAGTTTACTTCTTCTGTGCCCATGTTTTTCTCTGCAGAGTCTTTATCTTAAAATATATACCACATATACCAGTGAACGAATGGCTCAGTTATATGGGTTAAAGCTGGTTTTGCTCATTTAAATTTTCCTCTATAGTCTCATTTGTACTATGCAAAATAAGGCAGGGGGATCATATATCATGGAGATAAACCTGTCAAAGCAACCCAAAGATATCCTTTTAGGAAAAAAACCCTATACTATTAAAATAATAGATGTGCAAAACCCAGCAGAGTGGTTTTACAGAAATTGCTATAACTCAGTCAAGCCTAGTTTATCTGTATTTAGATTATTTCTGCATAGCTGTAGCTTCTATATGGGATATTTTTGTAATGAATTTAGATTTTTTCCTTTTTTTTTCTTTCCCCAAGAGGATTCTAGTTTTACTCTTTCAGCTAGCGAAATGAAGAGTAGCAGTTCAACTTTGTATTTTCTCAGACCTTATATTGTCCTCTATTAGTATATGGCACAGTACAGCTGAGTATTTGTTTTCACTTGTTTATCATTAAAGAAATAAATAAAATAATAGTATATAAATATCAGGTAGTATCTTTATATCTGTATTGTCCAGCAATTACTTTTGGAGTGAATTATTTTAAATCTTACTCTCCTCTTGAACTCAGCTGTGGGTTTCAATCTTATGTGCATTAGGTATAGTAGTACAATAGAGAGGGTAATTCTGGCTGTTTAAGTTTTACAATTCCTTGCATGTATGGCTGCCGCTTAAAAAAACCTGGAAACCACTTTGCATCTTTGCATGCAGTCATTATTTAGTCAACTTTACTTTTCTCTGCTTGAGTAGGGAGTAGGAGCAACTTGGAGCATGTGGATGGCAAATTCAGTATGTGGCCAGCTCATGTTTTTGTAGCTGGAGTTACGTAGTTCATAACTGTTCTAGCAGAGGTGTCACAGAAGGTGTTTTGCTCTCATAGCATGTAAGACCTGAATACACATAGATATGGGTATGCACACACAAACTAACAAAAATCTCAGAACTTTTTTTTTATATAGAAAGTGGTAAAGTTTTTCCTTGAAAAGTAATGAAAAATTGAAAAGTATAGAAAAATACTGCTCTATGCGTTCATGATTTCTTTTTTCCCTTGACTTGATTATGGCATGAAATGCTGACTCTTGACAATACAATTCTTGCAAATGCAGTCCCTTTAGTCTGCTGAGATTGAAGAATGAGTTGTGGAAGAGCATACATTGCAAGAACAATAGCTTCCATTAACCCAAGAAAGTTTTGGGGTAGGATTTGCTTGTTTGGGTGTTCTTACATTTTCTTTCTCTTCTCTCTCTCTCTCTCTCTTTTTTTTTTTTTTTTTTTTTTTTTTTTTTTAACAATCNTTTTTTTTTTTTTTTAAAGCACTGGAGTCACTTTGTCCTTTTTACCCCCTTCCTAGAAAAATATGAAGAAATTCTTACTTTGTCCTCTATAAAGTTTGTTTTATTTGATAAGGAAAAGGAAATCGGAGGGTCAGCTGTGGCACTATTTCAGCCTTTCTGATATTTAGTTGGTTAGCAGATAAAGACCAACAGAATTAAGCTCCTCCTTGGTGCCTTTGAGGTAAGATTACTGAGTTCCTTGAGGTAAGATTACTGAGTTCCTTGGAGCAGAAAACATGACTTACAAAAATTTAGATACTACCTTTTTTTTTTTTTTTTTTTAATATTAATGACTTGTAATATGACTTAGTCGTATGTTGGAAACCACTTTGACCAAGGTGAATTCTATCATACACTGTAGGATCAGATCTATTAATTACTCTGCAGTCAGTTTTCAAAAAACACATTATTGCTTTCTGACTTAATATAAAAAAATCCATCTTACTTATTCTTTATTAGTATTATTTCTGAATCTCGATCGTGGAGCACTAGGAAATGTGTGTGTCTCTATAGCTGCACAGACATATGCAGCATTTTATACATTGAGCATTTAGCATCTGTATAATTTGCTGGTAAGATAAACAAGCACAGATGCTGTCATAGAATATACCCAGTGAAAAGATGTTCAATTCTTTTCTTGCATTTAACAGTTGGTTTGGCAGCAATACTGACTTTCCCTCACTAGAACTCCGAGAAAGCTCAGTTAAAAGGGATAGAAGCAATGTGCAGTACTCAAGTTAGGATAAAATCACTTCACAGAAGATAAAGTGATGGCAGCATGCCTGCAAAAAAGAAAACTGAAGAACCGCCTTGAGCTAATTTTGATTGGGAAATGAAGATTAGTTTCACACGAATGAACTTATTTTTCAAACTGGAAGGATTTCTGTTTGTTTGCTTATGGAAATTGCAAGTGTCACTGAGGATTATCCAAGTCTAGCAAGTCAAAGATAATAAATACTGTAAATAATTACAATTTTAAGTCCTCTGATAATTTCAGTCACTTTGCAAAACATTTAACATTTCATAGATCTTTCATAGAACATTTCATAGATTCAAAAGAGCATTCTTTTGAATAATAGTAAAGGCTGTAGTCCACAGAATGTGAGAATTCCACTGTCTTCACTGTGCCCAAGTTTCACCTCTGATGAGAGGGTTGAGTTGCACAAAGGGGTCACTTTTCATCTGTCTTTTGATTACAGGCATAGTACTTCCCTCAGGATTTCAGAACTATGTCATCCTTAATCACTCCATTGATCTTCTGTGGCTTGCACAAGGGGCCAAATTTCCTCCTACTCTCTAGGAGGCTGGAGATGTCTAGGAGCTTGTATGATGTATGCATCTGTCTGGTTAACATTTGAAATATTCAGCAACATAGGCTGCTTGGTTGCTTTAGGCTATTTCATTCCAGTATAAATTTGAGCAGTCTTTGGGCAGAAAAATTTGATGCACACGCATCACTGTTTTGTGCACACACACACACATGAACACACACTCTGATACAAACCGGTATTCAAGACGTACAGGTCTGCTGAGCTGTTAAAAGAGAAATCCACCTTTCTGGGAAGGAATCAGCCCCCCTGCCCTTCTGCCCTGAGGAGGATCCAGTGACCTCCCTCTGCCTTTCTGGAGTGGAAATGATGTTGTCAAGGCTCCATCCTAGTGTCAACACAGGAGCTCTGCTCTCTACTTGACTTTCAGCTTTACTCTTAGTGTTTCTTTTTTTTTTCTTAGCAGAAACAGCATTTGTTTACCATCTTGAGTGGAAGATATTTTTCTTCCTTTTCCATCTAGTAATCAGTCTCAGTCAGAAAAAATGTCCTTTTTGCTGCTGTTAGTCATTTCAGCATGACTGCATTTGCTCTGCCCCGTGAAGATCTGGCAGGAGACAGGACAGTTTCTTAAAAATTCTGACAAAGTAAACTCAAATTCGCCTGGTTTCTCCTGGTCTTGGCATTTCCTAGGGATCTATAAAAGGCCTTCCATCTTCACATGTAGCTTAGTTCCCCATACGCTTCCCAGCATCCGAATTACAGGTTATGTGTGATTTAAATGAGCTGATTTTTTAGCGATGGAAGAAGAGGAAGAGGTTGAGGGGGTTAGGGAGCTTTCCAAAACTAGAGCACCTGGGGGTGGAAAAAGAGGGACAGAGCAAGATCAACAAAGTAATACCAGATGCAGAAATGGGTAAGGACAAAAATATACAAGAAAAAAAAAAAAAAAATCCCAGAAAGAAATAAAAATGGGAAAGGCAAACAATGTGGAAAAGGGGATCCAGGTCTGACTTTTCAGATAAATAAAATTCTGTAACTTGAACCCTTTTTTCTGTTGTATGGCTGTACTCAGAAATCCACACTTTAGGGACTAGGTCTTTCATCATAAAGGATGCTCTTTTTCACTGGAACTGTTCTGCCTGTTTTAATGAGTAGTACAGGTGACCAGAGAAGTTTGGTCATTCACCTGGGCTCATCAGTTGAAATTTTCAGGTTTTCATTTTTATGTAAAGACTTTTCATAGCAAAAGTTCCAGCTCAGTTACAGCAGCCTCTTCTATCTGGTACTACAGGATGTGCTTTCTGCACCCCTATTAGTAGCTTTCTGCACATACTGGAGTTAAAGGAATTTTTGAAGTAAAAAGCAATGTTGAAATAGGAGAAACTTGGAATAACTTTTATCTTTAAATCCCTGTTGCAAATATGGCCCTTTACTTTTAAGAGGATAATAATATGTTTCCTTGGGTTTTCAAGATAATCATAAGACCTATGTGGGTTATATAAGCTTTCTTGAGAGACCTACTAATCCATGGGAGACATGTGCCTGTTGAGATTAATCCATTTCTTTTTTTTTTTTTTTTT
>VWZU01000755.1:488352-549055 GCA_013397095.1 Sterrhoptilus dennistouni | reverse complement strand
TTTTTTTTTTTTTTTTTTGAAAGCATAAAAATATGAAGCTTTTCCATTTAAGCCTTGGAGTTAAATGTAGAATTCATTGAAAAACTCCCTTTTCTTTCCCCTCCTGCAAAGTTGAAAAAGACATTTGCAATTATGGTAATGTGCTCTGGATGAGGTTTTTTGGGGGGGATGGGAGAGTTGAAAGACCAGATTACATACACTTATACCTGCTTGATTAGAGATAAAAATAGTAACTCCTACTGATAAACTGTTTCATCACACAGCAGTATCTGCTGGGGCACATTTTCAAGCTATTAGAATTTCACAAGTCTATGAATCTCACTTCAGGAATGGTTTCCTTGCTAACATGTACCTTGTGAATGTAGGGAGATAGAAAATAGTATTCTGGAGGTACACCACAACAAATGCCCCTTGTTCATTTTTTCCCTTCATGGCAGAGTCTTGATCCCCATCCAGAATTACGGTAGCAAAATCGTCTACAACCACGATTTAGGAATAATTAATCTGTCAGTTTGGTTTCCTATTACATCTTTTGCATAATTGTCCCAGCCTTTCACTTTGAATTTATCTGGTTTAGCCCTTTCACTATGGTAAACTAAGCTGTTCTTATTGGTATAGAAGATGTCAGTGTATATATTGCTCTACTTTCAAAGGAATGATTCTTTCTGACAATAGGAATTATGTGGGAGACATCTCATATTTTATGTGTGGTGAAAAAAATGTATTTCACTTCTGTCATGGCTAAGAAAGGATATTGAATGCCCTTGAAAGATATATTTTCGGAGTATGGTGTTGACTGCTTTGTAGTTGATAACTTTCTGTGTGTAGTAGTCCTAGGAATGCACCCACAGTAAATCTACAGGTTGTCAAAGTAATTTTGGTTTAGATGTTAGCACACCGTCAGGTGGCATTTTTTAATAAGTTTACTAGATGGTGGTGTGCAGGTACCAAAACACAAAGCATGGATATGGATTTAGGATATTTCACACTAGTATCTTCAGGAACAGTGATAGTAACAGTATGTTTTGTTGGAAAATTCTGATTTAAATTTATTTGTTCATTCTGATGGAATTTGTATTGGTAGAGAAATTTACATGGCTAGTGAATGTTTGGGTTCCTCAAATTCTCTCTTTTTGGAAACACTGGATTATTTTTCCTTTCAGGGTTTAGGTCTTGGATTACAAAATACAACCATATATCTTTGTTATGGAGGGAAAATGTAGGCTTTTATCAGTAACTTTCCAGGCATATTTGAATTTCATGCAATTCTACACCCATGGTCCACCTGAGACTTTGTATGTCCAATCCTGTTTCGACTGTCTCTGGGATTCCACAAATACAGTTATAGATTGGATTCTCTGAATTTAAGAAGATGCTTACTAAAACACAGCCATCAGATAAACACTGTTTGTCTGACATAAGAAATAACAATATCAATGAAAGCAGAACATCTAAAATTAAATGATTGCAGGAAATTTGCATCTAGTGAGGAATGAATTAGCATGACTCTAAACCTAGAGGACAGTTCTGAGGACACAAATTTATCACATACAAATGAATAATTATTTTACAAGGCATATGATACTAAATAGACAATATGCAGTATAATCTTGCCACTGGAATTTGTTTATGAAGCTGTTTAAATGTGAAAGTGAATCTGGCGATATTCTGGAATTGATTCATTGCTATTTTAGCAAGTGAAACATGCAGGTTTAGTCAGTGGAATTGGCTGGGTTTCCTGAAGGAAGAAGGCAGGGTTGAAATGTGGAGATTCTAAATAGCTTGTTAAGAGAGTGAAATCATCAGTCACTTGCAGGGGGTAAAAAGAGCAGGAGAGCTCCAGTATTGCCCCAAAACAGAGGGAAAATGGTTTTGTTGCTCGAACTCTCCATTCACAGTGATGCCATCTCAATATGACATAGTACTTCCCCATTACATAACTTTGGTTCCCTCGGGGTTGGTTTCACAGGACCGTGGCACTTTTATTTGTCCTACTGGTGTCACTTCATCTCACTGATAGTGGCTGGGCTGTGAGGACCTTTCATACTTCACAGATGTTGGATTTCAACTGCAGCAGAGGTAATTACATTTTGTGGGGGTTTGTTTTCCCCTAAGACTCGTTTCTGTGTAATCTCTTTGCAACATACCTCATTGCCCCAATTTTTGTTTCTAGCTCCATATTAGGATCTTAATTGTTTGAAAGTATCAAGAAGAGGAAATGTTCTTCCATGGGAGAGTCATAAGCTTCTTTAAGAAAAAGGAAAAAAGAGGTAAAAATACTGAAATTACTCAATTTCTTGCAACAATAAGGTTGTAAGAAATTATGAATTACGGCAATTGTGATACAACCTTGCAATCAAATCACATTTTTGGCTTCTCTTTGGAGAATGTTTTTTACCCAGGACTTGTTTTCTCATGCCACTGCAATCTGCTTTTCTAAGCCAGCTGCTATCATAACAGCAAACCACCCCAAATATAGATGCAAGTGAATGGCTTCCCCAGAGGCAGATTGATTCTAAAAAACCAGACAGCAGTAAACAGGAGAGTAATGTCCTTCAGGGATATCAAATATCTTGCATTCCAAGAAGGAGCATTCTCTGAGGAGCAGAAGCCTGCGTCATGAGTATAACTCTGCTTTGGTTTATATTTACCCACCAGCCTGCTCTCTAGTTTTCACCTATTTCAGTGTTACTTGTATTTGTTTTGCAACACACCAAATATTCTATGATTAACACTGAGATTTGAAACTTACAGAATCAATTCAAACAAAGTGGATTAGCTAATAAGTTACTGAAGAGAGAGGGAATAAAATATAATTCGGTCTTAATTGTAAATCAATGGTAAAGAGAAGAACCCACCCATCAAGCCATGGGTTTGGGTCTGACCTCGCACGTACACTGAGCAGAAGTTGTCCAGACACAATTAATCCTGCCTTATTTTTTTCTCTCAAGGAGCTCCACTACTATATTGAAATGTATGTATATAGAAAGAGAATAAAGAAACCTCTGTAATTAATTTTCAATTAGTCTACTGTTGTATACACTGTACCTCTTTCCTCAGTCCATTTTTTACAGATCTTTCCGTTTCGCTTTGTAAAAATTATTTGAAAGTAGTAATAAATTTTCTTCTCAAATGTTAATGACTTGTTTATCGAACTCACTTTCTCAAATATCCTTTACACAGTTTAGAGAATGCATGCAAAGAAATGGAAGAAAAACACTGATTTGAAGCAAATTTAATGTTAAAACAAGACTTCAAGTAGCCTTTTAAATTACTTATGTTCTTCTACTGTGTGTTTCCTCCACTACACAGTGACCTCCAGCACTTTCCTATTTTTAGAACTATCCTAACTGTGGTTTTAAGATAGCACTTTTTATTTGCACTTTCAAACATATTAAATGGTACCAGGATTTGTAAGACACAGGCTAATGTTGGATCTCATCTACAATGCAAAAAAAGAAACAGGTGCTAGCAACTGAATATTTTCTTGCACTGTTTCTTTGTCAAGCAGATATTTATAGCTTAAATATGCCCTTAGTTTTTTGCACTCAAGATTTTATGCAGCTCCACTGGATAGAGAGATATATTAGATCAAGCCCAAAGTGTTTATATGAAAGCAGTTCGGTAGCATTGATACCCTGTGATTACCTAAACAACATTGTAGGCTGCAAAAAGGAGCCAGAGGCAAAATATTTTCATTTTTGTAGGTACAATGAAATGGATTAAGTTCTCCTGGTTACACTAAAACTTCAGAGATCCTCTTAATTGGTTAGCACTGGAGCCCCAGAAGATCTCATTTAAGTCAGTTTTATCAGCTAGTACTGAAGATCAGTGCCAGAAAGAAACATACAGAACTGTACACAAGGCAAGTACAAATCCACACCAATTGATGATGTTTGATCTCCTACAGGTTTGAGGACACAGATTTGAAAATTGGAATGAACAATGGCATTATTTCAATCTCATATACACCAAGTAGTATTAATTGTGTCACACTTCTTTTTAATTCTTGGTTGCCTGATAGACACAGTGTCCAAAGAAAGAGGGTGGTGTTGATTTTTCTGCTCTTCTTTAGTAACTGGACTGATACCAATGTTAGGATGATCTTTCAGTTATCTAAAATCACAGCAGTTTTATGTCACTCTAAATTGAACTATTAATGATTAATAAAAATTAATGGTCATTTAAGTTATATGGAAATAAAATAATTATTCAAGGAAAATGCATTAATTCAGTTAGGGACAGTTATGTCTGAAATATTTTGAAGATATCACTGATAGGACGAAGAAAAACTCAGCTCTGATTTTCAGAAGACTGGGAAACTTTTACTTCCAGATTACAAGCTAAAATTAAAACCTTGGAATACCAAAAGTGATGTTGGTAATAATAATATTAGAAAAACCACATCCATTTATGCTGAAATGCTATGTAACCTGCCAGACTTGGAATTGAGTTACTACAAAGATTATTTACATCACCTGTTGCTTAAACTAAATTACCCCTTTTGAATCTGGAGGTAGTGGCATACCAATGAAAGTGTCACAGTGCTTCTTTTATTGGATTTGTACTCAAGAAATTGCAGCTGCTAAATGTCTTTCCACTGAGCCTTGCTTTTAGTAGTGAGTCTCTTGTGTCTGTCTGACATAATAAATCATCAAATGTCCTTGCTGACATTATCCTAGCTAAAGGTTGTTTGCTCCCCTAGATTTATAAATATTAATAGAGACACAAGAGTTCATTGTTCCCACAGTTTTATGCAGTAAAGAGGAGTCTGCACAACCTCGGGCACTCTGTTGCCAGTGGACTTTCAGTGGAAATAGATTTTGTTTTGTGATGGTTGTATTTTAGAAGGTCTTTGTAGCATCTTTCATAGCTTTTTAATGCTGTCATTGAAATGATTGTCAGGTGGGTCCCAGCATTTAGATACTGAAACCAAGCCTGACAGAGTTCAGGATGTGTTTGGACAACACTCCTGGACCATGATGTGACTCTTGGGGATGGTCCTGTGCAGGGCCAGGAGCTGCATTCAGTGATCCTTGTGGGTCCTTTCCAGCTCAGCTTGTTCTGTGGTTTCCTCTGGGGAAATGACACTCACCTGCCAGAGGCCATGGTTTGGTGCATGGATGTAGTCCAAGCAGGATGTGTAGGCACGGGAACACAGTGAATTAAAAAAAATTGCTTCAATGTACAAGGCTTCCCCATTATTATTTACCTGCTTTGGTATTAATTTTTATTATTATGAATTATTTGTGCAGCAAAGTGTAATGTTTATTGGGAAAAGCTTACTCAATCTCATCTGTAGAAAAGACCTATGTTTTTTTTTTTGTCTTTAGGTCAGTAGAATTTGAATTACTGTAAGGTTCATAATACAAAAAATCAAACTTTATGCAGTTAAAAATTTACCACCATAGCTCTTCTAGTTCTGCACATGGCTTTTTGTTTACCATATTAAAGTCTGAAAATGCTGAAAAGTAGCCAAAACAGCAGAAAGAAAAGCCCTTCTCTTTCTTTGGGGCTTATCTGAAAGGGAAGCAGTCTTAAGTGTTTATATAGTATTTTAAAATGTATAATACTATATGGATAGCTATTTTTAAGGTATAGAGAGGATTTCTTTTGAACGGAGCTGTAATTAATGAGGATAAATTAGTGAATGCATGTAATATTTTATTAAGCCCTATTCTCTAACTACTTAAATACATTTCTTCAGAATTTTAGTGGTAAATTTCACTTGGTATTATAAACAAAGAGATTTCCATCCTCTCACCATGCGAGCAGGTCCTCATTGTTAATTAGGTGTTGGATAATGGGGAAGCTTGAACTGAACTTAGCCTGATCTTTACTTTCCAATTCAGTAGGTCAAGAAGAATATCCTAAGAGCTTAGAACCATGCAGAGGTAGCCAACAGCAAGGTTTTATCTGTCTTTCACATTCTGGTTGTATAAATATTTGCCTGATATTGCATTTCAAGTGTTAAGTATGTTCTTTACCAGTATTCATAGCATAATAGTTTAAGAAAATATTTCATAGCAACTAAATACTTTTTTATTCTTAATCTATTCTTATTCTTAATCTATTCTTATTCACTGCTGACATATTCTTTATAGTCTTGGTGTTTGTGTGCCTGCCTGGAAATCTTAAAGTATAACAATTTAATAGTAACCCAAAAAATAATTTGAATGCTCCAACCTGCCCTGCACTTACTCTCTGCCTGGCCTGCAGTTCACATGAAACCTCCCTCTGGTAACATTTCAGCCAGTGCACAACACAGACTGGGAATGGAGTATTTGTAAAGGTGACACAGAATCTCCCTTAGAGACAATGTCAGGTGTATTAAACCCATGGAGAGCTATTTCAGGTGACAGTAAAATATGAGTAGACAACACAGTTACAAGTCATTATAGCAGAACAACTATGCCTAAATTGCACTATGGTTGCAATTAACAAGGTATTTGTTGCTCTTGTTTGTCTGACTTGCTGCTTCTCTCAAGACAAGGTAAAATTCTATTTCAGACCTTGCATGGATTTTAATTTCGCTGTTAGTTGAGTACTTTTTAAGTGCTCAGCAATTTCAGCTGTTACAGGCTTGCTTTGTTTTTCACCTGGAAACCCCTCTATCTGCTCTATATTGACAGACAGTCTGGCCCTTCCTAGTTAGAGGACAGGTTCACTTTCTGGGGAATGTAAGCATCATCTTATTTCACTAGGAGTTGTTTCCTGCACTCCCCTCCCCAGGCTTTAACCAGGGAAATGGAAGACCCAAAAGTATTATTTCGTGGAAGGTGCACAGAATTACCTAACATGGACATTTTTTACTCTAAGCATGTTATATTGCTTTTTAATGCCAGCATGTTTATTTAGAGATTTCTAAGATCCCTTCTGAATAGGAAAGACAATTCAGAGTAAATGCCTGGATGGGAGAAATGGATTTTCCTGTTGTTAGTTGACACCTTTTGAAAGGACGTATGAAGGTTTGAGGACAAACCTTTGGGTGACTGTGGTGTTCTTGAACCAGCTGAGGAGAGGAGAAAATGACTAGCCCATTAGGGTACCCCATACATACCCCATCAGGTGCTGTACCTGTGCTGCTGTAAAACACTCTCTAGTGGTAGTGGTCATGGTATCACTGCCAAGGCTGGCAAATCTTCATCCGTCAAAGGATCCCAACATGCTTAGCTGATAACATCTTTGATGTTATATGCCTTACTGCTTGATAGCTTTTTTTCCAGGTGAACAGCAAGGAGTTTGTGGAAAGATCTGAGTACTTTCATATCTCAGGATGCTAGACAGTTGTGAAAGTAGCTCCACAGGAAGGAATTAAATACTGGTGACAGATGGCTGCAAATTCCTGAAGGAGAGAGATTTAGATTCTGTCAGCATCTTATCGGTGTCTCAGTGCTGTGTTGCAAAAACCCCTTATATTATTCTGATTTTAGACAGTCTGATGTTTAATTTTTCTTTAGTTTAAGGTATGATTCACTAATTTCTGAGTTTGCCGAGAAAAACAGTGACAGTAGGAAGGCAATTAAGGTGTTTTAAGTTCTAGCCTTAATGGTGACACTCTGAGAACAGCATCTATAGTTGCATTCAACTTTTGCGAATTCTTGAGAAGCCACAAGCCCAGTAGAGCACTTAATTGCATCATTGCAGTGAAACATTCCAAAGATGTGTGTAGTAATGCATTCTGAAAATCTGAGGGAGCCATGTTGGTTTAGAAAATAGATTAAGCTTGATTCACTTCATAGGTTTATATAGTATGTCTGCAAGTATAGTGAGAGTATAATGTGCTAGATAAAGAATAAATTGAAAAGATAATGTAGACTCAGTACATAAAGTCAGCTTGAGAGAATATCAGCTTTTGTTGTTAAACTAATAACCTTGTTCAGTAAGTTGAGTCATTCTCTAAGATGACTGGCGCTCTTTTAAAAGGTGAGTTATCAGTTTCACTTTTTATAAAATAGAGACACTGATATGTTGCAGTTCACTTTTCATTCTGTGTTTATCTCAATGGCAAAAAGAACAAGGCTGGTGTAGAATGACTAAGTAAAACAATGTTCACTGAGAGTTCTGTACTGAAAAAATTACTGTCTGCCCTTAAAAAAATTTACTATCTCCTTCCCACGTACATCAGACTGCTTCTAAAGGATTTAAGGATAGGCATGGGCTCTCCTGAAATAGTCTTTATTTCATAGTTATCTGTCTACTTGATTCTGTTTCAATTGATCTCAGTCTAATTGGATGATCATATTCTTTATTTCTTTCCTTGCCAAACAAATCAGTTGTGGTCCATTAAATACTGAGAGGAGGTGTAACTGTCATTGTTCAAAAGTACTGTTCCATCTGAAACATCTGGCATCCCCTCTTCCAGTTGTTGCCCTGCAAATATAAACACAATCAAAGAATCAGAAAATTTAAGACACTTAATCAACTTAGACAATAAAGTTAATACTGAAATGTTGTCATTTTTAAGATATTAAGAAACAAGATTTTCCAACTTGGCAGGAGTCAATGTGTCCAAAATCAGATGTTGTGAAGAAATGAGGTTCTTGCACCCACAGGTGAGAACCTGTACCACACTAACTGCTGTGGTGCAGAAGCCTTCTTTTGTTGCCAAGGTTGTTTTGTTTCAGGTATGCAGCAGTGCTTATAGTCCCAAGGAGAACAGATTTTCTCTTTAGTATGTTTCTCCCCTGTGATTAGGTAAAGCAAGCTTCAGATTTACATGGTGAAATTTAGGCTGTTAAAATAAGGGTAATATAGAAGATGGTTTTTAAAGTCTCTGCTGTAATCCGCATCAAAGGTGTATTTTGTGGTCTTATTCTTTGGATTTTTTCATTATTAAAAATATTTCAGACCTAAAGAGAATGAACTTTCTCACGCTACCTGTTTTCTGGAAGATACTGACCAAACAACGTTAAAAAATGGGATCAGAGTATTCAAGGAGTTTCTTGCAACTACCTCATTGTGCAGAAACTGAGTAGCTCAAACCCTAAATGGATTTTTAAGCCATAACATAGTATGAAATATATACTAGCCTTTTGTGAAATAACTCTGGGACATGTTTTTTATTTTGCTCTCAGAATAGAGACACTTTTAAGGAGAAACATGAAGGAGGACAATAAGGTGGTGCTTCAAAAAGCCAAGTAGTCTGTATTCCTCAGTTGCTTCCTTTACACCCAACTACTTCAACGCACTTGTATTTAAATTATCTTTTAATGATTAGGTTTATGTCCTTGGAAAATAGCTTTTCATTGTCTACTTTGCTTTTCTAAAATACGTATTTATTTTTATCCCTTATTGGCTTTAATGAACTAGATTGTTGTAGTGCATTTTAGACCTATTGAATCTGTAATTTTATGTAATTGCTTTTAAATAAGTGCTTCTTTATATTTTTTAACCAGTTCTGCTATTTTATGTAGTTGTCTGTTAAATTAGGAAACTTGACAATAACTTCTGGTTCAAATTCTATCTTCTACTGTGTTCTGAAAAGTTTATCTAGAAAGTCATGAATATGGTAATTTATATTTCTGAGCAGCTTTTTTATGCTATTTTTGTTCCACAATAGTTAGATGTATAGTTCTAAGTGAGTAGGCACAGTGTGAGCACAAGATGGAGAAATGGCTTTCTTATAAAAAAGTAAGCTGTAAAGTGAAAATCATTAAATGATAATAATACAGTAATCATGGTTCTAAATTTTGCAGTGTTAATTCAAGCATCTAATTCTAGTGTGACATAGTACTTCTTAATAAAGAATAATTTTTAAACAGAGTTAATCTTCTAATGGAGGATAGCTGTCACTTTAATTTTGTGGCTGAATGATTTTCAAGGAAAGAAGAACTGTAGGAAAAAAGTGCTAAGTAGAAAAGGAGAACATGCAGTGTAAGTGGGGTGAAGGTCAGAACAGGATTTCAGAAATACTGATTTTTACTACAGTGCTTTTTAGAGATTCTTGCTTTTTAGATCAGGAAAAAGAAAATCTGTCTAGCCAAGAAGAGAATATACTAAAGACCTGAGTGAAACCTTCAGAATAAATATAATGATATAGGAATGAGAAAGGCAAAAACTATTTTAAAGTATAATTATGACGAAATAATGAAAGGAAAACATAACAGCGGTTCTGTCATGTCATCTACTAAATATTCAGTGAAATTTGTATTCTAACTAGTCATGAAAATCATAGGAGAAATTGAGGGTAAATTTAATGTGATCTTTCCTTGTCATGGCTTTTAGGCTCTAGCAAGAAGACTTTTAAGAAATTTTCAGTTAATAAGAGTAGTCACAAGGACTGGTCCAGTCTTTTGCCATTTTTTAGCACTTTTCATAAGCAATTTTCAGCTTTTTTTGTCTTTGGTCCTGTGTAGACGTTTGACCTCACAACATCCCATGACAATGAATGCCGCAGTTAATTATATGGTAGGTAGGGGGAAAAGTGCCATCCCTTTGTTTTAAAATTCCTACTTGATATTTTCATGGGATGTACCATGGTTTGGTCTATTTCTCCATGGGTATGTTTGTTCCAGAAATCACTCTGTATGCAGGACCATCCTTACTGTCCTCTCCTCTTAAAGTTTCTTTTTGCTTTATATTTGAAGATTGGAAAACCATCACTGTGCACAGTATTGACGAGTTGAGTGCAGTATACAACAACAGTGATGCCCTTCTGTTTCGTGTTGTTTCCAATTTCTAATGTTGAATTTGTGGTTTTACCACTGTTTAATCACTGTGATGTTTTGTGATAGCTCGTTCCTGAATCACTTCTGAGTGGATGTAAGTCACTGTGAATAACTGTTCCTTTTTGTTCTGAGTGTGTTAATAATGGATTTGTTATTTCAGCCTTCATATTCCTGTGTGTACTGTTGGACAAAACCCAACTGAGACATAATTACAGGATTCCTGGCTGAGCATTCTGATTCCTCAAACAGGTTTTTTTCCAATATTACTTCATCATTTTGTTACTCAGTTTCTTAATTGTGAGAGTAGCTTGATGGTGGTAACTCAGCAAATCGCATATTAGGTTTATGAGTAACAATAAGTTGATTTTTTTTTAAAGATTAAAACCCACAAAAAGCTTGTCTATTTCTCATTGTAGGGGAAAAGTCACAAAAAAAAGATTCAATCATGATCAGGTAGAGCATGCACATAATATGGGTGAAAACCTAAACCCAGGAAACATCAGGTTACAGTACACAGTGTTTGGCTTTTGTAAAAACTAAAATTAATATTTAGCAAATTATTTGAGTGGAATTTTTTAAGGAATATGCAATTATAAAACTGTAATACTACAACAGGGACTACTGTATGTAATGGATTTCTCCTAAAAAAACCTAGCAAACACTGGGGAATTATTCTTGAGAATAAATACTCTGAGGCAGTGAAGAAGGAACAATTTCTTGCTATGTTGGGAGAGTTGAGCTGCAGCATAAGCAAGAAGTGTTAAACAAATACATTCTTTACCATCAGAAGATAAAGAAATAAAGTTGATTATCACACCACAGTTTATTATTCAATACTATGCAATGCATAAAAAACTCTGTACAAGCAAGCAAAAGCAATCCAACTGTGAACTATACAAGATATTGTCAATACCTGATTAAAAGAGGCTGAGCATCTACAGTCTCTCAGCATCTAATTTTACCCAGGTTGCAAAGATGTCTGATCTTAGGAGATTTCTGTTTTTAGTTTACATTGCTTCCTTGAAAAGGAGGTGACCTACTTGTCTGGGAGGCTGTGTTAAATTTGTTTGTTTGTTGGGCTTCACAGTCTACACCATGACTTGCTAGTCAAACAAACAGCTCATTTCAGCAGCTCTAGGAAAGCGAGAGGATTCTTTATTTCTGCTGCCTGCTTGGTTGCTGATAGAAAAATGCCTCCAGACATAGTAAGGCCCTCTACCCATTTTTTTCCACTTCCTTGTCAGCCTGTGTCATGTTAGCAGAATATCAATATTGTGCATAGAAATGTGAATTATTTATCATGAATAATACAGATAAGTTATAGAGAGAGATTAAATTGTAGCATGTGTTAGTTTTGCATGATATTGACGTAGTGCAGGTTGCAAAATATGATAGACATGCATAACTTTGCCCTAAAGTACATTATAGTTGGTTCCAAACTTTTTCTGTCAGGAAGAATTAATTTTGTTAGGCATTAGAGCTTTATTTGGTCATTTTATCTGCAATGGAAGTTACTGTACTCTTTGAAGAGTTCATGGGGGTTTATGTGCGTATAAATGGCAATACAAAACATAAAAATCTCTCGCAGGTAAGAGTGAAGTTAGTTTAGCTTCTATATTGGCTTTGTCAAAGGTCAACGCTTTTAGAGAAAGTAATAAATAAGAAAAGCCTACATTGAGATATCCTAGGAATGTTCTCTAATTCCTAGCAATTTACTGTTCGAGGATTTCCCAAACAGGAGATAATGACAATGCATTTAGTAATTATTTATGCATTTTTAATCCATGAATTTTTAAAAGTAGGGTTTTTTCAGGATGAATCTATTTGGAATCTGCAGCATTCTATATAAAAAAATATTGCATTTTAACTGTGCAGTGTGTGAAGAAGATACTTCTTTCTCCACCTGCTAGTTTCATTACATGTCCTCTAGTATTACAGCTGGAAGTGCTACTGAGCTACTGTTCTTTAATTTTATATTTTGTCACATTTTGTATAGAAATCCATTCTTTACCTTTGATCATGCTCCTTGCCCTTCTCTATCCTTCTTCTATTTCTGCTATAAATTGAATACGTAGACGTTATTTGCCTTAAGTTTTATTTTGTATTTATTCCTGTATCTTTTGGGACAATAGTTCTTAAAATTTGTTTTCTAAGTTTTGAGCTTTTTTTTTCCTATTTCTCAAGCTCATTTGCCTTTTAAAAGATAAATGGTTGTTTAAATTTGAAATCCTCCATGTGTGTGTTCAAATGTAGATACATGAGTGCAAATATAATAGGGCCTGTAGCAATAGGACAAGGCACGGTGGTTCTGACCTGAAAGAAGACAGAGTCAGACAAGATATTTGGAAGGAATTTTTTATGTTGACCATATGAGGGAGGCACTGGCACAGGTTGCCCAGCAAACTGGTAGATGCACCATCCCTGGAAACATCCAAGGTCAGCTTGGATGGGGCTCTGAAGGATCTGCTCAGGTTGAAGGTGTCCCTGCTCATTACAGGGGGCTTGGACTAGATGACCTCAAAAGGCCCTTTCTAACACAATCCATTCTATAATTCAATACTTTAGAAACACCATTCATTAAAAAACCCCATTATTTTGTTTTGGTTTAGGGTTTTTTGTTCAGTACAGGTGTTTTTTGCAAGGAAAAGGTGTGCTGAAGAGCAAATATCTTCATAAATATTTCCTCTTTTTTCAGTCATTATTGAGGGTAAAGAGTAAGTCCCTTTTGTAACTCAATCTGTTTTACAGTGTCTAGTTGACTCTTTCTTGGAGTTATTGAATGCTTCATCCCTTGAGAGCATTTAAGTCATATGATCTATTTATTTATTTTGAGTGAGGCTAGACTGTTTTACATTTTCAATAACTCCAGAGATATGTTGAGAGATGACACAGAAGTATATATTTTCATTACACGTAAGGGTTTTCTGAAGTGAAAAAAATAGAGATATATTATCCTTTGTGAGCTAAACCTAAAAGTATTATGTTGGTTTTGCCTGCTATAGGGATTATTTATATTTTTTCTGAGGATATGCAAATAAGACTACAGACACAGCTTTTAAATATTTTTATTAAGCTACATATTTTAATATTTTTGTTAAACTAAAATGGTACTTAATTATTTTTCCCTTCTTATTCTTATCTTTTTTATGTGTGGGATCACACAGACATATGGGTCTATGACTTTTTGGAGTTTAGTGAAGCACAATGCTTCTTTCAGAGTATCAGTCATGGTTATACCAGGTGAGCTCTGACAGAATAGGCTTCTAAGATCATATAAATCTCTCGTGTCATTTACAGCTGCATCTCCAGTCTTCATTCCTGTGATAGACATATTTCGGTGTATAAATAATTTTTTTAATTTATGCTTTTAGTTTGGCCAGCACCTGAATCAAATCAAGCAGATGTAGAAAAGGTTTTAGCCTTTTTAATGAATGAGTATGTCTGTTCAAATAGCAGGGCTTCTCTTCAATACATTCAGAAAAAAAATCTGGCTTAAATTCACAAGCCTTTATGAGAAGGAGGAGCTGCTGATGGCATCTTTTTTCCAAAAGTCTCTAAAGCATATCCCAGAATGAGGGATGTGCATTCACTACTTTTTCTGTGCAAAAGAGGTTTAACTGCCAATCTCTGCCATCAGTTTCTTTATCCTTGTGTAAGAGGAGGTGGAAATGACCTGTCTTAAAATGGCACGGGTTGAAATCTTGAGGGAATGGAGATCTGAACCTCTACTTCTCCTGTCCCTGCTTATGTTACTCAGTCCCACTGATGGGTAAAGCTCTGCCTTCATTCACTGATCTATATAAAAGTGTTGAAACAAAACTTGAAAGGATGTAATGAGAAAATTACATCTAGTAGTCAGTACTTTTACCTTTCTGTAACTTTTTTTTTTTTGAGATTCTGTTTGTGAAGCATGCAAAGCATACTTTGTTAAAATGTGGCAAATCAGCATACAATTCTGCTTAATGTTTATATATTTTTCAAGACTGTATACTTTCTTTGTTTACCAAGGAGTTTATTTCATGGAGCATTTAATTGAAAATGCCTTAAGTTACTAACACTAAACTCTTTCTAACCTTCGCTTTCTGTGTTTCCTAACAGCAATGAAATAGGAATCAGGACTGTGATAACTTTGTACAGAAATTTTTTGATGCCATGACTCTCAGTGTATCATGACCTACTTGGTTAAAATTATGACTCTTTAACTAATGAAGGAGAAAGAAAAGAGGAAACAGGTTTTCTGTGTTCCTTAAAAAATGTCGTTTTGTCCTCTTGGTCCCTTTTTTTTTTTTTTTTTTACAGGAAAGTGGCAGTCTGTCAAAAAACATTGTTAAGCAGACCAGAATGTTGGTCAAAGAATGTGTCTTTCAAACTAAGTCTTTTTATAGAATTTCTTTTTTCAGTCAGTATGGCTGCCCCTACTGGTTACAAGCTGCCTGTGGATATGGGCTGCTTAGTGCTTTGGCCTCCTTGTTTAATTAATGGGAATATGAAGATGAAACTTCAGACTAAAAGAATTAAAATTAGAATGGTGGCTGAAAAAGGCCTAAACAGACTGTGACAAAGGAAGAAAAGATGGAAGAAATGAAAACATAAAACTGTTCTGTCAGAGTTTGAAAAAGTTTATTTATTTAAAGGAAAAAATATTGCTACTATTCCTTTATGCCTTATTTCGCTTCCATCTGTTTTTATAGATGAGACATACTGAAGAACAATTTTTAAATAGTAATTTCTTGTATTTATTTAGCTATAATAATAATAATTTATGATTTGAATCTTAGAAACTTATTCAGAACGTATGTCCTAGAACATGCCACTTATAAAATACAATTATAATGGGAAAATGTCATTATCACCTTTGAAGATAGGTTAAATGCGATTTCAGACAAATACTTGTAAAATCCACAAGTATCTGTTCAATGTAACAGCTGCCCAGAGAAGAAAAGAAGAAATTTTAAAGTTGGTTTGCAAGAGTGCGCAGGATCAAGTTCAAAATGTTACTGTTCAAAAAGCTACTGTCCAGCTCTTTAGGTCACTGTAATGTAATTAGATTCACTATTTTGATAAGAACAGAATAATTCATTGTATTAATGCCTAACTTGAAAAAATCATCTATGTTAAAATGAGGAGTTAAAACCAAGGAAATTGAAATAACCATTCGTAAGGGTAAAGTACATTCAGATATAATAGGGATAATTTTAATTTTGAAACATCCAATTAGAGTTTCATTGAAAATTCACACTACAATATCAAAACAGGTCTCAGTGAGAAAATAAAAGGTGTCATTAAACTGAAAGATCAAATGTATTACTAACTAGAAAATCAGTGTTCAGAAGGTCCAAGAAAGGCAACTAGAAAAATGTACACACTTTGCCTAACTGTAAAAATATAACAGCATTCCAATCAAATCTTGAAAAATAACTTGATAAAGGCATAAGAAAAATGCTGAAAGCATCGTTCCCTGTGCATAAGCAACAGAAAGCTTCACAGAGTACCTACAAGACAAGTAGAGCTGGGGTTTTTTGGTTGTTTTGTTTTTAAAAGAATCTATATCATCAGAAAATTACGTACTTGAAATAGGATGAAAAAAGATTGTATTGATATGTCTACTTAAACCTAAGCAATGTCACGTAGTAGGGGAGAGAAAAGGCTGAAAAGATCTGCAGGGCAGCCCTTTCTAGAGGAACAGTAAAGCCATCTTAATGCCTCCTGTTAAAGGAGAATTGTTGCAGCAGCCATCTTGTTAGTGGGTAGAAATGAGCCAAGACACAGACTTCTTGTTTATCATAGCATGAAGAGGGTCCTGGTTCATTCCTCTTTACAGATTTGCCATCCTGACTCCAACTGTTCACTGACTCTGGCTGCAGTAAGCTCCTGCTGTAGGTTTCCCTTGCAGCCTCTGACTGCTGGTTTTTTCCTGCTAAGCTCTGACTGCAGGGATCAGTTTGCAGACTCTGACTGCAGGCTTTTACCCAGCTAGACTGTGACTGCAGGTTCCAGCAACAGGCTCTGACTGCAGACCCAGACTGACTGCACAACAGTGATTCTCTCTCCCCAGGATCCTTCTTTATGATCCTCTCCTTCCCTCTTCCTCAAGGTTCCTCCTCCTTCATGATTGTCCCTTTACCAGCTAACCCACTCCTTTTTATCAGACTTATCTTTACTGGCTATAGCTGTGACTCATCAGGGTGAGCCTGTATTGGGTACTTATCACAGCTGTTGCTTATCAGGGGTAAGGTCACCTGTGTTCCTTTCTCCTACAGAGAATCTGTTGGATTTTTTTACATTGCACACAATATTCAAAGAACTGAAATGGTAACATTGTCAAAAGTGCTGCAATTAACTAAAGGGGAAGGATTATCAAAGTAAATCACAGTTCAAAGTATGGTGAACGGGAGAAATTGTAAGAGGAGGGAGAGGTTCATTTTAGGAGTAACAGGAGCAGCAGGCAGAGGGGCCTGCCTAATACAAGTTAAATTAGTGGATCAAATGATCTTTAAAGCACTTTTCTACCAGCAAGACTTAGACATTGATTAAAATATTCTACAGAAGTAGAGAACAGTTCACATATAGCCGACTCTCTAAAGGAAAAGCCTATGAAATATCACTGATGTAGTTACACTTAAGGAGGTCTGCATTGACCTGTTTATCTCTCCTCAGATATTTCTTTTTGCATTTAATTAAAAAACCCCAAACCCTACACTTTAATACTTTCATTCATAATTGGAAGGGTAGAAAAAGAGCTAATTCATAATTGCAAATGGTGGGAAAATAGCTCATATTATCTGAAAAATGTAGAGTGGTTTCCAAGCTTTATGTGTAAGGATGTTAACTACTGGGGTTTTTTCCACTGACCTCCTTAAATCTAAGTCTCATCCTCGTTGCCACTATCTTGATCCCAGGAAAAGGGGGGAGTAGCCAAGGGAGAAGTTGCCTTAAGGTCAAAAGGCAGCTTGAAGGATTGCAGAAAAGTGTTGAATGTATGGGTTATAAGATGTCATAAATGTAAAGTAATGTACATGTAAAGCATAGTCCTCCCATTATATCTGCAGTGGTGTGCTATGTTCTGGTTTTATTGACCGAGAAAGAGATCTGCAAATTATAATAGGTTGTGCTCTGAAAATGTCACTTCTGTGCTGAGTAGCTTTCAAAACAGCAAATATGACATTAAAAAATATTAAGAAAGGAAAAGAGAACAAAAGAAAACATCATTATATCTCTGTATGAAGCTATTGCCTTTATCTTGATTCCTGTATGCTGTTCCAGTGTCTCAAAAAGGACAAAACAAAGCTAGAAAAGGTACAGAAAAAACCAGCATGAATGATCAAAGGTACAGAAGGGGTTTAGTACAAGGACATGTCTAAGTAGATCAGGACTCTTCAGCATTGAAAAAAATGACTAACAAGGGGGAAGGCAGGAGATAGGAGGTTATAAAAGTGAGTGGCATGAAGGGACATAAAGAGGTTCAGTGTTTCTCATTATTAAAGTATGAGGAGTGAAATTACCCTGTGGCAGATTCAGAACATGCCAGGGGTGTACCTATCACAGTGCATATAGTCAGCTTGCAAACAATACTGATTTTGGCCAAAGCTTAGAAGAATTAAAAAAAACCTTTCACAAGTTCATGAAGCATAAATCTAAAATGGCAACTATGCAAGAAATTTACCTCTACTTCAGAAAGCCCTGGCTGAAAACATCAAGGATATCTTAAGGGAGATACCACTTTTTTAGTCTTCTCCAGGCATTTACAGGATGGAGGTGTATTTGCCCTACCCTGGTACAAAAGTTCTTCAGTTATGGCCTTGGCCTATGCAGGCTCTGAAGTCATGGGTGGAGGAGGAAAACCCATCTTAGAAACTGGATATAAACCTGGTTACAGCTTCTTCTATGCTAGGAGATGAACACAAAGAATTTAAACAATTTTTTGTTCCTCTATAAAATGTCGTTGGGTTGAATTGTCCAGCTTGAAAATTTTTAGAGGAGGGATGAAGCTGTCTGCTTTGATAGTGTCTTAGAATGGGGGAGTTTCAGACCACGAAGGTTTTGAATCCTTATGTTTTTTTCGAGATTTCTTTCCTTGGTTTTTACAAAGGAACTGGAAATAATTTGTTTCCATGGTTTATGAAGTATTAAGAGTGCTTACATGGATCATGACTTGTGAAGATGCATTTGCTAATATTTAGTTATGTTTTCACCTTGGCTTGTTTCTCTGCCAAAAATCATGCATTTTAGAACCAAAATAGTTAAATGTAGATGGAAGAATGTAGGCAGAACCTCTGAGGCAGAGTCTAAAAATAGGGACTAGTTGGTTTTCCTTTAGTCACACACCATGAGCTTTAATACTTCAACCATATATGTATGAATGTTACTGTCAGTTCAGTGCTTTGGCAGCTGAAGGAAGGCTCATTGCCACTCAACAGACTTACTGTGGGACACACTCTGCAAGCTGAACTTGTCTTGCTTGACTTCTTTGTGCTGACCTGGGAATTTACTAGATATTTGCTGTAGTGCTTTTTCTGAGGCAGTACAAGAGAGAGGCTCTTTTTATTGTGTGATTTTTTTTTTCTTCTGAACATGAGAAAGAAGAAAAAAAATAAAATCACCATTTTATCTGAGACAGCTTCTCCTGTGCTTGTCTAGAGAAACACAGGGGACAATAAGGTGATTAAAACTCATAGTGTTTTTCTTTACCACTTAAAAATGCGTTTGCTGAATTTATGAATATTTGTGATGTTGGTCTCCTCAGGGGAACTTCCAGTAAAACTGGGAATGATTTCCCGCCTTGTAACCTATCAGTGAATTTGGGGTTGTGATAAGTTAGGAGCACCTGCAGTCAGGTATAATAATGTGAGAAAAACTTGGCTTTTCCTGTGGTTTTGGTTCTTTGTCCTGTAGCAGAGCTCCCCCTGCTCTGTGAGAACAGAGGGTGAGTGGTGCCCATGGCTGTGTCCAGCTTTGAGGTTTGCAGTACAATAGAGAAGTTGGCAAACTGGAGCAACTTTAGCTGAGAAAAACCAGGTGTTTAAGGAGCTGGATTGCAGCTGAGAGAGCTGAGAAGGTGTTTTTTTTTTTTTTTTTTTTTTTTTTTTTTTTTTTTTTTTTTTTTTTTTTTTTTTTTTTTTTTTTTTTTTTTTTTTTTTTTTTTTTGCCTGAAGAAGAGAAAGCTGAAGGGGAACTTGTACAACCTAGGGGCTGGTTAGAGAGAGATGGAGCAAAATTCCTGCATCCACCAAAGCTACAGCAAGGAAAATTCTGTTTCATCATAAGAAAAATTCTCAGCCCTGAGGGTGATCAAATGCTGGAATAGATTGCCCAGAGAGACTGAAATCTTCATCCTGAGAGATTTTCAGAAGCTGTCTGGACAAGCCCTGAATGGCCTGACCTAACTTTGAAGGTAGATTAATCTTTGAGGCTCGTTCTTGTTCTAGCAGGAGACTGGACTAGATAATTTCCAAAGGTTTCTGTCCAGTCATTAAAGTTGTGTGAGCCCATCTGAGGCCTTTTGTGTCCTGCAGAGATTGTGGAGTCGTTTTGTGACTTTAAATCAATTTATAACGCTATGTTTATTATTGGGGATAAAAATCTTTTATTCTTGAACTTCTGCCTCTCCTTGGCCATTAGAGCATTTTTCTTGGTCAGTTCTAAAAGTGACTTCCCATAAATTATTCCTGTATTCTTGTGTGTGTATTCTCTGGTGAAGAATATAGACCTTGTTTATCTCTCCTGGCACGTAAATGCCAGAAGCACATATTTTACTTCCATGTTTTGTGAACTGCCATACCTTCTCTATGCCACAGGCCATCTACCTATAATATTTTCTTTCACATGCTTGACAAACAAGCATGTTCTGGTATTTTTAGTTTGTGTGGATTTTTTTTTTCTCTTTAGGATTGTAGTCTGCAGTAAGAGGGTTCTATTCTGAAAATTATGTGGATACTTCTAGTGTAATTGAGTAGTTCATTGCAGATTTTTTCTATGAATCAAAATTAGGCTGATTGGTCTGTCATTCCACCAGCACTCCCTTTTTGTCAAGAGACAAATGCTATATTTGCCCTTCTCTGGTCCTGTGGGACCTCCCTTGTCCTCCAGAAAGTCATAAAGATAATTTTTAGTGATTCAGAACTCACTGTCTAAGCTGAATTTAATTGAGACCAGACAATTTGAATACATCCATCTTACCCAAATATTCATTAGCGTATTTTTAATATACTTCAGCTTGCAATCCATTTTGTTTCTCCTAAGTGGTTTTGAATAGCTTGTCAAGATTTACTGTTTTTTGAAGGCTGGTGTGAAGGGGATATTAGATAATTGCATTTCACCTTTCTCTGCATTGTTTTTTCTCCCTTTCTGCTGCCACTGACCTGCTTTTTTTTTTTTTTTAGTTTATTTATTGGGTATTTTAAAATTATTTTCTTTTTGTTCATTTTGCCTCTTGCAATTTGAAACTCACTTTATACTTCTGTTCTGTTTCGTATCTATATTCTTCATTTGTTATATGACCTTGGGTTTTTTGTTTGGTTGGTTTTGGGTTTTTTTGAGAGGATTTCTTTTTGACAGCCAATTGTTGAAGGTTTCCAAGTGCAATGGGCTCCTCTTTCTGTTCTTTGGTACAATTTATGCATTTAATGTAACTTTCCTACATAAACTGCCAGCATACTTGCACATGTTTTTCTTCAAGTCATCTTCCTAAACGGTGTTTAACCACTCCCCAGAGTTTGCTGAAATCTGTTGAGTTTAGTGGTGATGGTGTGATTGGAGAGTGTTTCTGTTCAATTTCTGTAGCTGTTACATCTCATTTCTCTAAAAAATCAGTTTGACTGCATTCCCCAGAAGACATTCTTTGCTCTTAGATAGCACCAAAACTAAAATAACCTCTCCATAGTAACTTATTCACTCTGAAATTACAGTTTGCTTCCAGTGTGATATTCAGACAACTCTAAGTTTTAACATATGGTATCTAAGTATTTGAACTCCCATTATCTCCTTCATAGGATTTTCAGGTTTCTCATTCACAAAAACTAACACTTTCTGCCAAAAGAAAGAGATGTAGTCCTCACTTTCTGACTTAGTTTAGCACATCTGCTCATTTCCATTTTTAGTTTGTACCCACTCCCCAAGACTTTCAACATTTTTAAATTTTCTCTATTTTATAGCATTTACATGTGTTCTTGAAACTAAGAACAACATTTGTCTTTTTTTCCATTGACAGAGCTTGCTGAACAAGTGACTGTTCCACACCCATCCTGTGATTTGCCTCATAAAGCTCTGCTGTACTGATTGTCTTCACTTCTGAAATAATATCTTTCTTTTTGCTTTCTTCCAGCTCATGTTCACCAGGCTGTCATGCCATTCTTTCTGCGTGCCTAAAGAAACTTAGTCATTGTGACATTTAACAAAAAGTTGCATTCTTGTAGAGTTGTAAGTAACTTTCACAGCCATTAGGACATCCCTGCAATACTTTCAGGTAACAGATGTCAGGCGTCTTGACTTGGCTGCATTAGGATCTTTTCCTGCCATTTTCAAAGCACCTTTTACTTCTGGGCATAATATAATATTGGTGTGCGTTTAGCTGTAGCTCAAGAGCTCTGCTCTTCCAAACACAGCCTCTACTTGTGCCTTTCAGCTTTTGTGATCAAAAAGTAATTTTTGTATATCTTTGTACCCTTTCATCCATCAAAAACTTAGTTTCCTGCAAATTTTCAGCCTGACAACTGAGTAAAATGCTCTCATGAGTGTTCTCTACAAGAGAATGTCAAGAGTACATAAACATGATTTTTGTCTGAAGAAAGCTACCAGAACTCAATGTATCAGGCACAGTTCTTCAGCTGTCCTTCTAACAAGATTTCATCTTGTAGGCTAAGAAATTTCTCACTTTTTACATGCTTGTTTAAAACTTCTGGGTCTCTACAAGGCCAAATAGTCAGTTTGCTGGTTGGTTTGTTCTTTTCTCTGTTGTTTTTCCTTTTCTTCTTCTCTTCTGTATCTGTAACATGTAGACACTTGACCTTCTTGGAGTTATTTCGATGTTCCCTTAAAGTGGCAGCAATGTTTCTAGGTTGTAAAATGGTTGGGTGCTTTCACTCAGCTCTCTGCAGTATTTATAAACTCCTTCCAAAGGTATAAGGCATCTACAAGTGTTTTCTCAGCTGTATTGTTCTTTCCTAGTGAGTACATGCTTTGGAATAGTATGACATTAATACCATGAACTTCTGTCCCAAACTGATAAATGTATGTCCAATACTTAATAAAAAAACAAAAAAAACCACCCCAAAAACAAAAATAAACAAACAAAAAACCTGGGCAGCAAGTTCTGCATTTCAGACACTTAGTTTTCTGAATTTCATTTTCCCTCTGTTTAATTCTACTCTTTTCTCTTATTTTTTTGTTCTCTTTTTTTTTAATCCAGTGGTACTATAATTAACTCTCACGTTACCCCCACTTCTGTCCTCACAGCCAATTAAAAATTGACAAGCACACATATTGACAAGCACACATATATTTCTGGACTGCTGATCCATTTATTTTCCACCATAACATTGTCTTTTACCCTTGAAGCACACCTAATTCTGATACATAAGACTGTTTTTACTCTGTTAGGATTAGCTAAATGAACAAATTAAGAACATTCAGTGTAAATAAAAGAAACTACCTGGCAAGTGAAACAAAGTAGCTGCAATTCTACATGAAAGGACAGAGAAATTGGAAGCAGTTTTCCATCTC
Organism: Sterrhoptilus dennistouni; assembly: GCA_013397095.1. Taxonomy (NCBI): domain Eukaryota; kingdom Metazoa; phylum Chordata; class Aves; order Passeriformes; family Zosteropidae; genus Sterrhoptilus; species Sterrhoptilus dennistouni. The sequence continues at coordinate 525,668 of VWZU01000755.1, read as the reverse complement.
TTGGCAGAATAAAACCCCGAATAAACTGGAGAAGTGAAGCCAGAGGCATCTGCAAGAGAAGCTCTTCTACCATAGATGGCAAGATTAAATAGTGAGTGGGGCTTGGATATTGCTAAATATCACAGAAAGACCAACATGTGGTGTCAGTCACAAACACAGAAGTTTCTTGAGCTCAATAAACAGAATTTTATTTCAAAACAATGAAAGTACACATATAAAACCAGTTTGTAATTCTACATCAGAATGTTTTGAGCAGTATGTGGCCATACTGGCAAGTCTGTCTGCAGTGTAGGAGCTACACGTACAACACGGACACTAAAATTATTGTAGTTGTGGGAATAACAGCAATTCTCTCGATAAAAATTGACAGAAAATTACTGTCTGGTACTAACTGTAAAATATTTTTTAGTTGTTGAAATTATTAAATTAGGGACCTTTATCATATGCCTTCCTGTTATATGAGTTAATTTACAGTCATTAATTTAGATTAGTTTTTGAATTCAAAATCGACAGATAATGCTGGTTTGTATCTTAGGTGTTAGAGGGTGCTAATTGCTGCAGAATAAAAATCCTCATGACAAAATGGGAACATTAATCATTACTCATTTATCTAATTTTTTGCCAGATTTTATCCTTCTGCTTGGTAGAAAAAGCAATTCATTTTTTATCAAACAGCCAAGCATCTTAGTCTTGTGGCAATGCAACATAGTCACAAGATTCTTCAGACTGTCAGGCTTGTGAACCTTAGCTGCATTCAAATAGCATTTAATAATTCAAAAAGGAAGTTTCCTGTATCTTTGCAGAAAAAGATAAGGCCCCTACTATTAAAGAAGTATTCAGTATGTGAAAGATTGAGTTTGAAATATCTCCTATTTAAACATTCATTGGATCAAAGTTACAAATAATTTTATTTTAATTTCTTCTACCAATTACAATATGGAATCACATTTCTAACTGTATCCTTTATTTGATACATGTTAGGATTTTAAAGAATTTTCTGTATGTATCAGACAGTCTTGCCAGTACATTAAGCAGCATGTTTCAGCCTCAGCTGCTTTTTGACACCAGAAATGGATAGTTGTTAGCACCTTCCTGCATTCCACTATCAATTATGCAGACGTGTTTTCCCAAAACAAAGCTAGTCACAAAGCATAATTTGTGAGATAGAAATAATTTCAGACAGAATCAGCAGCCTGCTATAAATAAAGCACTTTTTTGACAGTACTGTGATCAGCACTAGACTAAAAATGCTTTAAATGCATTCCTTGCCTGAAATGAAGGTGGTGTGACTGGGTCTGTGCTTTCATGAGCCTGTGGCAAATGGTCTGCTCTGAGTGTCAGAAGCTGAGAAGGAGAAAGCAAATATGGATTAGCTATGATTTTCTGCAGAAGAAATCAGTTTTCTGAGAAGGAAGTTTTAGTTTTTTTCACTAATATGCATTAGTATTCATAAGGTAATACAGGTATTTGCTAGTTGAGCTCTCTAAACTAGAATAAATGTTGAATAAGTGAATATGCTGATTCTGACGACGTACTTGTGTTACTGGAGCTGCAAATACTTTATCAATATATGTCCCTTCTGGTATTCTTTCCTAACACAGCATGAAAGTAGCTTGGCTGTTCCACTTCAGAGGAGACAGATGGGCTGTCCATGTCAGGTTTGCTTAGTGCTGGAGAAGGGACAAGGGATAAAGCTGGATGAGTCACTCCAGTGACCTGCAGGTCCTTCCCAGCTGCTTTTTCCTATGGGAATGGTTTTCATGTAGACTGCCATGGGATCAAAACAGGCACTAATCATGAGACAGGTGGGCTGCAGGGGAGCTGGTGATGAGCCAGTGAGTCTTTGTGTGTCACAGCCCACGTTGAGATGAATACCTGCTCTATAATAAACCCCTGGCCATCTGTAATGTGACATGGAGAAATTGAAGTGTCTGCCCTGCATGTTTCATCCAGGTCATATGGAGTTTGCTTTCCAAGGGATAAGCATCCTTTAACCTCAGCTGGAGACCCCATGGCAGCCCCAAGTAATCTTCTGAAACTGGATGTGTTTTTCAAACATTAGAGGTACTGTGAATTCTTCAAAAGCCTTGGCACAGCGGTAGAAAACTACTTAATTTCTTTTATGGCTTATTTCCTCTTTGAGCGTGAAGGTACTAATTAATGTTTGGCACACTCATTCTTTTGCTTTCCAGGGTACTAGGAGTACCTTTTCCCTCTCCAAATTCACAAAACCCATGCATATTCCCATCTTTCATGAACTTCACTGTTCTATTAATTGAGGATGAACACAGACTTTTATTTTTGAAGTATTCACTGTTCATTTGCTCTTATAGAAATAAATAAATAAATAAATGTCTCATTAGCTTTTTCTGAGAGATAACGTAAAATCAGTAAACATAGTAATATCCCATTTGTGTGCTCTTATCTCCTCAATAACTGTGAAGTGGTTTAAACATCTAAGAAACTGGAGTTTTTAACCATGTAGGGATAAGATGCTGCCGTGAATGAAATGAATGAAGGTTATGTTCTAGTTTTCTACAAAGTAGAATTTCTGTAACTACAGATGTATATAAATTTTAGGAGTTTTTCAGGGGTTAAAGGCATTAATTTTGATGGGTATGTCTTAAGTACATTTTTGACTCATACACATTTGTTCTTCTTATAACTAATCTGCTTTTCAACCTCCAAACACTATATTGACAGGCCAAGTCATCATTTACTCCATGAGATTAATATATAAAGGCATGTTCAACAGTGTCTGAGAAACACTTGACCATTGGTGTTATGAGACCTATCAGAAAAGGCCCCATGGAATGATGGGTTAAAATAACACTCAATTCTTCTGTGAAGATGGTCTGTGCAGTTAGAAATAAATTAATAGTGATAATACTTATGAGACCAACACTGTGGTTTCACAGTATCCCCTAAACCCATATAACAGAAAAATACTACTGTGAATACAATGCATACATATAGAGAATGCATATATGGAGAATGCATATATATTATTTATAGAGAGTGCACATATGTATGTCTTGTAATGTTCCTAGCTTGACATTAGCTCATGAACTATAGCTTTGTATTTCTAATTGTCTCTAATAGTCTCTCTCAAAATATTTTTTTTATTTTTAAACTCTATGCAATTCCATTATTTATTTTGCATGTTGTGAAACTCTGGTTAGAAAATTATAATAACTCCATAAATCATAGCTGGGTAGTTTCTTTAAATATTTGTTTGGGCTGCAGCATCAGACAATAAAAGAAAATTATATTCTGTGTTTGTATGCAAACAGGTAAGTTATATATGTATTATAAGTTATATATATGCATTAAAAACTATTTTGAACTTCATTAAGATATTACATTGCCTCTGTGGAAGTCTTTTTTCTTTCTAGGAGTATTATCATTTTTTTCAAGATCCTAAAACTCTGTTAATTTCTTCTCTCTAGGTAGACTTTAATTCTTTCTTATGCAAGCTAAATCTGTTTTTCATTAAGTAAATTTAATCTATTAATTTCAAACGGAAGTAATTTTTTTTCAGTGAACTTCCCTACCTTGGATCTAAGTAATCACAAAACTTTTAGTGAATGGGAAGGAAAGGAAACATTTAGGCCTCACCTAAATACCAAAATCTGATTCTTGTATTTGTGTGTATTTCTAAATTGATTGCTGGGGATATTGAAGATGATCTGTTGAGGGAGCACTGTGGTGATGTTTCCCTGTGTGACAGGGAAGGGCTCACTAGAGCCTGTGGTTGGTTATCGTGGACAGGTTCACTGATACTCATTAGAAACATGAAAGGGGCTATGTGGTTAAAGGCAGTGAAGGGATATGAGTCTTTATCCTGGTGACTTTGTTACAGTGTAAAAATAGCTGGCTACACTTAAACCAGTTGCAGGAGCGTGGAGGTCTGTGATATCAATTAGTTCACTTTCCTAATGAGCTTGCATTGTTGTTATACCTGCCTCATTTTATTCTGAGGCCAGCTTTAGTTTGCCTTCCTGGAGAGAGGAAACTAAAAACAGTAGAGAGAAAAGATGCTGTTACATGGTTCTAAGCCAAACAGAAATCCAATTTTGATTCTGGCCTATTCTAACTGCTCATTAAGTTCAAGCAGTTTCCACTTCAGCAGCCCATACATGTTGACTACTTGATAATCAGCTCTGTGACCAAGCTAGGTAATTACTGAAGCAGTGATTTTAGGGTTGGAGTTTTTTTTAATTTCTGTGAATATTTTTTGCAGTGAAATAGTCTAAATAGCATATAGAATTTTGGCATGGCCATGTTCCACTTTCTCTCATAAATTTTCGTTCATGTATTTTTAGGATCACTCCTTTCAGGAATTCATGGAAGATTACAGTCTCTTTTATTTCAGCAAAGTGAAGCAGCATTTAGCGTACTCGGGAAACAATCAATCAGCCAATCAATCAATCCAGCTTGTGTTTGTGAAATATAGGTACCTATGTAGCACACTTATTTGTGTGTTTGTATGTCTCATTACAACTCTCTTCCATAAGCAGTAGGAGCTCTCAGTGGTATCCTTGTATGACCCTGGCTGAATGTTCTCCATCATTCCTGTTAAATTCAGAAATTTAACAAAGTACAGCATTTAACTTACAATAAACCTAAAAAAAATTTAGCTAATATTTCAGATTATGCTAAGTGACTGTGAATTTCTGACATTAATAAAGAGCTTTGGAATATAGGTAGAACCTTGCTTTAAAATCCATAGGTCATGTGCAGGCAGCACAAAGGCAGCTACAATGCTCTATTCCTTTAATTGCTTTCATTAAAGATTTCTGAAATTAATTTGAAATATTTTACAATATATTGAAGTGAAGAGGTTATGGATGACCTGGTACCAGTAGTTTCACAGTAAATGAACTTAAAGTCATCCATAGCAAAGCATAGATAAATTTGATTTTTACTGATAAAACAACTCCTTCAATTATCAAAGATGAAGCAGGATGACAAGCCAGGAAGTCAATACTGATTTACCAGTGTATGAGCATAGCAATAAATTTTTTAAAATATTGATATTGTGAGTAATTCACTGTTTACAGACATTGCTGATAATAAAAGATGAAAGAAATTGCTATTTTTAATTTAAAAAACTCTTCACATTTTCTCAAGACTATTTTGATGTAGCCAAATATTTATTTCCTCCCACAGATTTAAATATTAGAATTTAATAAATTCTGATACAAACCATTAGACTCTTTCACAGAAGTAATTTATCACTGTATATTTAAATAATGAGTCAGCAAGTCCCATAGGAGAAATGAACCTCTCTAATGGGATATTTCTTATCCATTTTTGAATTGTCTGATATTCTATATATCCAAATTTAGCATAATAAAGTTTAGGTTCTCACAACAGACGCATAATGAAAGTACATAAATGTGTGTTTATACTGGGTACACAAATGTTTTAAGAGATACTCCATTAATTTCATTATTGAGTTACACTATAGATAGAGGTTTAGCCAGATGTCTCAATCATCCAGATCCTGCCACATAGGATACTCTACAAGAGTACTGCTGATTAACTGATTATAATGCAAACATTAGTATGTTTTCAGATATTTCCACATTAGACATAATTTCCTAAAATGTAATTAGCTTTCCATTGTCCATTGTAGAAAATAAATCAACAAAAAATCAACTGCTTAGCTTTGCTTAGTTGGTATAGCCGTAGTAATTAAATCTTTGATTATTTTCATGATTATAGGAAGTCTTTTTCATGATGAATCCTTGGAGATGTATTTAAATGAATAATTTCCCTAGAAAAACTAGGTCTTGCCTTTTCCAGAATACCAACAATTTTCTCTTGAGCCTTTAAGAAATTATAAGAAAGAATTTCAGCTTTTGACTTCAAGCATGAAAGGATAAGTAGTGTTATGAGAAGGTACAAAGTCAAATGATGAGGAAAATAGACCTGCTCTGTTCAAAATTAGACAACCTGAACATGGTTAGAAGGAAAGTAGTACCCAGTAAGAAGGGGTAGAGAATGGAAGGGATGAAAAGTGTTTGGTTCCCTAAACCAAACCCATTTATTTGAAATGGGAGGGAGAATGTAAGTGGAACATCGCTGCCGTCAGGAAGGTTTAGCCATAGAGAACAGAAACGTGGTTGTGATTTTTCCTTTTATTTAAGGAGTGATTCTGAATCCAGAGGATTACAGAGTGGGCTGTGAATGTTTTGTCACATGTCATTCCTCAGGAATTAGATTTCATTATATTTGCTTTATCTCCTGATCATTTGCACACATACAGAGACAGATGCATTGGGCAGTAAAAGGCATTGGGAAGTAAAATACCAGTGTAACTTGCCCTTGAGTGTTCTGTGCCATTTCTATATCTGACTCGTTTGCTGAACTGCAGAACACTTACTGCCTGCCTGCACATTCCTAAGTTCTTCCTATCAGGCATAACAGCAGGAAGTTTCTTTCATATATTTGCCTGAGGGTCTGCAGAATGGTTTCATAACACAGCAAAGCATCATTCAGCATTTTGGTGAACTGTTTTGTATTTCAAGACTTTTATTATGGAAAAAAAGGAATTTTCAAACGTAACTGTGGGGAAAAAAAAAAAAAGGCTCAGCAGTGATTTGGAATTCTACAGAAGAGAATTAGTCTTCCAAACAGAATCCAGTTCATTGGGGACAAGGAATCTATGAACTCTGATTTCAGCTGTTCAGAATTTTCAACTGACTCAGCAAGATCATCTTGAGACAAGTCAATTCTTCCTCTTAAAAGGCTTTGCTGCCACACTGTGGAAAAAAAAAATATTCTGTTTTAACTGCTGTTAAAAATAACACAACAGCTGAGTTCTTATCTCTCCCTAGCATACAGCCTACGTCTCAAAAAATACAGCCAAAGAACTGTAAAATTAAAATACCATGGTGGGGATAGTTAACCATCTAGTCTCAGTTTCAGCTTTGATCTTAGTTGCATATTCTAAGACAGGAAAACTATAATAATAATATGAAAAATATTTTTAATAAAGAACTGCTAGAAATCAACAAAAGGATTCTTCCTATTTAAAAATGACAGGTCCAGAGAAAAAATATACAAAAGAAGCTATATCCACTGTCATTGCAGATATTAATAAGCTAAAAATAAGTTAAAAAAAAATAGAACGAAATATAGAACAACTCTTGAATCCATGTTTCTACATATATATATATTTAATATTTAGTCTGGATTGCTTTCTGCTTTTAATGAGTCAAGACATTTACTTTTCTACAAGCAATGTAAAGCATGTCTGAAAGGCATGAATTCACCATGGGTTTTGCTGGTTTTTTATTTTTGTGGGGTGTTGTTTTTTATTTTATTTTTTTTTTTGAAGGGGGAAGGTTGTAATTTGTTTTGTTTCTTGTTTTATTTTCTTGACTGTAATTTCATTTTCTAAACTTTAAGTTAATGCCCAGAATACTAGCCTGGTGTAATGCACCAGGGTAGTGCTTGAAACAGATTTCAGTACAAAAGGCACCCAAGACTCATAAAGTATTGAACAAAAATGCTAATACTAGAAGAGAAAAAAGCATGGTGTAGATACTCTTGCAATCCTTTCAGACGGGCTGATGGGCAAAATTCACCACATCACTCGTGCCTTAGGCGCTTGGATGGAATTTTTCTAGCGGGGAGCAATTCCATGCACAATTTTCCTGGCAGCAAATGTTCCCATGAGAACATGCTGCTTCACACCAAGGTTAAGCATAGGCACAGGCAGGTGGTGTAATTTCTGGGGCCAGGTGGGAGCTGCCTGCAGGCTCCTGGGTGTGATCAGCAGGTGGAGTGTGTGCTCTGCCTGTGCTGTATGGGATGGAACAGCTGAGGCCCTGCTCAGGTCAGCCGCTATTGGCACCTTCTCCACGGCAGTGTTCTCCCATCAGCACACCTACACTTGCAAGCTGGGATGTGAGCACTAAATCATCTTACCTATTCAGCTTAGGGTGTTCTCTGTTTGCCTAATTTAAAAATGCTATCTTCATTTTACATGGGAACTTGATGGAGCAGTTATGTGAGAGGACCATAGGCAGTGCAGTAACTCCTGCCATGAGTAACTATTAGACTTTCAACTTATGAAAAAAAGATTGTTCTCAATACATTTTTCTTGTTGCCATTATCACATCTTTCATTTTACATGTTGTTGTTTCTTTGCTTTCAACAAATACAGTTTTCAGTCTTCTAGTTTCTTTTATAGTAGTTTTTTTAAAATTGAACTTCCTGGCTTAGCAAAAGGAGAGAGGAGGAATGCACTTCAGGCAATATGATGTTCCTCAGTGCATGACATGAAAGTGGAAATTAATAAAAAGTAGCTTTCAGGCTTCCAGCAAGGATTGTCTCCATTAATCATAGACTGAGACACAGTAAACAGGTGAAGCTGAAGATCACACAATTGAGTTGTATTAATTCATAACATTTTCAAGACATTGGTATCTACACCGTCCTAGGAGTTCTTAATAGAGGCATTAAATACATGAAAATACAGCAGAATAATCCAAAACCATGACATGGTTTTGGATTATAAATAGTGAGATAAATGTCTGGATTCTCAAACCTGGTAAATCTAGGCACATTGTAAACACCTCAGTTTAGAAAGAGATAAACATGTAATTAAATAACTGAGGGCTTATGCACTTAATAATGTATTTTATTTGTGAGATTGGAAATGCTGGAACCAGATTTGACCACTTTATTAATAATCTCCTAACTAATTTAAATGACGTTTGTAAAAATACCCATCTTACCTAATTTTTCTTTTCTTTCTTTTTTCTTTAGCTAGAATTTTCACAAAACTCCTTAGTGTCTATGTTTAACAGTAGAATAAGTTTAACTATCTCCTTAAGGAAATAAACTTAAGTAAACTCTTTTATACAGAAAAATTGTCCACTGTATTACTAAACATAAAACTTACTTGATATCTAGTGTAATATCATATGATAAGATAGAGTAAGAGTTCCAGAGAATTTTTTTTAAATGTAGATTTTTGACAGCAAAAGCTAAGGGAAAGATTTGGAGTAGTAATTCTTGTATCTCAGTATGCTTGCTCATTAAAAAGCAAAAAAGCAAAAAAAAAAATGAAGTGCTGTTAATTTGTCTACCAAAGGGATTCAGCTCACTTCTCTGTAGTTAGAAAAGGCAAAAATAACATTAATCTTTGTTTACTGTGAGCATGTGGGAGACACTAGAATGCAATAAGTGCACTTTTCAGGTGCTTCCCTTAAGGTTAAATTTTTTATGGAAAGAGGTTTGCAAAACAAGGTGTTTGTCAGTTAATCAGCTGTTGTTTGGATGAATTTTTCTGGTTCTCTGTCCTGTGACTAGTTCATATGATAATCATACTTGTAAGGTATATAGAAACACATTGTCCTAACTGCAAAGACAAGGGTAATGTTTGTTTTGGAAATAAGATGGATTTTACGTGGATAAAAACCCTAGAAATCTGGTGGGATTTTCTAGGAAAAAGGAATCTTCTGCCATAGTTCTTTCTTCAAATAACCTGTAAGGCAAAACAAGTCAGTTGTTCAATTATTAGCTGGCATTACTGAAATAAATCGTAAAATTAAAACCCTGTAGTTGGACAAATTATAACCTTGTCATTAGAGCATGTCATATTTAATCATTGTTTTATTTGTTTTAGTAACTCATTCCTGAAATAGTCATGTACATCTGTAATGTGAAAGCACAAGGTAATTTCTAAACCCTTATGAAGCATTTTAGTCAGTCAGTCTGGGATTAATCTCCAGTACAAAAGCAATGACTGTGTTCTGCTTCACTGTTCTTCCACCAGGTGGAAGAAGTGGAGAGAAGAAAAATCAGGTCTTATAAATAATTCCACTCAAAGGCCCCATTAGCTGTTTATGAATATGTAGTGATAGAGCATCCCTGCGACCCTTTAATTAATATTGGACAAATAAGAAATAAAAGAAGCATGGCAGAAGCTTTGTCCTTCAATCCACACACATTGATGAAGTTTGCTTGAAAACTACTTCGAAAACAAAATTAGTTTGCATTTCCTAAAGCTCTTGGTGTTTAGGGTGGCCTGTGTAATTAGAGTGTTCAATGCAGGTTACTTGTGAATGTTTGTATGGCTGCATATTCCAGCTGTACATTTGGCTTAGTTCAGCTTCCTTTTTTAAAGCTTCTTGATTTATTCCACTCCCTCACCAAATGAATTGACAAATATGTTTTATTCAGATTTTGCTTCAATAATTGGAAGCTCACTTGCAAGACGTTTAACAGCATGAGGAGAATATTGCAGGAATTTGGTGTTTTTCTTTCCTAGAGAAGGTTCCATTTATCTCTAATGTGGAGAAATCATGTTGGCTAATGCTCTGTGTATTCATTGCTGTCTGTCATTGCTGTGTTCCTTCTTTTTTGGCCTGAAGACTGCCATTACCTAGTGTTTTTTGGAAGCACAGGAGGTGATGACTAGAGAGAAATTAACACAATCAACAAGGTGCATGGAGAGAAGAGCCTGACTGAGAATATTTGCATCTGAAATATGCCTGAACTGACTTTGAAGTGGCAGGAAAGGTATTCATCATCTCCTGTATTAATCAACATAATCAATACTGTGCTTAATTTCTCATTCCACTTTCTTGCAATTAAGCTGTGCTGAGTAAATTTTAAAAATGTGAATAAAGAACCAATTTAAATCACATTTAACACAAGTGACTAAATTCATGCTATACCTAAAATACACAGTTTAATGCACTGTTTAAAAACTCAACATTGGTGCAGTTTTGGGACAGTAGTACAGAGCTGTGGAAAGGATGTGAGAGTGCACGAAAGTTCAACAGCAGATAAATTTTTTCTGAGGAATTTAACGTAAGTTGAACTTCATCTTACAGTTGTATTGGGGACTTATGCAAATTTGTGACAAACTCCTTAACGTGGATTTGCGTGTTTTATAAAACATGTACATTCCTTCCTGCTGCATTCCCCATCAATGTAACAGCCTCATTGTTCTTTCAGTTCTTAGCAGAAGGTTTGTGGGTCCTGAGGTGAAGATCAGCATAATCCCCAGTCATGCACTCACTGAACCTGGAATATACAGCGGAGATGTTAGAGCTTAAAAGAATGTAGTTGATGTTTGCAAGAGTGCTAATCATACTTCTTACAGCAGTGCCTGGCAGCTAAGACCAGGATTCAATCTTTGCAAATATAGAGGAACCAGGAAAAGAACTACCAGTATAAACAGGCAAAGAGACAAGAAAAGCAGTCAGTTGACTTGCAAAAAATCTCACTTTTTGATTTTCAACGCTCTGGAGGTGATATCTTTATCCTATCTCTGTCTCATGAAAATTAAAATTCCAGACTGACAGAGTTGTCTGTATGAAAGAGATGCAAATGATCTTAAAAATGTAGATTTCCAAGGGCAATCTAAAATGAAAATCATGCATAATCCTTTTTTTCATGGAAACAAAAATATCCACTGATTAAAGCAAAAAACCTTTATGAAGTATTAGCATTTCATTCATTGGTTAAATTGGTGCTATCATCACCATCCATTCTGAATCACATTCTCAGAACACACAGTTTATGTTGTAGCTATAAACAGGATCGTTTCTTCTTTTTCTGTTCTTTTCGTATGACTTATTTCTTCTCTTCACAAATTCCTAATAGTAATGTGTAATTTTCTCTGGGTCATAAACACTACCTATACCTCCAGTATAACTTTTAGATTTTAGCTCTATTTTAAAATTGGAAAAAAATGATGCAGAGAATAAAAGCCTAAGAAGTCCAAAGTAGACATAGAATGAGTTCACAATCCAATTCTGTAAACTTGACTATGACATTAAATATGAAACACTACTGAGGATTTTGAAACCCCATCCAAAAGTACTTAATTGCTCCTTATGGACTTCAAACAAACAAATCCCAACAAACCAACTCCAAAACATATTGGTAGAAATAGCTTAGAAAAACTAAGAAAAGCTCTTTTGGGGTTGTTAGGTGGCTAATGGCAGCCAGAAATAATGAAAAATCAAGAGTTGCTATAACAGAAGCTTACCTCCAGAATAATCCATGTTCTTTGGCTCCATTTTCTTTGGGAAAGACAAAACAGAAAGACATCAGAGAAGTAAGCTGGACTTTTTTTCCCCTAACCAACCTACAACTGAAAAGTTTAATTATTTTTCTGAGAAAAACTTCATAAACCAGCTGGATTATTCAAACCTTCCAACATGGACCTTAACTTACTGTTTTACATTCCCCTGTGAACTTTTTACAAAAAAAAAAGTTCTACTTTTTCCACGTAGTTAATATGACATAGTAGTACTCTTGATTTGCTTTTTTGCATAATATTTTCACATCCTCTCTTAGGATGAATCTAGAATGCTCATTTGATTTAAATAAAAAGTAGGTGAATTTGACTGGTCCAGGATTTGATGCTGGGTAGTAAATAACTCCTCTGCATATGCATATTACAGGTCCTGATTGTTTTTTTTGGGTTGGTTTTTTTGGGGGGGTTCTTTAAGGAGTAGGGAAGCTTCTGTTACTCAATGAGGCATAAACTATTTCAGTCAAAAAAAGCACAAGCTCTCAAGCAAAAAAAATGTGTCAGGATTAAATATGGGATCTTTTCAGGAAAAGAAGGATTTTTTTCTTCCATTTCTCATCAAAGTGTTGCTTTTAATTTTTCTTTTCATTAGCTGTAGTGTTGTTTTTATTCCTTCTTGCATGCAGATGTTCTTTTGCTATGCAGTAATTATCAGTGTGTCAGTGCTTGCTGATGCAATTATTGCTTCCTTCTGCACAAATTTCCCAAAAGAATTTGCTATATTGGGAAAACAGCTGTTTATCCCCGCCTTATGTGCATTTCATATAATTTCAATGCATGGCCAGTCTCACACTAAAGTTTCTTTAGCAGAAAAAAAAAGAGTTATACAAAGTTGTACATCAGTTCTGTGGAGCAAGCATGTTGAATGTATAATTTGTCTCTAAACCAAGAGTTTTAAAATCATGGGGAGCAAGGTAATGGCACAGCTTCAGAGTTCTGGAGTGCAATTAATTTTGTTTCAAAAAATCTGTTTTTCTAAGATCTAAGACAGTTAAAAATCATCTAGTATTTACTACCTCTGGTCTAATGATCTGAGGATGATTTTTTTTCCCTACAAAATAATTTTAATAACTGTGTGTTATAGAGCAGTACTGTTAGAGATAAAAGGCAGAAATGCTTAGACCTTGCTGTTTGAAAGCAGCACTCTGTTTGAAAGACCTACCCTGTATGAAAGCAAGGTCCTAAGGAGGAAATTTTCCAACACTTTTTTTCTTAAATCTTCTGTAATAATTCTTGCAGTCACCTGAAAAAAAGCATACTGCGTCAGTGATAACTAGCACAAGTTCAGCTAGTTGTACATTTGTTTCTAGGGTGATGGGACTGTGGATTTTACATCTGGTGACTTCTTTTATTAAATAATTGATAAAGTTCTATTATTTCTAATGAGTTTATTTCTTAAAATTGATGGAGCTCTGTTAGTTTTCCTAGGAGTTACGAACTTTCACCTCCACAGAAATTATGGGCAAAGGAATTTGACAGTTGCTGGATTTTCTTTTTAAGAAGCGTTAAAGGACAAGGATTAGAGTATCAGTAAATTTCAGTTTTGTGAGTCCATATGAAATTCAGAAAAAAATGTTTGAAAACACTAATTTTTTAACACATTTTTTCCCCCAGGAACTTTTAACAGGAGGGAATGAATTCTCCATTTTTCTATCCAATACTACTTCACAATCTATTCCTCTTTACTTAATTTTAGCATATGCTACATTTTATCCAGGCTACTGCAACAACGTTTTCTATTTATATTTTCAGAATTCTTGAAGTCATATTTGAAGAAATGTGCAGGTAACTGTGCATAAAGCAATTAATTCAGATGCTGAGGATGTTTTGTTGTGTCATATTCAGGCTCTGCCACTTAAACATGTCTCATATTTCTAACTATAGATATCAAGCTAGAAAATCTGAAGAGCCCAGCATGCTAATACCTACATTGTAAAGAGATGTGTGTTGATAGAAGGCAGGTGGCCACAAGAGTTACCTTCTCTGGGTTTGTTTTCATAATCCATCTAATTTTCTGTACATTGTGTGACAGATGATGCCCAATGCAGTAAATGAGTATTAAGAAACATAGTTGTGGGACAGCAGATGAAGGTGAGTGTTACAATTAGGAGGTTTTCTGCTTTATTAAATAGGGGAGATGCACTGGAGGTGTCAGCCTGTTTCCATGTCATGTGTGGAAGCATATAAGCATTGTCTACAAGTTTGCAGATTATTTCAACTTACATCTGTATGCATACATATGTAATGTGTGCATCAAGTTAGACTTCAAAATTCTTTGTGGCATATAATTAAGTATTTAATAAAATTACTGTTTTGGTTTCATTTTAAGATTTTTTGAGGATAAGCAAATAAAATAGGTATCTGCAGAGGATATTGAAATACCAACTACTTAGACATAGAGCAAAATACTCCACTGTATTAAATAAAATTTTCACAATAATTTTCCTCCTCTCCACCAAGGTCCAACATAGGTAAACTTTACTCCATGATGCTGCTTAGATTTTGCTTGTAGTTTTAGGAAGCTATGATTATGGGTTTAAGGCTTCTCATTGAGCAAGGAGATTTCCTCAGTTTTGACTTTGCTGTTTATAAAGTCATAACTAATAGAAAATAGCAGCAAAACTGACTTCAGCAAGGACACTCTAGCAGGGAATTACAGACACAGTCACGCCTGCCAGGGCTCTGGTTCCAGGCAATCAGATGTCCTTGTCATACTCTGTGCTTCATGACCAGCAGTTTGGGTTAGACTATTCATCATGCCTACAGCAGTAAATACTCCTGTTATATCACAGAAAGATGGGAAAACTTTAATTTAAAAAGCACAAGGTAAAGCAAAGAAAAAGGAAAACTTTTAAATGAAGTCATTCTAGAGGGCGTTTTCCAGGTCAGGTACTGAAATGTTTCTAAGTATGTCTCATCAATATATAGGCTAAAGTTAATGTACTTGTACCCATGTGTATGTGGCCAAAGGAGGGATGATTTAGGAAGAACTCTAGTGAGGAGAGTGTATAGGGCACTTGTTATTTTTCTGATTTATAGAAACTCAGCAGCAATCACAGAATGAGAAAATAATTACAATATGTAACAGGAAAGATTCTGTTGTGCATTAGGACTTTACCTTCCAAGGACACAGCTTTCCCCAAGACATGTTTTAAGGAGTAGATAATCTATGACAGCACAAGTTTTCAGAAGATGTGCAAACACAGCTGCATTAAGGTCACATTCAACAGTGTTCTCTCTGTTCAGGAGGATTCTCAGGTTCCTATACTGGCTTCTACTGATATCTGAGTGTAGTTATTGTCTTCCCCCTGCTCTAGAAGAGTTTTTTCAAAATAGAAAGACTTTAATGATTTCTGTAATTTTTGTACTTTTAGCCTTTTTTTTTTTTTCTTTCTTCCAACAGTTGTTTTTACATTTAAAATCTTTGCTGCTGTGCAGCTAAGTGGATCAAAAACTACTAAAGCATTTGGGGAATTTCTTAAGAGATGAAAAGGTTGTGATATGATAAAGTAGATTTTCAGTATCATACACTTCTGGAAAACTTATGCTAAATGAAAGACAAACTATAAGAATGTTCTCTTTTCTTGTTTAAGCAACATTTCTGCCTTTTAGAACTTGGTGTTTCAGAAATATGTTTGACTAATGATTTGTTAGCAGAGAACTGAGACAGTGGCATAAATTACCTCAAAATTAATAGGAATCTAAGTTAGCTATCTCAATAATAATTAATACAAGAAACTGTGGCTTGAATAATTGAAGTACAGGAAAACATGTTCACTAAGTAGTGGTATCAGCACTGAAGGAATGAATCCTAAAATAGCTGACATTCAATTCTCTGTAAATACCACATCTTGGAAATTCATGGCTGAATGCATAAGGATCATGTGAAAGGATGAGAAAGGAGCTTTCCCCTCCTTTATAATATGTAAAAATACAATCTTTCTAGTAAAATGAAAACTTTGCATGTAACTAACACCAGTAAACATAACTCGCAAGGAATTTTGGATGTTGTACTGTAAAGTCTTTAATGGCATCTGAGCTCAGTTGCTGGCAGGCTTGGCTTCATGATGGCAATATCAGCCCTCCTGTGCTAGTCAGCAGTACCAGAGTGACTTTGATCAGACTTGGGTTCATAATTCTCTTATGTCAATTTAGCCAGTCTGGATTTAGACTGGTATTTTTTCTTGGTCACCCTTATGCTACCTGGGAGGACAAACGAAATCTGTTGTGATGAAAACCAAGAGTGATGAGGGCGTATAATCCAACCTTACAGATGAGAGTGTCAATTCAATCTGGCAGAGTTTTAATTTTTTTTTTCAATAAATGGGTTAACACAAAAGGCAGTTTTGACAAATGTCAAAAGATTGTCAACATTATACCATATTTTAATTGTCTTAAAATACATTATTACTCAAGTCAGTGAAAACCCATTGTAACAAGTATGAGGAAAAAAGTAGAATCTGAGTAAAGATATAAATATAAGAATCCTTTTTTCACTAGAGGAAAAAAAAAAAAAAGAAAAGATTGCAAAGATTAAAGTATAATGCTCCTTTAGATCAGCACCCATAGTCTTTGAAGTGACTAATAATACTTCAAAATGATTCAACATTTTCCCCAAACTCCTCTAACTTAAAAGCTCTCACACAATATTCCCAGCCTCAGAATCAAAGCTTTCCTCTTTGTTCGAAACAAGCACTTCGTGCCAGGTCTTCAGCTTGTTTCTTGAATTTGTGTCAATTCTTTCTCCTCTCCTAAGTAATCCTTAAAGCCTTAGTCCTAGGTATCATATTTTTCAACCTCTTAAATTCAGCACCTGACCAAGGAGTGAAAACAAGTATTTTCTCTTTTTTTTTAACTGGAAACAATAAATTTAGTATCAAATCTTCTACTGAGAAAGAGCTTAAGCCTTATACATTTTTGTAGTGATGCCTGATTTTCCATAAATCTAAATATACTTTCAACTAGCTTGTTCTTTAATGGATAACAGGAAAAATAACAAACAGTTGCTTAAATTTTATGCTAAATTCTAGTATTCACCAACAGTCTCTGAATAAAAGTGATGGTAATTTGAAATTATAAGATGGTGACATGAGTTTCATCATAATCTCTGTCTTGTCAGATATCAGTCAAACATAAATGCACACTCCAACTAGGAATACTGTTGTTTCTAATGTTACATAATCTAAATCCACTCTTCACTTCTTCAAAACTCTTAAAAAATATAAATGGTGCTTGGTAATTATTACCCACGTTTTTCATCTATCAATATCAATTAAATAGATTTTTATCTCTTTAACTCTGCTATGGTTTTCAGGTCACCAAATATCTCAGGCCTGAGCCATTTTAGCTTTCATTATTTATTCCAATTTCATCCTCATTTAAATTGTTTCCATTAGTGTCCACAACTGCATTGCAAAAAAAGATAAAGTTGGGATCATTAAGCAAAGATGTAGTAAATTGCCCTACATAAGGAAACAGAGAAAGGAAAAACCTGAAAAATAAAAAGTACCAGTGATATCTAAGTGTGTGGTGTTCAGATAAAAAGCTGTAGTTGCTTTTGGACTAATAGAAAAGTAGCTGTAATAAAAAACCCAGAAAATCTCTTTAATTTATATTTTGGAATCTTGGGACTTTTACCAGTATTAAATTATTGCAATAATATGATACATCCATTTAAGTAGGAAAGGAGCTCATAGAGCCATTCAGAGCTTCACCAGAATGAAAGGTACCAAGCTGTCTGTGGAAGACACTGTGCACAGTAAAATTATGGACATTCAGTGGTTTAAAATATCTGGTTGGATCAGCTTTGAACTGATGAACTGTGAGCTCTGCTGAGTGAAGGAACACTGGCTAATGGGTACAGTACTTGTAATGAGGAGAAGCTTCTGCCTAAATCTGTGGGTAAATGAGGTGTTCTCATTCCTCAAGTTTGATAAAGAGAAATAAGCCACAGTAGGACAGTACAGATAAGCTGGCCAGGACACCTCACTAGTAAAGTCCCTGGGAAAATCCACACAAGTGGATGTCCAAAACACAAGGACTGAAAACTGGAATTTCCAGAGAGTAGGTGAGTGTCATGGTTTAACCCCAGCTGAGAACTAAGTCCCACACAGCTGCTCACTTCCTCTCTCTCAGCCTTGCCCTGTGCAATAGAGAACCAGGGAGAAAAATAAAACTTGTGGGTTGCATTGAAAACAGTTGGATAATACAAACAAAATAAAATGTTAATAATTAAGATAATAATAACAACAATAATAGTAATAATAGTAATAATAATGATAATTTTAAACAAAATGAGAGAGAGAGGGAGAAATTATGCACAATACTATTGCTCACAATTCACTGATTGATGCCCACCCCATCCTTCAGCAGTGATCAGGTCACCTTCCAGCTAAATCCCCCCAGTTTCTACACTGAACGTGGTGCTCTGTGGAAGGGAGTATCTCTCTGGCCAGTTTGGGTCAGCTCTCCTCGCCATGATCCCTTATGTGCCTTCATGTGCACCTGCTAGCTGGAAGAGCAAGAGACACTGAAAAGTCTCTGATTTAGAGTAATCCCAACTTAGCAATAACTAAAACATAAAGTGTGTTACTGATGTTATTCTCAGACTCAGTTCAAAACACAGCACAGACCAGATAAAAGAAAATCAGCTTTGTTCCAGCTGAAATCATGACAGAAGGAAAGGCAAGATTTGACCCAAACATTAAAAGACTGTATTCTGGGATATTCAAGCTGGCACTGAAAGTATTTACCTGACATTGGGAGGCATTCAGGTCACAGCTTAAGCTCTAGGAGGAGATCTAGATGAGTCATGATCTTTGCATTTTATGTGAAGTAGTCCGTGAACCTTCATGGAGTCTGACAGTGTGAAAATAGGAAAATCACAGCCTGACATGAACTGCAGGTAAGCACTGAACTGTGGAAAAGAGGGGTTCACTTTCTTCTTTATTCATCCAGAACATGATATGCCTAAGCTGAGCTAATGAAACAGCAAATGCCTCAATATGAAAGACAAATGAAAAGAATGAGAGCTGTGTTTTTTCTTTTCATAGCAGTAAAAATAGCCTCATGCAGACTTTCTGATGGTAGCTCAGACATTGTACTGACACCAGCAAGTCAGATGAGATTAAAATGAAATAACGAATGAGAATGAGAAGCAGTGTAGCAGAGCCATTCAACGTGACAGAAGTGCAGCATTTGAAGAAATGACACGCTTGAGTGATCCAGCAAATAACACTATCTGCTGGCAGTCAGCTGCACTGCTCAGCCGAGTTTGTGCTTTTGGAAATGAGTTTCCTTGGTGATTCATTGGCAGGTGATGCATGGAGGGAAATGTGGAAGAATAGCATGCAGTTCTGAGAAGCAGGTGGTATCCTCTGGTGATAAACACTGCTTCAGGATTGTAATAATGGTGTAGAAAACAGCCAGACAGTAAAGCCTTTCACAATTCTAAAGACATTGGAATACGGTAATTTTAGAAACAGGATTTTTTGCAAACTTTCAAGCCATATGGAGCATCATATGTTTTACAACATCTGCTTGTCAGTTTAAAGAGAAATAGTAAATTTGCATGGCAAAATAATTTAGCAAAGTTTGCAGGGACTGTGTGCAAATGGAAAGAGAGATATTCTGGAATCCTTACAACACCAAGACAGAGAATTTTTAGCAGGCTTAGTTTTTTAAGTTCAAAAAATAAAAGAGAGGTAGATTCTAAAATTTTCAGCTGTCATGTTCTCATCACACCTTGTCTGATGGTGCTCACCAGCTCTGGTCAAGGTTTTAAGTGAAATCCAGTAAACTTTGTTACCTGTAGAAATTAAGTGTCTAGTATTTTTACATTACACATCTTTAATTGGATGCATGTGTGCACTGTGTGAGGCATATCTTAGACTGGATAATGGTAAAAAAAAAATCTAATTTCATTCATGTTTGGTGGAGGTTAAATTCCTCAAAAGTTACATTTTTACCTGCTTAAGGAAAATTAAGGATTGGTGGTGGGAAGAAGGCTGTACAGAGAGAAAAGCCACAAGAAAGAGGATCAATAAATATCAGCTAAGAGTGTCCAAATGGCTGCAAATTTCAACTCAGGCAGAAGTCTCATATTCATCAACATTTTTTGACCATCTGAAGCTGTGTTTGTTTTGGTTAGTACACATTTATTTATATTCAAAATGAACATACTTGAGCACCTTTAACTGAGAATTTTTACATGTCTATGTCAATTGTTGGTATCAGGTACTTGATTCTATCTATACATACAATTGCTTTATAACAACCGTGCAAGACTTAACAATGTATAAATAACCCAAGTAGTCAGGAAAATAAATTCCTGAAATAAAATTGTCAGTGCTCAGTTTCTGACAGAAAATTCTAAGTATTTCACTAAATATTTCAGATGAATTAAGACTTCTAAGATTTTCCTTCCTTTTTGCTTGTTCGTTCAATGTGGTTGGTACAAAAAAGCGAGGTGATAGTTTTCAACATCCTTTCTCTTTTTAAGACAGTAATAATAATCATATTCATCCAATCTTTTCTGTATAGATAGAGATTAATTTCAGGGAAAATAAAGTAAATGTCCATTTTTAATAATTGTACTATTTTTAAATTTCTTTTATATATTTAACATTTTATATTTGTTTTTTTTCAGTCTCCTCTAGAAAATTATAGCTTTAGAAATAGTAGTCTTGTGGCCCATGTTTATGGCAAAGAAATATCTTTCCTAAAATTATTTTTGAGTGTTTTTTTAAATCCAGTTGTGGTTAGTTTTATTGCATCCATGAAAACCACCAAAGTTTCTTACAGCTCTTTTTCACAGCCCTTATTTTTTTCAGCTGAATCCTCTGTTCCAATTCATAAGGCGCCAAGGCAGGCAGTGTTGCTGTACAGCAGATGTGATAGAATATGTACCCAGCAGCCCAGGTTGCTGTAGATCTGAAGGAGGGAAAGTCTTAAAATCATGGGAAGTTCAGACTAAGTTTTTCAATTTCTACCCCATATCAAGTCCCAGCTTTTCTGCACTTGTATTTCATTGCACTACCACGTGCAAAGTGATGGTCATGCAGCCTATGTGGGGGTCTAGGTCAGGCAACCAGTGCTTTTGAAAAATAAGGAAGGAGGAAAATTTCTTCCAGCTGGACCATCCCTGAGCCATCACCTACATGAACTCTTGTGCCAGAAGAGTGGGCAGGGAGGATGGGAGGCTGAGAAGGGACCTAGGACAGGAAACTAGGGAATCAAAAGGTGTTAACACCACAACAGCTTTGTGAACACAGTGAAGGTTGTGATTGATTGCTTTATGATAATGCAGATTTGTGCGAGAGTAGCAGCTTTATTAGGTTATAGAGGGCACAATATCCTAGGCTGATGAATTAAAGTGTTATTTTTCCTTTACAATAGATTGTAAGTGTAAAGTCTTCTTACATCCAGCTGATGTCAGTAGTGTATCAAATATTTTATTAGGTAACTGCTCTATAAAATATGACTAAAGAAAACCTTTGAAATTTTACTGCAGTATACAGCTAGTATTGTCACAAATGATGCTCTTGTTTATTGTCACAAAGTCTGCCCCTTGTCAGCAAAGACAGAGTGGGCCATGAAAACTAGAACTGCTCTGTTGAAATGTATTTCCTCTGCCACTTCTGTGTCTGGAAATGTACTGCACTTGTCTGTATTTGAAGAAAGTGGCTCACATCTTATGCCGATGTTAACTTTCTAAATAAAACTTGTAGCATGATTGAGATTGGCATGCTCATTCATGAGAAAAAAACACCCCAAACAACCCAGGGAATCTAGGCATCTACACTTTAATTGTGCATCTTGTATGTGGGATGTAACACAAGGCTGTGTTTCCCTACACCAGACCATGTGTTGTGTTGCACTTCTAAGCATCAGATGATGCTGTGAATTAATGAGCACTAAACAGTTTGATAGTAGAAACTGAATGTGCTCAACTCTCAGTGATGCCAACACTAAAAATTCATGCCTGTGCTCATTGTCACATATACAGAAATGTTATTACGGGCTTTGATATTGCATTAATATAAACTTCCAAAGCAAACTGCTTACACTTTGAAGATAACTTGGAGAGTCTGGCTACACTTGTATAGAATTTCAAAGTCAAAATAAGTAGCAGACTGGTGGGGGAGCAGGCCTTGTGCCCTGCCATGCAAACAGGCTCAGAGGCCTTGGGAAACACAGCTTGCCTTGCAGCCTGGCTTGTCCCTTCACCTTCCCCACAACAGCAGTTTATTTTGGAAACTGGATGAGTTCCCAGTTTGGTTCACTGCCAGTCACGAGCAGTTTTGCTCACACACGAGATGGAGTGATGGGTACAGATGGGTGGGCAAGAAGTGTGAGGTGGTGTTTAGATGTCACCTGTGAGGCACAGCCACGTCACCTGTCATGTTGTCTTTATAAATACAGATAAAAGCACAGGAACATTCATATCTAACTATTATAATTTAAAATGCCTGTTTAGAGGACAAGGCAAAGCAGTGTGGCAAAGAACCAGTCACTGTGAGGACCTCAGCACCTTGCTAGTTGGGTATCATCAGTGTGGCCTGAGCAGCATGAACACAGCTGGGCTTGCTCTGGCAGCTGTGGGCAGCAATAGGTGCTGATCTGTCTGCACATCTGTACAGAAATATCATGCTTTTCTTTGGTTTGTAGACCTCTTATTCAAGGCTACAAACGATTGAGTTAATGAAAGCTGTTTAAAGCCAATACATCCCCAAGTCCATCACTTTGTCCCCTTCATTTCCATGAGGTAGTTTTATTTTTCTGACATTAATTTATTTATGTAAGCATTTATTTGACACATCCACAGCATTGCATTACACTGCTTACCAGATGACAGAACATGGCATAAGAAAAACTACTTTGGTGAAAAGCTAAGGATTTAATAGTCCTTTGATGATGATGGAAGTTATTATTCAGAGTGAGAAAGTGTTTCAGAATGAGATTTCCGGAAATTAAAACACTAGGTGGTACAGCCATCTGATTTAATTTATAATCTTTTCATCATGGTGAACATATTTCCAATTCAGTAGCAGTCATCTAATGTTCTATGATGTTCTGTGATGTTGGTTAATGATTTCTCAGATATTCCATATTCACCAAAGCTTTTCTCTTTACATCTGTTCTGTAGATGAATTTGCATTTTAATTAAAGCGTTTAAATGAGTGATATTAGAGCCTGGAAAAGGGAACATAATTTTCACATCCTCTCTAATGTGACTTTTAAAGACTGGATTGAATCCATTATATGGCATCAAAGTTATAATCAATTTATATTTATTATTTTCCAGTTTATTTAATAGTTGCTCTATTTTAATTAAGAACTGCATTGTTATAGCACAGCTACTGTGCTCTGTGAGACACATGACTTCCTGAATCTTTATGATTTTGTTCATACAGTGTCATAAAAACTTAACACTTTAAGTATAAGCCTCATAAATTACATCATTTTATAAAGATTAGTAAGTGATAAATACATTGCATCTATCACTTCAAGAGAGTTTATCTCATCTCTTTCTTAGTGATCCATTCTAAGTGGCAAAAGCCTAAAGCCATAAACAGATGTTGATCAGATAGTAGAATAGCAGAGAAAGCCAACTACCATTTGAAATTAAATATATAATTACTATACTATACGGAATTAAATATATAATTACTATACTATACATGACCCTAAAGAAATGCTGTAAAGATTGCCACTTTCCATTTCTCTTCTTTAGGAAAGCTCTAACTAGGTTCTCCACGAATTTTTCTAGAGATCCAGCAGGATGGCCACATCATGCCTATTCTTGCTGTTCTCAACTCTGATTGCTAACAACTTTTCCTTGAATTTCCTTGAAGGACTTTTTTTTTTGTTTGTTTTTCCCTTCCTTCCTATCAGTGTGACAGAGATCATTCATGTTCCAGTGAGGAGTTCTGTCAACAAAGACGAGACATAAAAATTATTCTCTTAATAGACATTGAAGTAAAGAAGAAAAACAGTAACATTTAAGGCAACTCACTTGTGAGGTTCTTACATTGTATTCCTGCTAGGAAATAGGCTTTCCTCCACAGGTGATGCTCCTATGTGCTTTAGCATGTCTTCCCAAGGCAGTTCATTTGTTTCTTGAGGCTAGCTGAAGTCTGGTTACCCATGATGGGACTGACATGTGCCAATAAGGCCCAACTTTTCCCATCATTCTGACTGTATAAACACAGTTCTTCCCTTTGCTTCTCTAATCTTCTAGTTTGTCACTGTTTAATTTTTCAAAAGATGCATTCTCTCATGCAAAGTGAATTTCTTTTAATTCAATGTTAACTTCAAAGTCATTCAAGCAAAGCACAGAAGTGGAATTCAGAATTATCCTACAGGCTTATAGCATACTTACCCAGCATCTTGTGCCACCAGACTGAAAGTTACCATCAATAAAACTGCACTGCTAACAAGGAGCCTTAAGGCTTTTGAAAGTGGAATTTTGTAATCTTAGACTGGTGTCATCATGTAGCATTGTATCACTCTTTGGCACACACAGTTATGAACTGCATAAAACAATTCCTTAAGAAGTATCTAATATTCTTACAGGTGTGGTGATTTGGGCAATATTTGTCCCTAATTGTCTTACATAGCTTCATTGAGCAGAGAGTATTACCTTTTGTATCTTAGTTTTTGAACCGAATAGCATTTACTTTCTAAATAAAAACAAATTTCAGGGGCAAAAATGTGCTTGTAAGTGGTGAAACATTTTTTTTGTGTGTGTTGGGAATTCCTTATGCTGTGATATGATATCTGTGACAATGAGGATGAGAAAACTAAAATAGTTTTTTATTGCAGTACATTTGTTAAATGTTTTAAGGGAAACACAGGTCAGACCTTTCTTGTGTGTCCCACGAGTTAGCCTGGAGCAATTCAAGAAATTGTGGGTTTCATGCTGCTGCATCCACTGTTTGTTTCTCAGTTTAAAACTCAAAAGGAGGTATTGGCAGCCTGAGTTGCTCCGTGATTTTGATTGTGTTACTCTGATATTCAGTGCCTGCTTTTTCTGTTTCTCCAGTAGTAACCTCCTCAGCAGTTAGGGAGCTCGAGATAAGGCTTTGGACAATTGGATTGCAATGACTTCTTGTCCATGCTTGAGGTGGTATTTGAATTTGTACAAATCTGCCTTGGTATCTCCCTCTGCCTACAGGCTCAGCAGTAACAAATGTAACTGTAAATGAAGACTGCTTTTAGAAGAGCTTAGAGTTAAAAATTGTTTTGACAGAGAGTATACAATAGGTCATAACAGCAGATAGTATTTATCTGGAAGAGGTATGAGAAAAAAGAAAATACAAATTTTCCCTGCCTCTCCTGTTCCCTCTCCCACTGATCTTTTGATTGACATCCAAAGTGAATATTTGAAAGCACTCAGGGAAATTTGTGTATTAAAATAAGTGGGTTTAGGTTTTGTGAAATAAAAAGTTAGTTTAAGGCTTCAGACTACAGTGAATTAATCATAATATCTAGTTAATAGAAGAAAACAGATAAAAATCAATAAACATTTTTTCAATTTTAGGATAAAACCAGCTTTGACAACTTTTTTGCCAATATTAGTGTTCTTTTCATCTGTGCTGTTAGCAAGTATATAGGTTCTCATGGCATTAAAAAAACGTCAAAGCAGTAGATCCATAATTTTTGTCTTTCCTGAGAGAGGTTTAAAAAGTTATTTGAACCTGGTTTACTCTAGGAAGATGTACTAAGAAAGAAATATGTAGAAGAGTTTAAAAGGAGAACAAAAACTAAAATTGATGTACAGCCTTGGTATATATATGAAGTGAGTGTTAAAATAAAAAAATAAGCCCACAATATTTTTTTGTCCACAGTATTTTTTAGCAATACTGTACTCTATAACAGTTAATATTAGAAAGATTATAGTACCTATATAATAATATAATGCAAAATAATACTGATATATAATACTGATTTACAGTATGATTTGAAAACCTAAGTAAATGTTATTGTTTTATATAATCAGAAAAATATTTATGTTCTATGAAGTAGAGTCAAAGCAGAAACTGTTTAAAGCATGTTGCTAAACATTTTTTTGTTCAGCTCTGCTGTGCCTAGCCACAGTCTTAAGAGGGCAGCAAAGAAACTCCTAGAAGTAAAAACTTTTATTAGGAAAGAAATATAAACTAATAACCACTTTCAGTGGAAAGATTGATATTATAAAGTAACTGAGAAATAATGATTGCAAAGCTAATTGACAGAACATTCCTGAAAATGTGTTTTTTTATTGTCAGAGTCATCTTCCTGCTGCCTATTACCAATAATAGGATTTCTGGAGTACAGTCAAATAACACTGTTTGCCGTATAGTCATGCTGAATGAAAACCAAGATGATTTACAGCCACACTGAAGATTTTTTGAATAAAATGTACAACTAATACTCTGAAGAGAGACCTGACCCCCAATGTTCTCTATCGCAGGAAGATATTTTGGACACCACGCTCTCTGCTGTTTAACAGGGTGGCTCTTGCTGTCCTAAACTGGGGTCTTATTCAACAGGCAGGTGAGAAATGCTCTGCCAGAGCGCCATTCTTAGTCTGCCAATTAAGGTCCCATCATAAAGGAGCTACAAACTGCCAAATGGAAATGATCCATCTTTTCCTGGATCACTGCCTAATCTATTCAGTTTCTGTG
Organism: Sterrhoptilus dennistouni; assembly: GCA_013397095.1. Classification (NCBI taxonomy): domain Eukaryota; kingdom Metazoa; phylum Chordata; class Aves; order Passeriformes; family Zosteropidae; genus Sterrhoptilus; species Sterrhoptilus dennistouni. The sequence goes on along the minus strand of VWZU01000755.1, from coordinate 498,929 downwards.
CAAAACAAACCTGCTCCTTTTCTTCTCCCTCCATCCTGTGCTTGGAAGGTCAGGTGGAAGTGGAATACTGTGATGGATTTTGTCTCCAGCTATGAGAGGATTAGGCTTTTTCCAGACCCCTCCAAACCACAGCTGAGCTTGCTGAATTTCCTGCACTCCCACATGGGGAATCCAGCAGATTTGAAGTGCCTCCTGGCTTGGGCAATAAATCTGCCTTTTACAAACATGAGCATCTCCTGTCTAAACTGAGTTTCATACATTGAGTTCAGCCTAAACAATTGCCTGAGTCATGAAAGTATTTGTGGTTAAATACTATTTAAACACAAATTTGCCTCTGGACAGAGGCAGTGCTTAAATCATTAGGCCAGGTTTTTTTCTGTGAAAATTACATAATTTCTTTTGTTCAATTTCAGTGCTATGCCCAGAATGTAAATGAATGGAAATTTATGATTACCAAGGTTGACAGAGTAGTATATTTCAAAACAAGGTAAGGTACTCTAAGGGGTTATTTTACTATCAGGAAGGAAGCCTTTAGTGACCTTAATCCCATAAAAGGCTACACCATAGGAGAGGAACCCATCACACTCAAGTTGGCTCAAAGAAGTGCTCCCTCTGCTTCTGATTTCCTTCTGTGCCAGCACTCTTGTTTCAATATCTTACTGGAGTAGCTCAAAACTTGTGGCTGTACTTTTCTGAAACCATTGACTTTATTCTTAAACTCACACAGTAGTTTCAATTAACTATCACTGATTGGATTGAGAGACACCTATGATAAATTAGCATATAAAACATTTTCTTTTTAAAATTTTAAACTATTTTTAAAATTTTTTAAACTTTTTGCAACTTTAATGTTTGGCCACAATTCATCTCTGCTTTGCCTTCTGATGTATCATGTATCATGACTTGTCTGATGCTATATCTTTAGAACAGCTGTACATAAAAGTGGAACTTGGTTTTCACTGCAGCTTCTGGAAACTTGTGTTTGTGTTAAAAAGCAATAGGGAGGGAAAAATGAAAATTACTTTAGACAAAGAGAAACTGAGCGAAAAAATAGTTAGAATACAGTAGACTAAAATCTGGATTTTTCTTCTACATAGTAAAAAAAGCATGGTAAATTCTAAATTTTGAACTCACAGGAGGAGAAGAAAAGATGAAAAGGAAAAATACTGGGAACTAAGGAATTGCCCTTTCTGGATATGTTTTGAATGTCCTCATAAAATGCATATACTGTAAATGAGATGTTGAGAAGTATAATGCACCTATCATACAAATGCATGTCATGGTAAATAGTTGCTTCTGGTCATATTGACTGAAAAAATTGTTCAGTGTTGATTAAGGGTGTTTTTGACTTCTTTTTTGTTGTTTTAGAATAATATTAAAACAGAAAAGTTAACTATAGCTCCAAAGTTTAGAGGAAAGTGATAAATGAGCCTATATAAGTTGCATTCAAATTCAGGAATAAAATGATTGTATTTTTTTCAGTTAAATTACTAAGGGAAAGCAATTTTCTGACATTAATTTGAATCCATTTTTTAATGTTCCTTCTCTAGTAATACTGTTCGTAATTTGAAATCGTGCTGTGATATTCCTAAATAAGTAATATGTCAAGGCATGGTGTTTGAGCATTCAATAAATGTAATTAAATGGCATTCTGCTTCCTGATTGTTCCAGGTAAAGTTGCTGGGGCCAGACCATGGCAAGATGCTGAAGTAACATGCAGACATCAGTGATAAGGTTGAAACAGTGGAGCTGGGCTGCTAGAACTGTGCTCTTACCTAAACCTATGAGAGAATAGTGGTCATGCTTGTGGTACCTAAGGACTTGTTGAAAGATATATTTACAGCCCACTGCCTGCCCTGCACACCTGCTAGCAGCAGTCTGGCAGCTTTGGGGGTCTTGGGAATCAGTGCCTTACAGGAGACCCCAAGTCCTTTGCAAACAAAGCAAATGTCATTGCACAAAAGCAGATGAGAAGCAGCAAGGAAAGCAGAAACCACTGCAGTGTGTTCTGGTAATGGTCGTCCTGGGTCTCTTACTGGGGGCAGAAGGGAGCAGGATGTGGTGATCAGGATGTCTTCTATCCATGTAAACATGGCAGCAGCCCCTGGTCACAAATAGTGATGGGTACAAAATCCTCCTGCTATTGTGGAGCCTCAGAACACATCACAGGACTTATTTCATGGAGTCAATGAAGCCATGGGTGGGTTAAAGTACAAGGACCCACTTTATGTTTGTTGGAGCTCACACTGGTGTGGTCCTATGTCAGAACTGCTGCTCTGAGGTCTCCCATCTGACCTTCTTGTAATTCCTATATTCAGTGCAGGTACTGAAAGTATTGAACAGTAGTAGCTCTCATTGCACTGTTAGAAAATCAGTTTGATAAATGGAATAAATGACATGACTGCGCTGGTTTTGGCTGGGGTGGGGCTATGTTCTGGATTGATACTGAAAACAGTGTAGATAACGCAGGGATGTTTTAGCTGTTGCTGAGCAGGGCTGACACAAAGCCAAGGCTTTTTCTACTCATTACAGCACTCCACCTATAAGGAAGCTGTGGGTGCACAAGGAGTTGTGAGGTGACACAGCCAGGACAGCTGAGCCCTACTGACTGACCCAAGGGATATTTCATAGACAGGGCACTGTGCTTAGCATATAGAGCTGGGGGAAGAAGGAGGATGGGAGAGATGTTCAGAGTGATGATGTTTGTCTTCCCAAAACACTGTTAGGTGTGATGGAGCTCTCCTTTCCTGGAGATGGCTGACCATCAGCCTTCCCATGCAGAATGGTGAAGCATTTCCTTGTTTTCCCTGCTTGCATGTGTGGGTTTTGCTTTACCTGTTTAACTACCTTTATCTCCAGCCATGAGTTTTCTCACTCTTACACTTCTGATTCTCTCCCTGATCTCACTGAGGGGATCAGTGAGTGAATGGCTGTGTGAGGCTTAGTTGCTGTCAGGGGTTAAACTGTTACAGTCAAATAATAATTACTGTTGTAGCTGACTTTTAGGTGGATAATCTCTGTCATTTAGTACTCCAATAGCTGAATAATGAATACCCTTATAATATTGCTTACCTTACAAAGTCACCAGAATATAATGTGTCCTACAAAAAATGTTTTTCTATTTTTGTTTACTTATAAATGCTGTTTCAAAATTCAGTTTGTTGGATTGTTTTCATCTGCTCACAAACAGAATTGTTTTATTGTGAGTATGGTTTTGCTTTTTTTTTTTCAAAAAACTAAAATCATTGTATTGCCCACATAACCAATCTTGTTTGTTCATTATAATTTGAAGGGAATAGATGCCTACAGACACGAACCCCGGAAAGTATTAGTCAATTAAATAAAAAGTATGCCTTTGTTCAGGTACCAGTTGTGTTAATAAAAGGTAATTATGTTGACTAAAAATAAGTAAAAGCTCCATCCATCAGACACATACATTTTTTCCATCACTCTCAGTAACAAATGCCTTTTAATATAGTGGAAAATTACTAGGCAGGTCTGAAATAACTAAGCAATTACAGAAGGCTTTTGTTTAAAATTCCTCAAGAGAATGTCACAAAGAAAATGATTACCGTTATTTCAACAATGAATATAGTACAGAGGTTTCACATGAAAAATAAGCTCACATTTAACTATCAATTAGCAGCCACTGATATCCTGAAATTCTTTCAGCACTATTATATCAGTTCACATACTTGCCTAAACGTGCCTGAAGAAAAAGGGGAATAAGCTCAACTTCTAAACTACTGCACTTTGAGTGAGAATGTTGCAGGGAAAGTTGAATCTTGTTTAAAGTAGTCAATCTACTGGACATCTTATGTAGTTTGCCTGAAAATCCCACATATTGGTATGTGGATTTTTCTCCTGCATGTGAGCTGGCAGAAATATTTCACTTAAGGCAATAATATAGGAATAATTTAATGTAGGAATTAAAATAAGAGGAGCAGTACACTATAGGTCTCATTTTTTTGTTTTGATTAGAAGTCAGATTATGAGCTCAAAGATAACTTTTAAAAAAGGGACAAGGAGTCTTTATTTTGGCTTTTTGTACCAAATGCCTTTTGTAATGAATGCTATTGGACACAAATGATGGTCTGTGCTCAGTGCTGAAGGGGTCTTAAAATATATATATATATAGCACATAGAAAATGTTACTTTCAAATTCAGGGAGCAAAATCTCAGGTCCTTGCTCCTACTTTTGTAGCATCAGGGTTGGATTCAGAGCTGGCACATAACAGAAAGGGTTAAAAGCTCCTGCAGAGAATGCAGACTCCCAGATTGTTAGAGGAGGGTTTCAACCATTAAAAGATTGAGTTGCAACATAGGTATAACTGAGGATGGGTTGGTTTCTGGGCCACTCAGCACACCTTTGAAAACCTGCAGCTATCAGGGGTGGTGGGCCCTGGCAAGATCAGTGGCAGAACCCTGTGCAGGATAAGGTTAATTTTTTCTCTTTTCTTTTAAGTGAAATTGCCTGGTGGATAGCCTTAGCACACACCCCATGATTTTAGCTGGCAGGAAGAAGACTGCCAAAGCTCCCAGCTAAATATGAAACCTTCATTTTTACTTTGATTAAATCATCCCCTATGATCACTACAGTAGGAATTACACATTATTATGATATTTCTGCTCCAAATAATGCACATCACACCTAAATTTTAATAAAGATGATACCCACTTTCAGTGGAACACCCATGTATCCAATTTGCTTGAACACCTGCTGTGATTTAATGCTCACCCCTGAAGGCTCCCAGATATTCAGTAGCTGCCTTAGCTGTAAAAAGCAGTAACTATAAAAGCCAGTGAAGCTAGGGGGGAAATAACAAACCTAAAAATTACAGAGTAGAGATGTATTTGTGACACAGTCAAGAGCAACTCACAACAAGATTTGACTCACCTTGTGATTTTTATCACAAGTAAACAATGTCTTCAGAATTGAAAATAAAAGCCTTCTGACTTGACAACAGTAAATACCTAAAATTATCACAGCTTTATTGTGAAAGAAAAATGTCCTCTTGATTTCTATGTCAAAAAGTTAGCTCAAAGCAAGACCTAGAGCTGTACAAGCACTGCCATGCAAGCAAATCTGGATCTAAAAATGTACACAGAACAGTTACCAGGGAAATATTTTAAATGGCTTTTGAAGTTTTTGTGTGTTTCAGTAGAGACTTAGGCCCACCAAGTCTACCATCAGTGCTATAAATCACACTAATAAAAGCTTCTCATTTGAAGTGAGGCTTTGGATCTCTTCACAAGAGGGAAGATTGCAACAGAAGAATGGAAGAAATTAGGTTATAGGTTCCTTTTGCTTTTTAAATGTTTTCTGTCATCACCTCAGACAACTATTTCTGTCCACAGATATACTCATTCTTCTCCTATCTAGTTTTTCCATTTCTCTAATTGGCTTTATAGTATTGTAAAGTAGCATGCCTATATTCTGCAAGAGTTTCAGATGTGTATATCTCTTTTTGGTTTAATTGTATGAGTGAACAAGTGGTTTCTGTCCAGAGGTTATAGTTTTTTCCAAACCTTTTTTCCCCCAGTATTTAAATGATGGATAACCATGTAGAAGACCAAAACAGACAAAGTAAATGCCATCGGTTCCTTTGTCTCATTGGGTCATGCTGTGCTTTAAATGTATTTAACCCAGACAGAACCAAAGAGGCAAAACCTAATTTAATAGCTATCAAAAGTAGAAAGCTTGCAAGAAAGACTACAGTTTAGACTCAAATCTACTGAAGGGGAAGAAAAAAACCGAGGAAAGCAGTATGTCTGAGTCTTCAGCATCTCTAAGTAAATTTTCTTATTTCCTGCCTAAACTTATTCTTGAGCAGTTTAATCATTAGTTCTTCCTTCAGTTTAAACAGCTTATCTCTCTCCCCTGTATTTATCATCTTCATTCAGCTATTGCCACAGTTAGTATCTTTACCCATCATTTTGCTACAACAAGCAAGCCAACTTTTCTGACCTCTCACAAAGGGGAAGTCTGCAATGCCTGTGTCTTCATGGAAAAGAACAGGATTTAAAAGAAAAATGAAGTCCTCTTCACCTATTCTGACACAGTTCAAGCTAATTTTTCTTGAATTTAGTATGGACAGAGATGTGTACTTGTTTTATATATTATAACCTGGCAACTTCTCATTCCTAAGATCACAGAATGGTTTGGGTTGGAATTAACATTAAAGATCATCTTTTTCCAGCCCCCCTGCCATGAGTAGGGAGACCAGGTTACTCAGAGTCCCATCCAGTCTGGCCTTGAACAATGCCAGAGATGGAGCTTCCGCAGCTTCTCTTTTCCACCGGTTCCAGTTCCTCACCACCTTCACAGTGAAGAATTTCTTCCTTATATCAAATCTAAACCTGTTGTCTTTCAGTTTAAGGACACACCTTGTCCTGTCTCTATCTGCTCATGTAAAAAGTCCCTCTCTGGCCCTCTTGGAGACCCTATTTAAGTACTGGGAGGCTTAAGGTCTAAGGTCTCCCCAGAACAAGCCCAACTCTCCCAGTTGGTCTCCATAGGAGGGGTGCTCCAGCTCTGTGGCGGGATTTGTGGGCCTCCTCCAGACGCGCATCTGCAGATTCACATCTTTCTTATATTAAAGGTCCCAGAGTCAGACACAGCTCCCACTCCAGTTGGGCTGTCACAAGAGTGGAGTGGAGGGGCAGAATCAATTTCTTTGGGCTGCTGGCCATGGCTGCTTTTCACACAGCCCAGGATGCTGTTGCCTTTCTGGGCTGCAAGCGCACATAGATGGGTCACGTTGATCTTTTCATCCACAAACACATCCAAGTCCTTCTCAATCTGCTGCTTTCAATCAGTTCACCCCCTGCCTGTTTTGATTCTGGGAGTTTTCCCAACTCAGGTGCAAGACCTTGTATTTGGCTTCGTTGAACTACCAGAGGTTTGCACAGGCCCACCTCTCAAGCCTGTCCAATTCCTTCTGGATGGCATCCCTTCTCTTGTGTGTGTCAGCTGTACCACACAGCTTGGTGGTGTTGGAAGACTGGTTGAGAGTGCAGTTAATCCCACTATCCACATCACTGACAAAGATGTTACATGGCACCAGTCCCAATACTGGCTCCAAAGGAACAGCAATCATCACTGGTTTCTTGGACATTGAGCTGTTGACCAAAACTCTTTGATTGTGACCATCCAGCTATTTCTTTACACCAGCTGGTCATTGGTGCAATTGATATTTCTCCAGTTCAGAGACAAGTCCTGTAGGACAGTGTCCAGTGCTTCGCATGAGTCCAGTTGGCTCTTCCCTTAGCTACCAATGGTTTAACCCCTTCATAGAAGGCTACCATGTCTTTCAGGCACAATTTGCCCTTAGCAAAGCCATGGTGGCTGTCACCAGTTACTTCCTTATTTTCCATGAACCTTAGCATAGTTTCTTAACCACCTTGGCAAGCATTCCATGATATTTATACTTTCTTCTCATTTGTGAGTTACTCCTCTAATATATCTCCCTGCACTATTTTTTTCAAGGATAATACTTTTAGAACTTTTCTGTTATGGGAAGTATAGGCAGAGCTTCTGAACCTTTCATCTACAGAAATATTATTGGAAGCAAATTTAGAATTTTCTGAGACTCCTTGTACAGTATGAATTAACTGATTTTCACTAAGTATTTGAAAAGACCTTGTAGCTCCATCAACTCCACTGACCTCAGCTAAGAATCCTGTGCAAACAAAATGAAAAGAGGTTTGTCCCAAAGGAAATATCACGAAATTCATACACTTTTCTTATCACATTACTCGTAGTGCTTACTAGCATTTTATTCTGTGTATTTTGATTTTAGTAACTCATTTAAAAGGATGACTTTTGTATTATTTCTGTGTATATGCTTATCCTTGCATGTACCAGGGATCCCATAGGAATTGTTCAGAAAAGATCTATTCTTTCATGGCTATCAACCTGAAGATTCAACTTACAAGGAAAAAATATCTGAGTGCATCTCACTTGCATTACTAATCCATTAATAAATGTTATAGGCCACAATCAAAACCTAAATGCTAAGTACTTATGAGATACTCAGGAATACTTTATCCACAAGAAGCTAGTAATACACAGAGCCACTTCTTAAAATTATTTGAACAAGTCAGCAAATAAAAATAGTTACTGGATCTTCAAAAATACAGCACTTAACTAACACTTAAGTAACTAAAGGTGTTACTTGAACATTTTCTATCCTCTAGTGAAAAATAACTCTTGCAGAAGAAGGTTGACAAGACTGCTCTTTAAATCTATGAATTATGACAAATTGGGTAATGTTGTAGCAGCCCTCTTGTTAGAGGGTGGAAATGAACCAAGACACAGACTTCTTGTTTATCACAGCATGAAAAGGCTTTTGGTTCATTCCTCTTTACAGCTCAGCCATCCTGACTCCAGCTATTCACTGACTCTGGCTGCAGCAAACTCCTGCTGTAGGCTTCCCTTGCAGCCTCTGGCAGCTGGTTATCTCCTGCTAAACCACGACTGCAGGAATTAGTTTGCCAACTCTGACTGCAGGCTTTTACCTGGCTAGACTGTGACTGCAGGTTCTAACAACAGGCTCTAATTGCAGACCCAGACTGATCTCACAGCAGCAATTGTCTCTCCCCAGGACCCTGCTTCTTCATGATCCTCTCCTTCCCTCATCCTCAAGGTTCCTCCTCCTTCACGATTGTCCCTTTACCAGCTAACCCACTCCTTTTTATCACAATTATCTTTACTGGCTACAGCTGTGACTCATCAGGGGCAATTAATTGGGTAATTACCACAGCTGTTACTTTTCAGGGGCAAGGCCACCTGTATTCCCTTCTCCTACAGGGTAAGAAGTTTATTTCTACTGCCACATGTAAATTGGTAAGCTTACTTGTTATTTTTTTTTCCCATCCAAGTTTTTCTTTGGTCCCTGATGTGTAGTTATAATGTTGTTTAAAAACTTCTTGTTACGAACTTCCTCATTTAAAACAGTCCTTGCCATTATAGAAAGAAAGTAAAACAGTTTTTTAATTGAAAAGAGCACGTCAGAGAAAAGAAAGTCATGGCTGAAATTCTGAAAAATCCTTCAAGAAAAAAACTGCCTAATGTTCTATGTTTTATGAACAAAGTTAGCTGAGATGCATGTGGCAAGGAGAAGAGGTTGAAAGTAGTCATATAACTCTTGAGTTACCAATAGCTTTTTTACTCTTTGTTCTGCACAGTGTTGGTCAGTTTAGCACAGTAAAATAACATTATCTCTTTTTAACTGAGAGAGGTCTAAACAGAAGTACCAAATCAGTGCTGAGGGAGAAAAAACCCACATGTATCCATTTTCTGACATCACAAATGCCCATACAAGAGTTAGTCAGTTTGTATTTATTAAACAAATAAGACTTTAGCTTCACAGTTTCCTAGAGATTTTATGGCCTGGGAGAGGGAGGAAGAGCAGAGATGAAACAGAGGCAGAAATGATTGAGAGCTTGAGAAGAAAGGTGATTTGAAGCATGGATGGATTCATTATCACCACTTTTCTCAAAAGATTTTTCCTTCCTACTTCCAAAACAGCAGGTACAGACTTCTTTCTTGTTTAAACTGATTTCAGTATTGGGGAGGAGAGCCAAGGCTTTGCTGTCTTTTGAACTACACTTGCTTTATGTTAAAAGAGTTTTATAATTGCATTTTTGATAAGGAAGACATCCTAGAAGCTGGACCCTTTTTCTCTACTGAGTTTGTTTCTATAGAAATTGTTTAATAAGTAGTGGAAGAGAACAGTGTATCATCCCTTTTTTACCTGGCACAGCACAAGCCACATAGATGTCAAGAAACGAGATGCTGAGCTGAAGGGTTCTCTCTCTTTCCTTCAATTTAGAAGGTAATAGGGAGCAGCAGGAGATGCAGCCCTGCATCAGGTTTTGTTTTTTTTTTCTGTCAGAGATGCTAACTCTGTTGGAGGTGCTAACTACATGTATGGAGAAAGTGAGAGGGAGCAGAGCAGAGTCCTTATTTCATTCAATTCTTTGATCTAGGAGTGAGGAAAGGATCAGCTTTTCTCTCAGGTCCTTACATTTCCAAATACTTGTTCTAACAAGCACATGGAGAGAGCCTCAGGAGAGCCAGCAGCTTGGGTAATTGCACACTCTTGTGCTGAAGTGCAGAGAGTGAGAAGAAATACTTGAGAGGGAGGTTTGTGTGATTGTGATCAACCTCTCTATGAATTTTGGTATTTCAGCTGATCCATATATAACTCTCTTTTGTGAGTCTCTCAGCTAGCAAAAAAATCTTCTGATTTGTAGTCAGATTGGTTCTTGATTTTCATATGCATACTCAGTGAGAGCTGGCATTACTCAGAACCGCTGCAAATGTGCCAGATGCCACAGCTAGTCACTGTTGTCAAATATAAGATGGAGCTGTCATAGGCATTTCAGTTTTTCCTGGCCAGAGTCAGTTCAAGAAAAAGTAATGATGTATTAACTTAAACTCCTATTTCCAGTATTTGCTGAACTTTTAAACACCTGGGGTAATATCTGGCTTTCAGGAGCCAGAGGATATTTTTGGGGATTCCAGATAGTAGTACTTGATGGTCTCTGTGTCTTCTGAGTTATTTATTTAT
>VWZU01000755.1:469747-488345 GCA_013397095.1 Sterrhoptilus dennistouni | reverse complement strand
AGGTAAACTGAGAACTGAAATGGTGGAGGGTTTTATTTCTGTACTTTCCAGGCAGAACCTGCAGTGCAAATCTTCACTCACATCCAGGTTATAGACTTACGGCATCATTCTGGGAATATTTCTCACCAACACGTACTAAATACTGCTCTTTTGCTCTGGCCTCCAAAACCCATGAATTGCATTGTGTTGCCTCCTCTATGGTTTTGGGGCTAGGAGACTTATAAAATGGAACAACTGAATTTCAGACTTGAATCTGTCACTCAGTCGTTGACTTGAAATCAAACTAATATTTTGTTTCTTCACAGTATAAAAAATTAAGTCACTAAAAGTCATCGAAAATAAGGCACTTTCATAAATAAATAATTCCTTAGTCTGTATTTGGTTGTGGACTATTTGATTATGGATTATTTCAATGTTTAATCTACAGTAAAAATTTTCATTTAAATAAGGAAATTTTTCTAACCACATAAAATAGTACAATGAATTAAAGAACAAGATTTCTGCTGTTACTTGTATGTACCTGCATTCCTAACCATGCAGCACAGGTCAAATTTGTTTGATATAAAATGTTTTGAAGAGTTAGAAAGAAAGCAAAGTAGCCCTAAATTTTGGTGTTAAGATTGTCCAAGATACAATAAAAAGTGTCTTTGAATCCTTCCTGTCATATTGTCACATTGCTGGTATGTGTTTTCTCCAGATTTCCAAGGAGAATTTACCTTAAGAGCCTTATTCATCTTTTTCACTTACATGTAACTATTACAGAAGAAACAATTTGTTATTACTACAACACCACCTTGCTGTACAACTGTACGGTCTCTCCTCAGTCAGGAAGGAGTGCTGTCAATATAGAGATCCAGGACCTGGTTAAAGCACAGTCTAGAAAGCCTTAGAAATAGATGTCGCCACCTTCTACTCCAAACAGTGAAATCAGAAATTAATGTATGCACTTGAGTTTGTTTTTACTAGATACAGTGATTTCCAATGCTTAGCCAAATTCCCAGGCAAAGAGTATGGATGTACAGACAAAATGACAATATACTTACAAAGGTATCCTGAATGGGCAGTGAAAAACTTAGAGATCCAGAAAGAATAGATATTTTTGTATCCTGTTCTCATTTTCCCCACTATCCCCATCTCCCGCCTTATGTATAGGATACATAACATTAAAGCTTAAATTTTAATGGGAGAAAAATGAATTAATCCTTCAAGTACTATAAGAACTATGCTCAGAAGGGACTATATTACTGTAGATTGTTTTTAAGAACAGTAGATGACGTATTAATTGTTTGTGGGAATTGTGACAGCATTGTTCAATAAGTTCAGGGTTAAGTCATGAGAGAGTCTTCGTTTTGAGAAGTCCTTGAAAAGTGGGATCACTGCTTTTTAGAGGCTCATCCAAAGAAAATTTGTCAAAATATTTAAATATTGTTGGTGCTAGTTTTCAGGAGTTAACACAGCAAATGCCCCAAAGCATATAATGCAAAATAGCTGCAACATTAATTAGCAATAACCAGCACTAACTGAAGTTAAATGACATTTTATTACTTCCTTGTGAGTAATTTTTTAGCCTTTGGCTAATTAAAAAAAAAGTCTCACAAATGTTCAATTGGAAAGGATTTTGTTGTCATGTAAAAAGCAAGCAGTTTTTCTGGCAATAAATCTGAAAAACTCACTTTACTAATGGTCTGCCATTCTCTTTCAGCAGTTTGAATTAGATTGAGGTGTGCATAAGGATTTGCTACTTTTAAGAAATGGCAGCTAGTAAATCAGTTGCAGGGAGATACTTTAGGCTTGCATATTATTGCAAAAACTTTATTCATTTTCATATATATATATTTCAGTGACAAACCTAATTTAAAAAACAGAGTTCATGTAAAAAATGAACAGCAAGCAAAGGTCCCTTGCTGTGACTGATTGCATTATTTACACTACTGCTTCAGGAATAACCAGGATTATTTGTCTTTCTGACATTACCACAATGATATGAGATACAGTATGCTAATATGCTAATCTAGGGTTATAAAGTATTATTAGTCCTTTGTTTCTTTCAGTCTCTTAATTAGGGACTTGTTTACAGTCATCCATCTTTGCTCACATTTATGCAAATATTTCAAATTATTAACAATAGCATCAGTAAGGTCATGTTTATCTGGTTTTTTCCAAGAAAATATTTTTCTAAAAGCCTTATGTAACTAGCCTCGTTTAGATGGAGCAGAAACTTACTTTGCTAATAAATCTAGATGTTTTGAGCAGCAGAGAATTACTGCCTGTTAATTTAAATTATACATATGTGCTGTGTCAATAATATATAAATGAACACCTCCATCAATTGTACATCACTATTTTCAAAGAACAGTTTGGAGTGGCACACAAAATAAGCAGTGCTGACAGAATGGCCAGCATGCAGCTAAATGATTATGTATTTATATATATTTTTAATCACAAATTATTCTATTTGCATTGAATTAAAAAGGAGAAAATAGTAGAAAAAATACAAATCTATTAAATATCTGTTTTTAAAAGACTGACTGGTAGTTTCACTTCAGTTTTGTTTGTGTTCACTGATCCATGAGGGACTGGAAAGAGGTCAGAAATCCCTTCCCCTCGCCCAGAGAAGGAGGGACATGGGTGGAGGGCAAGGGGAGCAGACAGTGCTGAGCAGACCCAGTTGACTCTTCCCTGACCTGTGACCAGGTCTCTGTTTTCTTCCTCTCTCCTTTTCTTCCCTTGCTTCCTTTTAGAGCTTTGGCAGTGACAGTGAGAACAATTAACTACAATCTTGTGAAGGAAGATGTTGTCTGATCAAAGCACTCACTCAGCATAATTCAACATACTCTAACAAGGAGTTACATTTTGTTCCACCTCATGCCATGGGATTTCCCAGGAAATGGCCCTTTAATGCCTACCTGGGCTCTGCAGTTTTCCCAATGGATGTGGTTCTGAAGTGTAAACGTAGTGTTTATGAATATGGTGAAAGTGCCTCTCTCCTTGCTGATCTTCCTAATGAGCTGGGTGCTTATTTTGCTCTGCACTTATGTCAGTTTAATACTAAGGGCCTGAGAGGCTTTGCAAGACTGAAAAACCATAAAAGTTTTAATGAGCTTTGAAAATGAATTCTTATTGTTGTCAAAACAATGTGTGGAATGACTGAGAGGAAAGCAATTTGGCATTAATTCTCCTCATGTATGAACTTAGAGAATATTGCACTTGAGCACATTTATAGTTAGCTTTGTAACAAAGCTGATAAGCTGATTTTATAAAATTGTTTGGCTGGTTTTTGGAAAGGTGTTTTCAGATTATTTTTTCTTTGTGGACTTGGTTTTTTTTTCATTTGTTTTTTAAAGATCTTAAGTATATGAATGATTTTCATTACAAAGTACATGCAACAAGTCTTGAATAAGATAGCTGCAACTGAACCATTCTTTTGAAATGTCTTAATCATGTCTAATTCCAGTGCTTCCCAGTAGTGTGGAAACCAAAAGAATTTTTTCTTAAATGTTGAGTCCTGCTTCACACCTGAGGAAGAATTCTTTTGTAGAAGAACAAGAAAATAATTTTGATGAAGGAATGATTCTGTGGTTTTCTTTGGAGCTTCTGACAAAATCAGTACTGTAATTTTACCTGTCCTTCTGTGAAAAACTAATGGTAATTTTTGAAGTATTATTTCAAACCTCAATTATCAATTGTTTTGATACTCAATTATTTTTTACTGTTTTTAGACAAGGAATAGATAGAAAAGGAAATATTATTTTTTAAAATTTTTTTCTTCTAAAGTAATACAATTCATTAAAATAGGAATTTACCTCTTAGAATGAAAAGGCTCTCTGCTAGCACATAAAAAGGCAGATCAGCCAATGAAATAGAGGTATTGAAATAATATTACTGTTCTGATTTTCAGAATATATTCGGTTTGTCAGGAAAACCATATGAAAACTGCAGTTGCTAGCCTGCAGTACATTGGTATACATGTAAAAATGCTTGAACACTAAAAGCAAATTGATTTTATGTAGAAAAAAACCTTAAACTAAGAGTTTATTTTGGTAGTTCTTGACTGATTACAGCTCTCAAAATCTACAGTCTCTTGTACAAAGAGTCCATGTTTTAAATTATATACAGTTAATGGGAATATACATTATTTCAAAATTAATTGCAGATCAGTATCTCTAACCTGCAAAGTATTGAGTTAATTCCTTGTGCTTAGACATAATGTGGCTGTGGTCTTCAGGATATATTATAAAATAAAACAGAAACTTGAGTTTGCATGTGAAACTTGGCTTGAAAACCTAGGACTTACTTTAGAAGTCTAGCAAGTGTTACTAGAGCAAGGAAAAATGAGTGCAGAGTATTCAGAATAAAGAAAAATGTGGTGCAGGTCAAGCAAAAAGAGAAGCAAACTTACAACACTGAGGAATTACTTTACTTCTTTAAGGCATTATTGCCTGTAGGGAGTTAGAGCACTTTAGGTGGAAAGTTTTCTGTTGAGGTTCCATGCCATGGTATGATACGACTTCTGCTGGTGCACTTCTGACCTTCTGACTAACCAAAGACTTTATTTTCATGTTTTTTCTTCCACAAAGTGTCTCTCCCCCATTTGTCTATATATTCTGCCTTTTAGTTGCTGTTGTTGTGCTGACACATCAATGAATTGCTGGTACAACATAAGCAGTTTGTGTTCATTGTTTGCCTGTATTAATTGGGCATCCTGCATGAATAGAGCTGTCTCCTAAAGAAATGCATTATTAAAGATTCTGTGTTTGCAGTGGTCATCTCATTATTTAAACATGTTTAGCATGCCTTCCTGTTAAAAGCACAAAAGAGCTACTTCAGTATAGATGTCTATAGTATAGACATAAATACTAAATGTCTGTCACTTGAGAGTGGCTCTGCAGGTAAACCAGCATTTGAAACAATCCCCTGATTAGCAACAAGCATATCTGAGCACCGTTGGCATAGATTTTGTTTGCCTTTAGTTAAGAAAAGGTTGCTGCTTAGAAAAGCAAAGGGCAGTTTGACCAAAACCTCTAATCTGATTTTACTGTAGGTCAGTACCTTTGTTGTTCTGCTCCAGAGCTCCAGCCTTGCATTTCAGATGGAAACAGCCCTTTCTATGAACAGTACGAGCCCTCTGTGAACGTGCATCATTTGCCATTTTATTGGAAGCAGCTGAGGATGCTCTAAAAATAGATGTGTAAATGATGGACAGTTCATGATTTGTTGGCATGGAATCAAGACGTGACAGAAGGGACCAAACCAACCAATTGCATCCTCACTGCTGAGGTTACCATGGAAGCTTTAACTCTTTACTCACCCTCCATCTCTTGCTCACGTAACTTGTGCAGTACACTTTAATTGTTATGGATGAAGCATATTTCATAGAGTAAAATCTACCTGCCCACATTAACTGAAGCTGTCAGACAAGATTTAGGGAGCTATGTATATTCCATAAATTCTCATGGGAGAATTGAGGTACCTCTACCAAGGTCTTGAGGCAAAAAAAAGAGTAGACATGCAAATGTGAAATGTAAATAAACACTCATTGGTGTAAATGTAAATATATTTACAGAGTGATAATATAAGGAAAAGATCCCCAGTGATGAAACAAAAAGGAAGGAAAAAATTAAAGACAAGTGGAAAAATGAAACTTATTACCTAAGTCTCTTCAATACCATTTCTTTGTGGCCTGCAAGCATCTCATTTCTTGCCCACCCTTCAGGCTGCACAGTTTCCTCGTAACTCTGAACTTTTCTTTGTTTTTTATAATTTAAATATATTTTCCTCCTTCATACATACAATATTTAATTTAAAGCCCCCCCTTGTTTAATGCGAGCATCCCAAAACTTCCTGCAGAAACCACTCCTCATTTTCTTCCACATACAAACATTGAACTCTAGCTTTTCATTTTCACAGACAGTGTGGGAAGAAAATAATGGCTTTTAAGACTTATAATATTGTGCTTTCCCAATTGTTGATACTCTGAGTGGATGTAGTGATAGGAAGCTTCTTCATTTTAACTTCCTATTTTCTGACAAGTAACAGAGAAGTCTGACAGGAGCTGTGGTGAGCCTGCCCGATTTCATTTCATTACGCTCAGATTTTTTTTAAAAAAGGCATATCAACAGGTAGATAAATAGCAGTATTTAGAGTGTCTCATTTCTGGGACAAATAATTTTCCTTATTTTCTCAGTATTTAAGCACAAAAGGAATATTCCTTTTCTCTTTATTTCCATTGACTTGAACCCAAATAAGAGAGGTAAAACTTTCAATCAGATTCCCTTTGACCTTTCTGATTGTAGAAAGATAAATCCATTACAGTGTCTCTCTCTGCCTTGGAATTTTCTTCTGCCATAATCCAACATTTTGTTTTCTCACACAGTAACTACAGGTTTTCAAATAAAACTGGGCTGAGAAGAACAGATTTACCTAATTTTTCTTTGGCTTCAGTCTCAGAAACACACATTCCACTTTGATTTCGACCTAATAAATGAATATGCATTCTTGTTTTGCACTATAACCACATTTATAGTGGTTATATCTGTTCCTCAAGGCAAGTAGTGCCATAATTTTAACTGAAGTATGACAACCAGATCTAGGTAGAATTGTCTTGTTTTCTCTGAGTTGAATGTGTTGTTCTGAGGGGGTCTGTCTTTGCCTGAAAACAATTTAAGAAATCTGGGGTGTGGTTTTTGTGGGGTTTTGTTTGTTTGTTTTGTTTTGTTTTTTGGTTTTTTGTTTTGTTTTGTTTTTTGTTTTTTTTTTTGTGTGTGTTGTTGTTGTTTTTGAGCTCCCAGAGTTTACAGAGTACCCTGGATAATCTGAAAGTTTTAGCATGTACACAGCAATCTCTTGGAACCTCCTAAACACCACCAGGCAGCTCATGTAAAGATGTAGCTTCATACAAGCTGACATGTGAATATATGGCTTCCAGACATGCTCAGGTGAGTTTTTTTGGCAGCTGGTGCTCACTAGGCCCCCTGCCTATGACTGTGATGTCAGCAGCTCTGTGCAAACTCTCAGGGGTTCTCAGTGCAGACCAGACAGGAAGGGCATGTCCCAGCACAGTGTTCTCACTGTGTGTGTGGTCATGGGTCAGTTGTAGGGAATGTCAAAATTCAGAAGTTTTTTCACTCACTGTATACATTTTATGAGTGTGTATTAGGCATTACCTAGAAGGTGTTCTAATCCTATGTGGGATTCAAATCAAAACCCATCACAGCCATAAGCCACACGTGTGATCTCGAACTTTTATCACCCTGTTATTTCTGAGTGCTTCCAAACTTTCCTTTCTCCCATTCAACATTTGTAGAGAAATATGAAAGGAGATTTGGATTACGATGTTACATCAAGTGAGAAATTGTGCTGAAATATCTGTTCCTTATTCCCAGAATATAAAAAACTAAAGTTTGAAAACGCCAATGGTTTTTCTAGCCCAACTAATACAGTGCTAAATGAGGAAAAATGGTTAATACCAATCAGACAGTGAATTCAGCTCCTTTGTTCTGGTGTGTCTTCCACTCGTTCCTCACATTGCTTAGATCAAGATTTCCTATTACTTTGGGAGAAAACTAAGGTACTGCTAAGCTAAAGTACTACTAAGTTCTAGCATTCCTGATTATTTTTAGCTGCAGGATTTAGCTGCCAGAAGCTTCTATGTAGCATAGGTAGCATCCTATGCCATTTCATCCAGAACATTTTGCACACTTCGGGTTTCAAAGGGTTTGTGAGCTTCAACAGTTTATTAAGACATTATAGTTGAGACTTCTTATGAAGAAACTCTTTAAGATGAAAATTTCAAAGAATTTTGGAGACTCTTTAATCTTGACCCCATAGTCAGATGTTACTTTATAAAGTAAAAGTCTGCTTCTCCCTTTTCCAAATTATTTTTTTTCACAGCCAGAGCTGTACCCTGCCTTTCCTTTTTTCAATCTTTCACAGCAGCATAGCATACTTAAAGCAATTACAGAAATTGCAACAACAAAATTAGAGTGTTGTAGGTACTTTAAGGTTTATTATAGCAGAAAGAATACCAGGATGGACCACAGGATATGCAGATTATACTTTTGGCTCTTTAACTGTATTATGAAAAGCAGCTCTCTCTTACTTTGTTTCCCTATCTAAATGTCAGCAACAAATATTCCTGGAAAACACTTTTGACAAACACTGAGCTTTTGGGGAAGACATGAAATTCTGTGTACTATTGGTTGGGAAGAGCCCATCTATACAGAAATTAAGCACTTCCCAGAATACACTAATATAATGGTGAAGTTGAATTCATAGTAGAAACCGAATTTTTCTTTGCACAGAATCTGACTTGTAGACAAGAATATTTACAGAGTAAAGAGCTACTTGTCAATATTCCTCTCAAGGTAACCTACCAGATCTCATTATCTGCTTCAATAAACCACAGTAACAACGAGCCCTATTGCTTTTCACAGTGCTATTATTGCTGTTATCCCAATCCCATAAGGTGAGATTAACTATTTTCACAGGATTTTGAAAAGGATGCAATAGGATTTACAAATAAGGTATTTTTCTTAAATTGAAAATCAAGGTGCAAGAAAAAAAACATAATTGAAAAGCTGTGACTCATTTCTCTAAAAAACCTGAGGTGCATGCCTATTCATGTACCTTCTATTTTTAAAAAGGTAATGACAGTCTAAGGCTCTCCATCAGTCTGTGTTAAAGCAGGCAGAAATATTGAGCTGAATTTTGTTGTGAGTGTCGTTTATTTGATATTGCCTGGCACATCAAACAGCACAGCCTAAATAAGGCACTGTGTTTCAATAGAAGTTGTGTTTTGGGGAGCCCGGGTGGATGGAGAGGTGCAATATTTGTGATTTGCACTTTCTTTTGTAGTCTGTACTGCCCCATGCAGATTCTAGCAGCTGGGAATTCTCTCTCTCCCCTCATGGCACAAGCTGTGAGAGTAGGTTAAAAGTATAGCTGTCCCCTGTGTAAGTTAAGACATAAATTATTAACTAGTTAGTAAGTAGAGACAACTTAATACCCACTTGTCCTTTGCAGCAGTTCACAACTAGTTGCACAGGAATTTGTAGTAGTTGTAGCAAGACTAAGCAGTTCCCCATGTTCAGGCTCCAGCAATACAAGTGCTCCACAGAGAAAATTCCATGTTGCCATATACTCACCAAAACCACAGCCAACAGGCTGCAAGGCCATGACACAACTGGATAGAAAAAGTACAGAATACCTCATTCTGTCTCTACCCGTTAATTTTCAGTTAGTAGTGTCAAACATAAATCCCGAGGCTAAAATTTTAACCCTGGTCACCTTTCTAATGCTGGCACACTTATTTTAAATGCTAAATACAAGTGTGCCAGCATGCTCTTTAGTACTCCAGTACTAAATAAATGCCATGTAGCATTTTAAGCTGGTAACATTTTAAACCCATTTAGTACTTTTGTAAGAGACTGTATATTACAAATCAATAGCAAATTAGGTCCGGTTCCTTTGGGACCACTGACTTATGTAGGTCTTGTTGCTCACTGATTGTGTTACAGATTGCGTGGGGGTTTTGCTTTTTGATTGGTTGGTTTTTGCTGAGTTCCTTCAATTAGGAGAAGAGAGGCATTATCTCACAGATTATTCCTCTCATCTCTGTGAAATCTCATGCTTTCTCATTCTTTCACTTACTCCAAAGGGGACTGTGTCTACACTAAGGCAGAAGCACTAAGTCTTAGCCCAATTTATAAGGACATCTTTATTATTTTCAAACAAAACACAGCCAAACCTCAGCCAAACCATTTTATTTTCTACAAGCAGATGCACTGGAAATCCATCTGCCTTTTTAGATCCTGTAACAGATGCTATCCTGCTTTCCAGTATCACTGAATTCTGCCCATGGATGACCCATGCTTCATTTGTACTTGATTTTCATTTCATTTATCCTGAACCTTGTAATAAAGCTCTCTGGTGTTCAGTAAATTACACAGAATTGAAAGCCAGCCACATGAACTGTTAACATGTCATGAGACAGTTATTTAGGGCTCATCTCTGCCAAAGTCTCCGCACATTCAAAACCAGAAGAATTTATATGTTGAATATTTGGCAGCAGCTCCCTATGTACGAAGCAGTTTATCTGCTGGGATAAAGAATTTCTCCAAGAGAGTTCATCAGGTAAGAAATAGGTGTTTCTGATCAAAATTCCCTGAAATGGATCTTACCTTAAACATTTATTACAGAATAGGTTGACTGTGCAGCCAAAACTGGCATATCAATGCTAAATTTGTTTCATGCAGCAAGCACTGGCTAGTCATGAGTTATCAATATAAATTTATATTTATTAAAAACCATAATAACCAATGAGGTATTCAGAGAAAGCAAAATAAATAAATACCTACCTCTAGTGAAGCTTTGCATGTGTCCCACTTGTTTTTTGTTTGTTTTGACAAATGAGGTGCATTATATGTTGTATTTCAGACTGTTTTACATTCCTGAACTCCCTGGAATATTCAAAGGTCTCTTCATGATATATTGCTAGTGAATATAAAAACAAAGTATTACCCGCCTTCTATAGAAATTCTTCTAAGAGATTAAAATGAAAGAGCAAGAGTCTCTTGATGCATTTAAAAATTAATATGTAAATAAATTTCAGTGTCTTGTTTGTTTTTTGTGTCTCCACTGGGTCTGTCTTTGCTCCAGAAATTTTCACACAATTTTGGAAGGTCACCAGCTCACACATAAATACATTCACCTTACAGACTGAAGTGGAGAAGGCTTAAATCAAGACCTAATCTTTCCAGTGCAGCAAATATGAATTTAAATAAAAGTACCTTCCAAACAGCACAGAGGCCTAAAAAAATGAGGACTAAAGAACCAATGGAATTATGAATCTGTAATAATACATATTTTTATATGCAAATGACCACTTTACAAAGAAAAATATTCCCTGGAAACCAAGAAGTGCAATAATGAGGAAAGAAGTGGTGATACAGGCATTCATATTGCATAAAGACAGGCAAGGGAGAAACAATTTAAATAACAAGAGTTCCCTGCCTATTAATTTACGAATATTTCTGCTGAGTTTAGCAATATTGAAAGTCTCTAAGTCCTCGTGCTCAGTGCACAGAAATCTTCTGTTCATTTAATTAAAAAATGTCAGTGCTTTATGTCTTTCTGGACTGTTGCACTGATGTTCTTTGAATATGTGTTGTAAAGACCACATATGCAACTGATGTAGTTTGAACTGTCTGCTGAGGCTGCTCACCCAAGTGTGTGTTTCTGTATAGCTGGTCATAAAAGGGCCATCCATCTATCCTCATCAAATGGCTTAAAACAATCATTAATAGTCAGGGACCATTGATGAGGTAAAGAATACTAATGGTTGAATAAAAGAATACTAATAGAATACTAAAGAATACTAATATTAAAGAATACTATATGATTGTATAGTTATTTTAAGTGTTTTTTTGACTATGAGAAAAATGGTGCAATCCCCCATTATTCTTCAGGCACCCTAATGCACCCTTCATGAGTCTCTGCAATAAGATGGCTTAGCATCACCCTCCTCCCAAACCAAAACTCCTAGCAAAATTGAGACTGAACCTAAAATGATCTTTGCTTAGGCACATGGATTTCTCTGTATCAGATTTATACACAGTAGAGATCTGCAGGGAAGAAATTTAAAGACTGTCAGATTGTTAGGAAGAAACTTGTTGGGCTCCTTCATAGTGCTCCAAGTACGTAATAGGGCAGAATTGGAAACTGAGTGTGTATCTGTCAGCTTGCCTTATTTATTTAATGTATGTTGGTTTGCTTTGTATAACCAGTCTGAAAAGCAAACAAACAAAAAGAACATTTCTTGTTCTGTCATTTGTCTTAATAAAAACTTCTGGGCAAAGTATGAGCTTGCTCTTTGGACTAACAGCACTCTAGGGCTTAAGTAAGGCTGAAGGGTCCTATAGACATTGGCTTCAGATTTCTCTAGCTTGTTGGTTCTGTCTTGTTTTGTGGTTCTCTGGGTTTTTTAAAGCAGAACTATGAAAAATGCTGTCTTTCTCCAAACTCTCAAGTTGTTTTCCATGGGCATATGAGCTAGGCTTTCCTGGGACTTTTACTGTTGATTGACATAAGTCTCTTGTCTGCAGTGAGCTGCTAATGAACCAACAAGGGATTAGGAAGAAAAGTCTGGAGAACATCCACATGCTGCATCAGCTGAACTGGAGGAACTCTTCTGTCAGTCTCTTTATTTTGAGGCTACAGATAAATTTCCTAATCATATTTGTAATAAAGTCAACTTAATACAATGTTCATAGCTAAAGTCTGCAGAAAGCCTGACAGTTTTCCAATGATCTGTAGCAAAAGAGGTAGCAAACCATAGAATGTATTTGTAATTATTAATGATATTTCTAATTATTAAAGATGTGTCTCTCCCTTTGCTATCTGGATGAAAATTTTACCACATTGTCTCATGAATTTCTCACCCTCTATCCATATCTGTGGCTTCAAAAATGTCAGCATCCCCATGCAGTTATAATAGTATTTCAGAATAGTAAGGGGTTGTATTAAATCCAGCAACATTTCTTAAGAATAAGGTCTAATTTATGAATGAGTAAGGCTAATATGGTTGCTTGGGTGGATTAACAGCTCAGTATTCTCTAAAAGTCAACAGCGACTAGGTATGGCAGATGTACTTAAGGACTGGCCTTGAAGGTGACAGCAGATATTTTGCATGTGATGAAGTGGATCCCTTAGAAATGTAAGAAGACTGAAATAGTTGGAATAGTAAGCAAGAAAGATTAATTTTGTGGCACTAACCTGAGTGGATAAAGAGGAGCAAGACAGCACTTGACAAAGACAGAAAAGAGAAGGTCACAACAGCTGAGGAGCAAACCCATGAAGTCTGCATTAAAGATTTAGTTGCTGAACAGGGAAGAAACAGTGAATCTTAGTGCTGTTGCCCTGAAGGCATTAAATATACACTAGATTTTTAAGTAGAAAGGGAGAAATTAGTAAGAGGTGATACCCAGATTAAAAGGCTGCAGGACTGACATGTCCAGGAATCTTTCAGTGAAACTACTTGTGTCATGAGTGTTAACTCACAGGCTTACACCTTGGCAGAATGACGCAATCTCTTAAATGTACTGGAGGTGTGGGTTGTGTACCAACAGGCCTGATGAAACATGGTGCAATAAGCTGCTGGAGGGCTGCTACCACCTGTGGCATCCCACAGCTGTGTGTGGCACTGAGCTCCTCCTTGTGGCCCTGTGTTATTCTGAGAAATTGAAACAAGTATCATAAAGCACCATCACTTGACAAGCTGTGACTATCTCAAAAATCAAAATTAAGCTTCCCACATTAATTCTTCATTGTGGAAGATGAAAAAGAGTTTTACAAATGACTATTGGTAACTCTCCTGTAATATGGGAATTTTAAAGTCTAGGAATTTTTCTAGTTTGGAAAATGATTCAGTATGTTTCCTCAAGTGCAAACACTTGAAAAATCATTAAGTTTCTTACAAGAATATTCCTTGCTAATAAAGAAGTAGCAGAAATAAATAGCAAGAAACAGTTGAACTGCAACTCTGGAATTACAACAGCCAAGTATTTTTCATCTTCAGTTTCCACAGAGAGCTTTAAAATATAGTTGCCTGACATTTTTAAGGCATTTAAAATCTTTGAAGTTTTTTTCTTTTTAATGAGGTTTAAGAACCTGTAGCAAAGATGGAGTTATCAGAATGGTATGTGATGAGAAAACTTCTCTCTTCTAATGACATCGTTCACAATCTCAGTTAGTGTTATAGTTTCCAGAGATATAAACTACCAGATTCAGGGAGCCATATTTTCACTGCATGGAAAATGATAAACTTGAAACATAATTCCATTTTAAGGGCTCCAGAATACCCACATAATATTCAGCAGATTATAAAGAATAAGTGATATATTGACAGATTTTGTGCTGCTTCTGACATTTATAGCAATCCAAAATCGGAGTGATGGTATGATATTATCCAGATGTTCAGGTATACTTTTCAGCTGGAACTACATCTCAGTTGGCATGTAAGGACGTTTTCCGCCAGTCTTTGAAAAGCCTGTTTATGAGTAATTGTTGTGTGTAATTTTTCTATTTCAATCAGTTCTCTAGAAGCCCAGGATTTATATATTGCCATCTAACTATGCACCCAGTGTGAAGAGACAGAACTTCTGCTTCGTGACTATGTCATGCCCTGCCCTGCTCACACCATGGGAGACAATTTGGATGAGGTACAACCTCCATGCCAGCCCATGGAATTATTCCTGCCTGCTGCCATGGGTCTGAACTGCTTAGGGCAGTTTAGGGTTTAGGGGCACATTTGTAACTGTGGCTTCCTGTGTGGGACAGGGAAGTGGTATTCTGACATGACATAAGCATCATCAAGATTCAACTCTGGCAGCTCCTTGCATTGTGACAGGTGAAAAACACTGGACACAGTTCAGGATGTAAACTTAGATAAAAGTTGTGAAAAGGTAGAAATAAGGCACTGTCATGTTAGATTGCTGTGATCTTTTTTTTACCTGTGTTTAATCTGGGAAAACGATGGAAGTCATGGTGGCTTAATGCTTATAGGGAAAGTTGCAAAGTGTTGGCTCTAACATTTAGAGTGGCTGAATGTGTCATAGCATTTTGTTACTTTTTTCAGATTCATTAAATAATTACTAAGAGAAAGTGTTAAATTAAAAGAGACAAGTTTCTATCTTTTTTCTGGTTTTCTCAGTGATTTGATGAGCTGGAAGATTTACTAGGTTTTATTTATTTAATTTTTAAAAAGAATGTCTTAGTTCATTCTCTTAATTTATATTATTAGTAGTAAATTTAAGAGCGAGAAAAAGGGAGACAACAGTGTAATAGCAGCTAGCTGCTAAGTAACAAAGTATTTGAATTTATGATACATCAAGATTTTCTGGCCCCTTTTCGTCTTTGGAAAGAAAGAGTGGGGTTTCCCCTTTTAAGATTAAAAAACTATGAATTTCTTTTAAATATCTACATGGAATACATATTTTAATGTTTTTATTGGCTGTTGTAATATTTCTTCAAAACAGTTCTTATTAAATAGGAAAAATATGCCTATTTATTTTTGTAATGAGTTGGAGGGACGTGACTTATAAAGCAATCATTAGATTCCTCTGGCTTTACATCATGATTTTTACCATTAAAAGAAAGTACTACTTAAGTTTTTCCTGGTCAAAATCAAGAAATTGTATCCTCTATTAGAGGTTTTGTTTTCAATTGTTATAGGTACCAAGGAATTCCCACTGATATTATTCCATTTCATGTTTCTCTTGCAGTGCATTGACTTCTGCACCCAGCTCTGCCAATTAACTCTATCATTAACTTTCCCCCACTAATGATAGCCTTTCCCAAATCTGGTATTGCACATGTGCAGCCCCCATTGCTTTATCCAAAGCCATCAAGTTTAGCTCTGATCACTAATCCTTTATGTTTTAAACAAAATCTGATGGATTTTGATTTCTGCAGGCTCTCAGACTCCCATAAACTATTTTGAGAGGTGGTAAGGAATATCAGAGGTCAGTGATTGTCCTCCTGGAAGTCATGATGAAAATCTGGGTGTGGCTTACCAGCATCCAAATGAACATATGAGTGTAAGAAAAGGAAGTGTAAGGAAGAAACATAACCATTACTGGGACTCTATCTGTAGACTAACTCATCACTTTTCAGTCTAAATGGATTGGATCTTTTTTTTTAACATTAACATTTTATGATATATAGCATTAAGCAACCGCAGTTAAGATTAATGGTATCGAGGATCTAAGTCGTAGTAAAGCAAATGGAGTCATTTTGTTGTGGTTTATAGCTCCATCACAAGATGAGAAGTGACCATTTAGATATGTTCCTGGCTGAAAATATAACCAGTGACTTCAATTTAATACATTTACTCACACAGTAAAATATAATGCTGTAAAATTCTTTGATGGAAAGGGGACAGCATTTATAATACTTTAAGACTGAAACCTTTAATTTGCAGTTATCAATAAGAAAAACAACCCTTCATGCTCTTGTGTATAAAACACCTATATAGCATGTAATTTATGATTTAATATCTTTCCTCCCATTCCTATTGCCTATAGTCCTACTCATACACTTTTTAAAAGCTTAATTCTACAATATATGAAGGCTTCTGTAGCTAGGCAAGAGCAAAAAATAGGGTGTCAATGCTTTCAATTGTTAGCTTCATTCTTCCTGTCATGTTTTGATAGAACCCTGTAGGTAAATGAAGATCACTTTTGTATTGGTCTTTATGGAGAACAAAACATAAAACAACATGCTTCATCACTGTTTTTGGCAAGGTACTTGGAGACAGAAATAATGTCAAGCAGTTTCTAACCTTACCTGTCATTGAGCCAGGTCCATTTTTAAGCAGGTAAGAAGGTGAAGATCAGAGAAAGCTCTATGCTGTTTGGTGTTCTTATAGGAGAAATATTGTAAGATTTTGAAAAATGCTTCTGTTTTTCTCAAAAGCAATGACTTAATGTGGGAAGATGTATTAAACTGCATATTAGATTACCTACAGTTACATCAAAAAGAAGGAGAAAAAAAGGCATTATTATGGCTGGTTCACAGCACTTGAGAAACACAAGTTTAATCACAGCTTTCTTGCAAAAACCTTGCCTTCCCTGGAGATTATCATTCTTACTGTGCTTTGGCATCTACCTGTAAAACTGTAGCCATCATACTAATTCTTCATTTCTTCTGTATTTCTCTGCTGTGTCTTGGAAGAAGAGTCATAATTAGCCATAGGTTCAGTACACCTACACCTGTGGGAAATACTCTTCAGTTTGCTGGTACTTGAGGAGGCAGACCCCTGACACATGTGTTTGGTCACTGCCAGCCATGTGGCTCCAGTTTGTGGGGCAATGGTACCTGCCAGCTTTGCAGCACTGCCATCACAAGCTCTGCTTTGCACTTTTTTTTTGCTTTCAGCCTAAGTGGAACTGTCACAAAAGTACCTTTAAAAAAGTATTTTAAAAAGTGTTTTCATTTTTAAATTTCCAGCAGACCAATATTACTGAAAGCTATTAATTAAAAGGAGTATGTCCTTTCAGGTGTGTCCTTTGGGTATATTGCACATACCCAAAACACAACTTGTATCCACCTTTTGGGTAAAGGCATACAAAATTGAATGTTATGTTCCTGATGCTGATAAATTGATTGATGTTATGTTCCTGATGCTGATAAATTAGTCTATTTTAGTTCCACGTTGAAGGAAAGCTGGATGTACTTTCCTTACAGCCATTGCTAAGATATCTTAGAGGGAGAAGACATTTAGCCTTGTTTAGAGCAAAGATTGAATGAGAAAAAAAAAAAAAAAAGGAACATAAGGAGAAAATTTGCACAAAATAAAAGCAAAGATTCCTAAGGAAAAGCTGCCTGTAGAACTGAAATTAATTCAGTATTTAAGATGGAGTGTTGAAACATAGATTTGCTGACAGAAAAAGTTTAAGCAGCTTCAGGGAGCCCAATCCTGAGTAAAAATCAGAGAATAATGACATGTGAACATTACGCTGTAAGGCTCTATCTATCCACTGTACAAAAACAGGTACCTATATTCTATCTGTTAGTGCCATTACTCTCAGTTCATTCTATTGTTTCAGTAATGACAACACCCATTATAATACAAGTATATGTGGGGACTTAAAAGTTGTTGCCAATTCTCACATAACACAATGAATTTTTAAAAAATCCTATCTAAGGAAAGAAAGAAAACTGAGCCCTTGGCAGTAATTGATTTCAGCCATGAGGGGGACAGTGCTCTACCAGACAGGATTAAATTTGTTGCAATTGTTCCCCTGCTCATTTTTTACTGCAATAGAGGTGCTGTTTTGCTATTGTAAATTTCTTCTTAGATGCTAAATTTTTAAGGGATTTAAAGAGTAAATCCTTAACCATGAATACACTGCATGTGCCAATGCCAGTAGTGCAGACTGTTGCAGATAGGCCAGTGGCTGTTAGTGGTGCACCAGTCCACTCCAGTGGTCAGTATTCCTGTATTGCACTGTTAATGTTTTCCATGGACAGAATTTTGTTTAGAAAATATTACTGAAGTGAAAACAATGTGAAAAAAAAAAAAAAAAAGAGCTTGCTTCTTCTTTTTCTTGCCCCATCCCTGGAAATGTTCACAGCCACATTGGATGGGGCTTTGAACAGTCTGGTCTTGTGGTAGGTGTGGTAGGTGTTCTCTTGCCTGTGGTGAGGGGGTTGGAACTAGATGATCTTTAAGGTCCCTTCCAAACCAAACCATTGTATGGTTCAGACTATGATTCTTTATCTGTCTTTTCAATTTTTGTTTTTCAAAGAAGCCCACAGTATAAGCCTTAAAGAATCTGAGACAGCCTTTTTTTTTTTTTTCCCTATAATTACAAACTCCCCCCGACAGACAAAAAGATTCCTAGCTTGCTGTTACATATACAGTGCTGTGTCTAACTTGCACATGCAACAGGTCATCGTACCGAGGCAGCTGTTTGTACCCGGAGAACTGACGGAGAACTTGGCAAGTGCCCCACCGGCACATCCTGCGGCTGGAGCCGGCCACAGCTGGCTGCGGTGGGGGACTCGTGCCCGGCCGCCTGTCCCCGCACCTTCCATGGGC
>VWZU01000755.1:448651-469438 GCA_013397095.1 Sterrhoptilus dennistouni | reverse complement strand
GGTGCCGCGGGCCGGAGCCGATCCGCCCGCCTCTCCGGCCGCTGCCGGGGGAGCCGGGATGTGCTCTCTGCCGCTCCCCTCCCACTCGCCCCCTTCCCTCGCAGGAGCCTTCCGCGCCTAGTTTAATGGCTTTGCAAAGAAAGCCAGGCAGAAGAACACTTTCCTCAGTGGCGGTGGCCAGACCATGACCTAACTCACCATGAACTTGGAAGGGCTTGAAATGATAGCGGTGTTGATCGTGATTGTGCTTTTTGTAAAAGTGTTGGAACAGTTTGGGCTGATTGAAGCAGGTTTAGAAGGTAAGGGAGTGCTTTTCAGTGGCTCGTCATTTTTCTGTTCTGCTTATTCTCTTGCAGCGAGGCAGGAGCACCTGTACACTGGATATTATGAGGCACTACCCGAGTCACCTCGAGAGCGACGTGCACATCAGTGCCTTGTCTCTTGTGGATGTTGGTTGTGCTGGTTTAATTTTGTAGGAAAAATAAACTGGTGTCCAGATAACTGCCAGTGTAAACTTAGGTGTTAAAGTCTGGATCTGTTATTCCTGTTGTAAATCTGAACGTTTAAAGTAGTCGAGGGTAGAAGCAGATTTTAGGATGATTACAGGCAATCATATTGCCTTCAAACTGTCTTGTAATCAAAATTGTTTTGTAATGTATTCATGTTAGCATCATCTCTACTAGAATTGTTATAAGATCAAGATATGTATCTTCTAGCATTTAAAAACCTGTTGACTAATTTACTGTTGACATTTTAGACTGTGCTTGAGGAAGAACTACAATACTCAGATTCAAACTAACCAACTTGAACATTCACTAAGGGGAATCAAGTGCAAATTTTATTGCTTGATGCTTTGTTTTTCTTAGAGAGATGACCTCCTCTATTAGCAATATTGTTTCTTTATAAAGTAGTAAAAAATTAGTATCGAGAAGATTATTTTAAATGCTCTTTTTACATGTGGAATAGTAGAATATTGATTATTTAGCCTTATTTCTAAGAGAGCTTTAATTCTTACCATATGAAGAGTTAGACTAAAGAAACACTGCTTGCAGCATGGTCGATAATGTAATGACAATCACTGCATCCTCGTGTTTTATTAGATTACAGTCTGAAGTGGTCTCTTTCTCAAATGTTGAAGGAATATTGTATTTTTAAATCTTCCTGTAAGCTGGCATTTGGTACAGTGTACATACTTACACCTGCGAAAAGGAAAACTTTGTTGACTAATTATGGTTTTATGTGCTAACCCAACAAAAATTATGGTTAAGCAAAAATTTCTCCTATGAAAAGATCCAAAGTAGTCCTGTTTATGTAACCCTTTCAAGAAGCGCAGTCTTCCTTTCAAGTGATTTTAAATAAGGAAGTTATTCAGCTGGTACTCTGTGTCGCTGTCTTGCATGGACTTGCTAGAATCTTGCTACAGAATCTTAAAGCCCTGCAGAGATCAAGTGGATTTTTATTAAAAAAAATTATGTTTGTGTTAGAGTACATTATATCCAGTTTAAATGTCAACAGGGAGATTCCCTTGAATGTTTGAACTTCTGATTTTCTTTTTGTGGTATGTTTAGTTTTAAATAGAAATATCAATTAACAAGATAATTGTTATCATAAAAGTTATTTCCAGCATTAGAGGCTGCA
Organism: Sterrhoptilus dennistouni; assembly: GCA_013397095.1. Taxonomy (NCBI): domain Eukaryota; kingdom Metazoa; phylum Chordata; class Aves; order Passeriformes; family Zosteropidae; genus Sterrhoptilus; species Sterrhoptilus dennistouni. The sequence goes on along the minus strand of VWZU01000755.1, from coordinate 467,800 downwards.
AAGATTGGAAAAAAAAATAAAATCTGTATTTACATTTTAGGTTGTTTGGCATGTTTGGGTGTGCTCTGTTGAGTCTGATTGCCACATTTGTTTGGGTTCCCTGGTAAAGTGCATCATTTGATTGTTGTCTGTACTTGTTGCTGTGGTTGGAGAAGCTGATAATGGGAAGACAATTCAAAATGTAGTGAAGATGCCTGTAAGTGGTTGTTTTATTTCTTACAGAAATAAGTTTCTTGTGCAGCTGCCTGTTTTGCCTGTCTCACTGGCCAAAAATCTGGCAGTCTGTGGGTGCACAGAGTCTTAGAGTTTCTTCTTACTTAGTGCAGGCTGGGTTTCCAGCATGCCAGCTAGAGGAAACCACAGGAAGATGTAGATACCCCATTGCTCTGTGATGTTCTACTTCTGTGAATGACGTAAAAGGCATGTTACATGAGAATCAAGTAACAGTATAAATAATGATGTGTGTTAATGGGCCTTAGCTAAATTTCACAGACAAAAGAAAGTTTTTTTCCTCTGAGGTAAGGAGCAGTGTAGATTTCTTCCCCATTTTTACCTTAAACTTGTGATTTAAAGATATGAAGTGATTACAATAGAAAAAAAAGCTTTTTGCACTTTTACTAGAGAATTGAAAAAATTGCCAATATGTTAATAAGTATCAAGGCTATTCATTTCCAATCTTGAATGAAAAGTACATGCATTGTTAAATTGTGAAAATGTTAGAGAAATTTTTTAGTAGAATGTTTGAAAAAAGGAAATTCTACAAGTGTAGTCAGACTATTCATGTGCTTTTCTGGAAATCAGTGATAAAGTTGCTCTTAACTTTCTGAAAATGTTGGGTTTTATAAGGACATTTGTAGTTTTCTGAGTTTGGGTAGGTTATACCTTTCTTTCTTCTTCACAGAGGTTACTATGTCCCAACAAAACCTTTCTATTTCTTTCCCACAATTTAATAGCTTACAGTATATAAAACATATCCTATATCTACCTGGAGACCAGAGTCAGTAATAATCTCTAACACAGTGCACGCAATGTACGATGCTAAAACTCCTTCTGAAGCTTTGGTAGAAGCTGAGATTTCAGAACCCTCTTGTGTTCCTATCATGGTAAAAAAAGCCTGAAGATATCTTACACTGGATCGTCATGATTCTAAAGTTTGTGAAACACTACATTAATTTGGAAGAGTCAGATGCAATGATGTAAATCACTCTGTTCAGTGTCATAATAGCTACCATAAGTGCAAGAAATATTCTGCTTCCTTCAGACTCTTCAATGCGAATTATGTGTATGATAATAATAGTATGTGATTATTTTCATTCTTTTTGGAAATAATGAAGTATTTCAGAGTGAACATTTATATACTTTTTTATACTTTTCCTGCACTCACTCAAATAACAATATGCTTTCTGTGGTTTTGTCCAATTGCCTTCAACTGCTGAGTGAGTCTGTTGTTGTAAGAACGTATTTTCAAATAGATGTTTTTAATATTGTATGACAGCTCTGAAAGTGATAAGTAGCAGAATAGATTTATACACTTTAGTAGGTTGCGGATTTCAGACGCTTTATCTCTCAGTTAAATATTATTTTATGATGTATTGCACTCACTTAGATTGCAGTATGCTTTCTGTGGTTTTGCAAGGTTGCCTTTAACTGCTGAGTGGTTTTACTGTTGTTATAAAAGTATTTTCAAATAGATGTTTTTAATATTGTATGACAGCTCCTAAAATGATCAGTGGCAGAATAGATTTATTCACTCTCATGGGTTGTGGATTACACAGGCTTTGTCCCTAGGTTAAATTTTTAACTTTTCATAAAATTAGGTTATGTCCTCCTTGCTAAATTTTACTGTTCTTTTAAACAGTAATTTATTAGGTGTAAAGAGTAATGCATTGATACCTGACTGCAAATTTTGTTCCTTGGTATCAATTTAAAATTGTTTCTTTTTGTAAGGCAAGTTTTTCCTAAAGTCATTCATAAGTAGAATGAGATACAAGAACTGAGTAGCTACATGTACAAGAGGTTACCATCTTGAGATTATGCTATACTCAGGATATTGATTTGTAGGATTTCAGTATATTTTTCGTTAGTTTTCTGAAAAGTACTTTGTGATCTTCATATATTAGGATCATATAAACTTGAAAAAGAAATGGAAGAGATTTTCTTTGTGAATATCTTCCTTGCATCTCAGTTTTTCTTGTTAAAGTTTTGGAGACAGAGAGGTTGAAGCATCATGAGATCAGCCCATTTATAAGTTAAAATTGCTTTGTCCTAAAGTTTCTTGGGAAACCTGGATTGCTTTACAAAAGCTAAATCACTTATTAATTAAATAAACAGAAAAATAGACCCCTCTTCATCAAAGTGTGTGTTGAAAGCTACACCATTAGGAATAAGGTTCAGAGAAGAAATCTGAATTATATGACTGATCAAAAATATTTAAATAGGAACATATTGGCTTTTAGGAAATACTCTTACAGCAATTAGAACATCTAATAGAAAAAATGGAATGGAACTAGCCATATATTTTACTGTAAAATGGGGGTTCCATACCTCTGTTACTGGTATCTATCTAAAGTCCTTGTTTAGGAGTCCTGAGAGTTGCAGCAGTAGAACTTTACAGCTAAAATTGTAATAATGGAGCTAAATTACTGAAGCACTTGATTCCTCCAAAATGTCAAAGCAGCTTCTAATCCCATTTTAGTAATCTTGGCTATTAAATACTTCACATTCATCAGCTGGAAGAAAGAGCAAAACCACTGACACATAGATAGTTGCTTGTGATATTTACAACAGTTTTTGACAAGGACTGGATATGATTGGAAAGGAAGTGGAAGTTACTTGTGGTTGCTCTGAAACTAGCAGCCTCTGGAGCTGTTTTTCCCTCTAGGCTATGACCTGCTGGGAATGTCAGCATTTCCACATTGATGTTCCTCCTCACAGTGTTCTTCATGGATGCAAAAGGAGTAATACCTCAGAAGCACAGAATGGTTGGGTTGGAAGGGGCCTCTGGGGATCATCTAGTCCAACCCCATGCTAAAGTAGGTTCACATAGGGCAAGTTCCATAGGGTCACATCCAGGCAGGCTTTGACCATTTCCAGTGGAGGAGACTCCATGAACTCTCTGAGCAGCCTCTTGCAGTGCTCTGTCAGGATTTCCCTCAATATTCATTTCAGAAGATTGAGAATGACTAGCATTTAATCCAACAAATAGTGTGTAATAAACATAGGGGCTTTTATGCCATTTTTCTTTTCTTAAATCGGTCTGGATGAAAGAGAGTTATGCACAGAATTGTGAAGTATGGAAGCAAACATGGACCAATATGTGTCATGATTAGGCAGAGCTGAGAGTGGGCAAAAGACAAAAATATGATAGGAATTTTAATAATTTCAGCATTCCTTAGAGGTAATTTGTTCAATTAAGTCTTCATAAATTACAAGATAAATTGAATGAAAATAGCTGATGAAACAACTCTTCATATGTCGATGAGTGAGTAGTAGATAGAAATATTTAACACAGAACTCCAGTGAATTTTTTCTTGATTAAATATGTAGCTCAAACAGCATTAGCAAGTCATTTGTAGATGGCAGCATGTACTGTAGTTTACTTGGAATTATGCACATGTGAACATCTGACTGGGTTGTGCATCTCGCATGACTGGTCAGCAAGCCACTACTTGGCAGAATGAGTAAGAGAAAAGCTCTTCCCACTTTTCCTACTAGAAACTCGAACTTATGGATACAGTCTTAGAAAAAAACAGAAATAGTCAATTAAGAAAATCAACTTGCTAGCCATGAAAATTCGTAATAGGTGCCTTCAGCTGTTAGATTGCCTGCTTTAAGCAGTCAGTCATTTCTGAGTCACCTTCTGAAGGCTGGCCCATTGTTGCTGAAAAACTTGGTGTTCCCAGGTCTGTGTCTGCTAAAGAGTGTCTTTTCTCAACGCTTACTGTCACACTCAATAATAATATGTGCGTCTAGTACTTTACATCTACAAAGACTGAAGTAGATAAATACAGTAATTGAAAGGATGCCAAAGAGATGGATAAAGTTCTACACTCTGAATTATCAATGCAATGTTTTTTTTTGCAAACTTAGTATTTTATAATTAACATAAAAAAAAAAGTATTAGTTTCCTATGCAAGTTTTAAATGCATCAGTTCATTTGGTTATTTCCCTTTTTTCCATATGTTCACTCTAACTCTCACATTTATAAGTAATGTGGATACTATAACACAGAAGAAAAATGAAATTTTAACTAAAGATTCTCTCTTTATTGCAGGGTTGCAGCATTTTGGCTATCTAGTGCATCTTCCTACAGAATTCCTAATTTTTTTATTTTATGTTTCTGATTGGTTTTACCTTTAGTCACCTTCACTCAAAATATTCCTCAGCTTTAGAATATCAGTCTTTTTGGCATACAAATAATTTTGCGTCTTCTTAAGGTTTAGAGAAGTTCTTGTGTTTTACCCATTACTATTTTGTTTATTATTTTTTATAGGAGAGTTCTTCCTTTAGTTATCTGACCTATTTCTCTGGTGATTAATTGTTCAGCACCTGGTAGAAAGTTCAGTTCAGCCAGACTGAACTCTGCCTAGATCTGATGAGGCAGATGATTTTATCTGACACAATAACTCTGTTTTTCCTTTCTGCAGTCATTTTTCCCAGTGGTATCTCTAGAGGTATGTGGTTCTCCATGCACATTTTCTTTATTGGATCAATAGTCCAAAAAATATTCTTCTGTAAGCAGACAAAATTTCAATCATTCAAAGTGGACTACAAGAGCTATTTTATTGTTGTTGATGATGTGAGATAATGAAAGAAAAGGAGAGTAGATCAGGTAAATACATACTTATTAATCAGATATTTATTTATCAGTAGTTATATCAGAGTTATTGTAGGGAATACACAGAAGAAATGTGATTATTAGTTTAGCTCTCATTACTGAAACCAAATTCTAATAGAGAAAAAAAAGCCCAACATCTAAAATAGAAAATAAAAAGGGTGACCAGAGAAGTGAGTTTTTGAGAACATTAAGGATGACACCTTTATTGGATATAAGCTTTATGATATTATGTCAGTCACACTCACCAGCTGCTGTAGGTACATCAAAACGGACTTGTACATCCACAATTTGATCTGTTCTTTTGGTACTAGAAGTTCATACTCAGCATTTTTTTTTCTAACAGCTTCTCTACAAAGTGATAGGGTGTCTCTAAATAACCAGAAAAGAGTTTCTCCTGGTGGAAAAAAGTAATCTATATACAGCCACTTCTTTCCTGTGTCTGAGGAACTTTCAGTAACAGCAGAACCAAGATGCTGCCTGCATAAGTTTCTCTGATGGTGACAGCCCATTCTTAACAGCTGCACCTAAAAAGAAGACAGAGATTTATCTTGTTTAGTGAAACTGATATTTCTGGAAAGCCAACATTTCTGCAGATAATCCATAATATTCAAGTGCAGTGAATGTTATACCCCTTGGAGAATAAGACCATATTCTCTATAGGAGGATATGGTCTGTCCTCTTGGAAAGTGATCTATCATCTGAGTGAAGTCCTTGACTATATTTTTCATTTGAACAAACTTTTTTTTTTTCCATACTGAATCAAATTTTATTTAGCCTGAGGATATACATGTTAAATTTTGAAATTATATTAATATGCCATCTGAGTTACCTGGTTGGAAGTCTGAGATTTAAATTTATGTTTGCAAGACAGTGAGAGCACCTGTACCTTCAAATATTAAGTTTGCCACTGAACACCTAGTAAGATCCCAGGGACAGGAGGTCCATCAGAGGTCTGCCTTAGTTCAGTTGTAACCTGCAGCTGATGATAAAAGGAATTATGCGCAGTTTGAGTTTTCTAATTTTTTAATACATTCAGACTATGTTCATTAAATATATTTATTCAACCTCAATCTAAATTGCATTAGTTTCCCTCTCATTCATCACAGAGCTCAGAGTCCACATTCTGGCCAATTTTATGGCTAGATAAGTAGTCTAAGATGAATCAGGTTACCAGAACAGGAGTAATTATTCTCAGGAGTAAAAGGGTATAATGGAAGGCAGAATGGGATGCTGAAATTGTTGTTTTGAAAGTTGACAATTGAAATATGACAAAATGTAGTTCCTTTGCTCACAATCAATTAAAATAGATTGAATAGTTCAGCAATAATAAAGAAGTCATTAAGACATGAAAGTATTCTCAGTCAACTTGGTTGCTAATCCATTCAATGAAAACCTGGCTCACCTTTGAGTCATTATTGCAAAAATTGCCATAATCTGTTAAAAGTCATAGTTTGAATGCTACTGATTTTTCTATTTGCTTCCTTACCATTATCTTATAAGATTATTATAAGAAGCTCACTTTCTGGATGCTAGAATTTTTGGACTGAGCAAAAAATTGGTAGAACCAATGCATTCCTGTTTAAAAGGTGAATCTCATTGTAAAAACTCAAACTAAAGATTCATCACAATATCCTTTGTAGTCTACCTTAATCTGTGTTTAGGAACTTACTTTTTTCTTTCAGAAACTAAGTAAAGCTACTTTAGCACTTGTACCATTTATTTTCTAGATTCAAAATAAGTTTTGTGACACTTTTCTGAACATTTTTCATTTTTTATTAATCTTCTTGGGGAATTGATATTCAAACTGGTCAGAGGATTTAAAATTGTTTTCTGACAGATCAGAGGTAAGACATAATATACCTGCCTTGCCTGTATGTGGTATCTTACCACTGATATAGCTGAGCAATAATTAGCTCATTGTACACTTTTTTTGCAAAACAGAGATATTCACATCAAAGATTCTACACAGAAATAAAGATATGAATGAAATTATTTGCTCCCTTTTTTTTTTTTTTGGTGGTTTTTGTGGGTTTTGTTGTTGTTTTTGTTTTTGAGGGTTTTTTTGTTGTTGTTAGAAGAGCACATTAGAAAATCTTTGTTCTTTTTTTCATTTGAGATAACTGTAATAAAGATGTGACCTTCTATTGTGAGGTCTGATATGGATTATTTCAAGTGCACCATCTCCTGTGGTTTATTCAGGTTTTATTCATCTTAAATTTGCTATCATAAAACAATTAATTAAGTTTGAATTAGGAGTGCTGCTTCACCACTTTTCCATTTGCTTTGGGGTTATCAAACTAACATTTAGAAAAAATTATCTAGTTGCTTACATTTATGAATATAGGTGAGTACAAAGATGTACATTGGAAGATCCCACTTCCTCCCTTTTTTTTTTTTTGTTTTTTTTTTTTTTTTTTTTTTTTTTTTTTTTTTTTTTTTTTTTTTTTTGTTTCGTCTTAAAGATCCAGTAATCTGGGGATTTTCCTTCCGGTTATAAACCTGCAGGATCACAACTCTTAATTTGTAAAGAGAGATTTTGCAGTCAGGAAAAATGATAAAATGTAACTTTTCATTCACAGATTTTTATTTTTCTAAATCTCTGTAGTGAATATTTATTGAAGTGGTAAAGTACAAAATTCAATATTGGTACGTTTTCTGTATTCACTAATGCTTTTGTTACGTGGATGCATAGAATAAGAAAGTGTAGGGCTGGGGTTCCAAGTACCGTGTTCAACAGTGTCAATATCACTATTTGGATTAAAGCAATTTTTTTTTTCCTGTGAGTGGAGGGAATGAAATCCTTTAGTTATTTTGCTAGTAAGTGTTTTCCATTATTTTAAATACGATGGTCTCAGTAACCAAGTACGTGCTTATTTGGACCCAGTTGAACCTGATTAGAGTCTTGACCTCAGCCTGTTTCTTGAAAGTGAGCTCTAATTGGCAAGTAATTCAAGTCCTTGAGCAGTGGCCTTGCTGGGAAGATAAAAGGTGAAAACCATTCCCCCTCATCCATCAGATAGTTTGTCAGTTCCAGGCCTTTTCTCATATAATTACTGAAGGGAATGATTACCTCGCTCCGAGTCAACCACCGGAGCTGCTTTGGACTCATCTATTTTTCAGCAGCAGACGTGGCTGTGGGTAGCCTTCCTCGTGAATGGCACAATTCAACAGGTAGTAAATCAATCTCATCTGCAGCTGTGTTTTGTAGTGCCATACTTTTAAGGACAGATCACTACTGAGTTATTGAGTCCTTGTGCTCATGGAAGGAGTATATCTCTTCTTTGGTCCTGTGACATCTTGCTTTGAGGTTAAGGAAAGTGTGTGCTTTAGTATTTCTCCACTCTATGCTGGTTTTCACTGGGGAAGATTCCCTGACCAGGAAGTAGTTAATATTCCCAGTAGGAGCCAAGAGGGAGGACACTTCAAGAGGAAGCAGACATTTACAGCAGACACTTAGCTGTCAAACAGCATCCACCTTGACCCTAAAGAGGACCGATATTTTATTTATACTATTAATTTTTATTAACCGAGAGTTAATGGTTCATTTCTTGAAGAATGAATTTGTTTTAATATATGAAGTTCTTTTCTAACATACAACATATGTTGTAATATAAGTTTAGGAAATATGTGGAAATGTAAATTTGGGGAATACCTTAATTTCATTATGTGTCTGATCATTTTGAGTCTTTCATGTATCCAAGTGTCCCTCACCAGTGTCCTGGTAGTGTGACTCAGAAGGAAACAGTTAACAGTTTTCTGGTGATGGGCAAAAGGAATTCTCTGTATTAGTATTAATACAATATTTCTACTAAGACTACTTCATGAACTTTCCAACTGCTAGATGCCATTTTTCTTGGGATAGCTTTCAAATGTTGAAAAATCCTAAAACATTGAGGGATATCAGGATGGTAATAGCTTAGCTAGTTTTATACAATCATAGAATCATTAAGGTTGGAAGAGACCTCCAAGATCATTGAGTCCAATCTTTGACTGAATACCACCATATCAACTAAACCATAGTACTAAACACCTCATCCAGTTGTTTTTTGAGCACTTCCAGGGATGATGACTCCATCACTTCCCTGGGCAGCCTGTTCCAATCCTTGACAATCCTTTCACTGAAGAAATTCTTTCTTATGGTGTTGTACTGCAGCATATTCCAAGGGTATGCTCTATACCCTACAGTTAATTTGTGTCCTGACGAGGGGGATGGAAGGTTGTTTAGTAGCAAATGAAAGGTACAAGTAAGCAAGTGGAAGGTTGTTATTCCTCAAACATATGAAGCTGTACTTGAGCTTCAGCTAGAGATGTCCCAAGATGTAACAAGCAGATGGATTTAGGGACACAGCTTACTAAATTACTGTCCAGTATTTATCCATTAGCCTATGGCTGTCGCTGTATTGTGGCAAAGACATTAAGAATATAGATAATGACATCCATAATCCACTTTGAAATCCTATTACCTACATCCCAAATAGTTACATTTGCTGTAATGTCTTTGTATATTTAGTGCTCAGAGCAACTAAGTAACTTGGAGGTGAGATGTACCTTTGTAAATTCCAGTCTCCTCTGAGCCTCCTTTGTGTTTTTTTATCTACTGTATTATACAGTTATTTTGCTTTGATCTATGGGCATTGATGTTTTTCCCATGCTTTCCTTTGAAATCCTAGCTCTGTAGTATAAATCTTGATGGACTTTACCTTATATCACATCTGTACTGGCTGCCCAGTTTAAACAACACTTGTATAACACGACTTACAAGTTTTCAAATCCCACAGTCCTCAATTGAACTCACATTGGCTGCAGCCTTTTGCAACACGGGATGTGGCTCAAGCACAAATCATTTTTTAATACAGGGTTTAAATAGTTTTATTCTGAGATGACCTCAAATGCTTTTATCTGCTGTACATTTACAGCCACAGTCTCATGAATGTGATTACTGGACATCTTAGAGAGGTAATGGTCTTTTTTGTTGATTCACCTTGTGTTTACCTCTAACATTTATTTTGGGTGGTGATTGCCAAGAATTTGGCAATAAGTGCTTAGTAACAGGACTATAGCCCACAGTTTGTAATCTGTCTGTAGAACACACACTGGTGATGGAGTGCATAGGCAGAACAGGTTTCCTTTTCACAGTCTGTTTATCAGACTCAGCTGGAAAAAAGCATAATTTTTAAGTCACGCCAAGACAGTATTAGGAAGGAGTGACTTTGAACTCAGTTGGGCTTTCAATGAGCAAAACAGTTATATTCAAAACTAATATTTGTGTCACTCTGAAGAACCCTCTTGGCTGGGACCCTCTCTGGCAATGGTGTACAGAGCTCAGAGAAGCAGTGTATGCTAGTCTTACTAATTCTCCAGGCTTGCCTTAGGTGTTGATGTTACATTTGCTGCCTTCTATTTGTCTGGCATATCATACTAGAGTTCCCACTACATCATCAGCTGAATGGATGTAATCCTGCTTGCTATAATCTGCTACAATTTGGTTGTTTAATTGTTACAGTGCCTTTTTTACTGAGGTGCCAACTGAATTCAGACTCTGCTTTCCTTGAATATGCAATCTCTGACTCATCCTTTTTGAGTAGCTAGTTCAGCACAGGATTTCTTTAACTTCTTTGATTCTGAATTATTGTAACTATTTCTAAGCATGTTCTGTTTAAAATATGCTATGTGTCCTTTTCCATCAGTACAAAGCAGCAGTGAGGTAATACCAGGAAATCATGGTGCCGATGTGGCAAACCAGATGTGGAGATGAAATTGCCAAGGTAATCAGGCCATGAGGTTTCTGCTTTCCATTCCTCACCAATGCCTGCTGCTTTCCAGCAGCAACTCTGCACTACACAGTCCGCTCTGGCTGACTGCACCTGGCTAGCAAGTATTTTTTACTTCCAACTCTAGATTAGACCTTCTCTTTGGACAGTATTTTAAAACAGCAGCAGCATTGTTATTTGTTGTTAGTATTTACACTGGGATTAATTATTTTTTGTTGGACAGCTTGGAATTGTTCTCCAAAGAAGAATCCGAGAGAAATTTATAACTGCCCATGCTTTTCTAGTGTAGAAATGTATGCAGTTCACATGTTGACTTTTTGGAGTCTTTAGTAGATCATCTGGGACAGTGGGACTGAAGCAGCTGTAATAGTAAATTATTTCTCATAGGAAGCATTTTCTTTTTGACAGAAGTAAATAATGATAAGTTTGTCCCCAAAAGAATTAGTGTCAGCAGATTCTTACATTGTGGTTTCCCCATAACTCGTTGTGCACTTAACAGGATGGGCTGTGCTTCTGCATGTAACAGGCATACACATAGAAACTTTTTGGAAAACTTCCTCCTTTTTAAAGTTCCAATCTGATTACAACTCTTTAGCTAGTTACATATTTTCTTTAAAGTTGCTCAAAGGCAGGGCTTTGAATTAAACAAGTTAATAGAGGCTAAGTGGAGATCCTGGGAAGATTGTAGAGGAGGGTGGTTTTAGGAGCAGAAGATATCCAGCAACTCTGATTTGCTACCATCAATAAAAAAAGTTAACCCAGGACTTCCCTAGAATTTAACGTACTCTAAGCAGCCCTTCTGATAAACAAATACAACTCCACTGAGGTTCTGTTCCTGGCAATTCTATTTCAGGAAGAAGGAATGAACATGAAAATGTGAAAAGGCTACCAGGTTAGGTGGAAATGAAAGTTAAGTGGAAATGATTATAACTTTGGAGTTACTAGTTTGTTTTCAGCCTTCAGCATCCCAATTAAAATCTCATCACATGTGACTGTTATTTAAAGCTAATGCAGTTTTTGTAGATGTCACAGTAAATTTTGACTGACTTAAATACAAACTGGTAAGGGCTCCACTGTGTGGAGCAGTATTTTAATTCTAGGATATCTACACAGAGGTAATTGCTCAGTCTTTGCAAGAAAAAGGACAGTTTTTCCTTGTATGCCTTGCAAAGGATACATAATGGATGATAAAGAGATTGCTTTATAAAGGAAACTCCTTTATAGCCTAACATGTAATTATCCATTACAGAAATTGAAATGAAATTGCTGGACTGCATATGTCAATGCTCCTCTGTTGCCCAACAATCACGTTTGGTTTTTAATTGCTAATTTTCTTCTGTCTTCTCTTGGCACAACCATTATATTTCTTGTTTGCATTATCTGATTTTGGACTATTTTCTATCTTAAAGCACAGATAATTCTTTCAGCAGTTTAGTCTAACTGATTAGATTTTTCTCGTGTATTCAGCTTTATGAAGATTGAGCAGGCTTGTACAACAAAACAAGATGTAGCCTGTCTCTTATTTTCATGGCCATTTTAACTCTTCTAGACAGCTTTTTCAGTTGCATATATCATCATGCAGACTGACACCTTCCAGCCATTTCTAAAGTGCCGCACAATTCTAGTTCTAAACAATGTATTTATTTACATCTTCAGATAAAAATGTTTATTTTGGACTTACTATACATAATTAAAAGAAGCACAGCATTTTTTCTTCTTTCTTAAGTGTATTTATTCTAGCTTGCAGAAAATGTCACTGTGTTTCCAGTGGCATTGATAGCACTGTTCTGAATTGGGAATTCTTTCAGTATTTGTCCTTATCAACCTGAAATTACTTTGCGTAGCTGGGGATGGTATGGGGAGAGAAAAGTAAGAAACTGGGAGGTAGAAAATCAGGCATTTCACTGTCTTTAATTTTCTGTGACTAAATGCATATTTTCTAAGTAAAAAGCAAAGGCAAAATCCTTTGGTAAATTTAGTCTGATACTCAGTATATCCTGGAATTATTTTCCCACTCTGCTTTAATACTGACTCTAAGTTTGAAGCCAAAAGCAATATAACCAGTTTGAGATTGCATCTGAAAGGAGAACTGGAATGGCAAAATGTGTATTAGAAAAATCATATTTTGGTAAGCATAAGTGTTTGAATCTGTCTTCTCTCAATAGAATAAAGTTAGACAGAAGAGACCTGATAAAAGAATTGCAGTAACAGTCCCACAGTTTAAATGCATACCTGCTAATTCTTTACACAGTAGGTTATCTCTTTTTAAGCATAGAAAGATTTCTGAATGTTATGGATAGTATTTTCCTTTGTTTGCTAATCTTACATGTTCAATACTGATTTATAGACAAATATATGTTTCAGTACGAATAAAAGTGTTTCTCAAATTGAGCTCTTCGTACATCAACTCCTAAATTTTAATGTGCATACTTTTTATTGTAGTGTCTGCATACGCTGAGTGAAATACATTTCATTAAGAGACAGAGTAAAATATGTTTACAGTTCATGTCAATTTGACATTTGACGTTTTTATTCCAGAAATAATGTTGTTACTATTTTAGAGCCATAGTCTGCTGCAGAAACTATTTTACTGAGTCTAGAAGATATATTAAGTCTCTGGGGCCACTGAGCCGTATGAAGAAAAACCTGTATCATTAATTGCTGTTATGCAGTTCTTCATGGATCTTTTATATGGGATATTTTACTCAATAATTCAGAAAGTGCAGCTTAAGGCTTAACTCAGCATATCTTTCATGTGGATTTGGATAAAGATGAAGGAAATTGTTACTGAAAATTGGGAACATGCAAATAAATTGAAAGTCCTTCTTTTATTTGAAGGAAGTTGCTGTTTTGGAAAGGAATGTCAACTCACACAAGGAAAAAGATAAAGGAAAAGGTGACTTTAGGAACACAGTCCTTGTTGTGCCCTTTTCAATTTGAAAGCTATAAATATTAGAAAGAATTGAACGAGAGTTAATGATGCTTTGCTGACAGGCTATCTGCTTTGCTATTTTTAGATAGTTTACTCAGGAACTCTAAATGCATGTGTACTTAGATGGTCCCAAGAAATACAACACTTTTGTTTTCAAGAATGTTTCAAGAGCACCAAATATTAACTCAGAAATTGAAACTTTAGTATGTTTATGATGTTTTCCTGAATTTCTTTCTTCATTTAGATTATTTTTGGGAGAGAGGTTGTCCTAAGGTCAATTTTTTTATTATTATTATTCATCAATTGGTTTTCCAAATATGGATCTGGAATAAAAATGCAGTAACAGAATGACTTAAATCTTTGTTGTTAACTTTTTTGTTTTTAATTTGGAATATTTAAGTGTAGAATTTAAGATTTTAAATTGGTGGCAAAGTCAGCTTTATGTAATATTTCATGATGAGTGTAATACAAAACAAAGCAAAATGAAGCAAGGTCTTGAAGGGAAAACATAAGCTATTGAAATTCTTATGTAGGTTAATAAGTAAGGCTATTAAAAAATCCCAATAATAATTCAGTTCATTAAAACCTGTATATTTTATTCTGTTTTCCCTCCTTATTAAAAAGTGTATGAAGTTATGGATGCGTGTGTTTCTCTCTCTTTAAAGTTAGCAATAGATAAGGCACATTCCACATGACTTTTTTGGGTTTAATTTGGTGTGGTTTTTCTATGGTGTACCAATTTCTAATACACAAGTGTTCATTATTCTACATTAGCCCCTCTTACCTCAACTGAACTACTTTACAGAGACAATACCAAATCCATATACATGTGTCATACATAAACTACAGCATTTGGTTGGTAACATCTAGAATCTGATGGCAGGAGTGGACATTCAGCTTTGCACATCCAACATTGGATGGATGTGAGTCTTAATCAAGCATTTGTGCTAAACACTGATTATCTATTAATCAGCTCAAATAAAGCTGGACCTGAGTATCACATGGCACATAAAAAGGGGATTTTGATTCAGAGATAGTCAACCTTATGGTAGGATTAAAATTCCACAGTTGAGGTGCTGGGGAGCTGAACTGGAAAAATACTTCTAGTTGTACAAGATAGATATTTTGGTGTTTATACAGAGCAGTATTTTGCTAGGTTTTAATTTTTCTATTCTTTTACCTTTACTCATAACATAATCGATGAAGTATCTAGTATGATAGATGGCTTGGGAAAATGTAACCAAATATACAATGCTGTGCTGGACAAACTGATTACTTTTCAAAAATTGGATGGAGGAATAGGAATTCTTTTTTGCTCCTTTGTAAACTGAATCTGGATCTCACCCAATTTTGCTTCAGACCAACAGACTGGTACAATCACTATACCAATGTGTCTGAAATGCAGTCTAAACTTCTCTAGGTTGAATAACAAATGGAGACCTGTGCAAAAGAAAAACTTCAAGATTAGACTGAAATAATGATTCCTGCTTCTCTTTAACATCAATAACAATAAATTAAAAAAACAGTAATCAGAAAAGAAAAGGAGAAGAAAATACTTTTGATTTTCAGAAATCTGTATCTTAACTCACTTGTAACTTTGATCTCCTCTGCCCTTTAAAGTCAGACTGGATCTTTGGTCATGAACTTTTCTGCATGCATTTTTCCCTGAAAGAACTTTGGGATTCCTAAATTTCTTGTAAATCATAGAGTACTGTTGAGTGTATAATGATTTTGCACTAGAGAGATGCTATGTTATCTATTTTATTGTGCTTCTCTTTGGTGCTTATCTGCACAGAATTTCAGTTAGCTTCAAGAAGAAATGAGAAAGCAAAGCAAAATGAATAAAATACCCCAAGCTATGAACAGTTTCAGCATCAGTCCAGCTAATATTCCCAAATTGGCAGGATATATTCAATATGTCATCTGTCAAGCTTTTGCATTTTGTGACCAGCAATTCCTTGTTAACCATCTGTTTAAATCTTTTTCACGTCCTGTGCTTATACTTGTTTCACAGTTAATTTTAAGTTATATTAACAAAATATTACTGACCTAATGCACATTGGAGTAAATTAATTGATGGTTCTAGGCTAGGATGATTTTAAAACTGTGTCCTTGACCCATGGCATATTTGACAGCGCTTAATTAGCCAGATCTGTTAGCCAGCAAATCTCTTTACAGAAAATCAATGGAACTAAATTATCAGCCTCTGCAGCTGTGTACCTAACAACTTTTTTAGAGTTTATGAGACAAATTCTAAAGAAATATGTAGATTATATCTGCATCACTGTGAAAAAATTATTTCTATGCACAGTATTTTATCAGGCATCGTGTCATTCATCTGAGCTTTTTCAGAGCTCAAAACAGTTCCCGCCAATGGGACTTTCTCTACCTAGTAATTGTGATTAGGATGCTCAGAGGTTATATCTACTTTTTGAATGTAGTTACAACTACAAGCCTTACTAATAAGCTAGTGCAGTTAAATTTTAAGACAATTTTTATTTCTGGTGAGTATAGTTATAAGTAGTATTGCCTTCACAGCTGTTGATCTGGCACATGTGCTGAGGCCTGTGGCCAGCTGTGCAGTGTGGGTAGCAGCTGGAGAATCTCATGAGTAAAACAAGAAAACAAGCAAAGTCCAAAATCCTTTATGAACATCTGGCTGCTGAGTTAAAACAGGTATTAGAAGTATGCTTATTGACTGTCAGGAAGAGGAGAAAATATGCATGCATTCATGACTTGTACTAAATCTCTAATTTTGACTCTGGGTTTCAATATACTATTGTATTTAAAAAAAAACAACTTACCAAAAAACTACTCAGCAGTTAGTGTTTATGCAGTGTAGAGGAACTAAAGCTTAAGAGTCAAATACTAAAATGTATGGTAGAAGTCCATGTGACATTTAAAAGCTAAACTTAATTCCAGATATTCTGGACATCCTATAACTAAAGTAGATTAATGTTCTTTGAAATGGAAACAAAATCATAAATCTTTATGGGTAATTGTGGGGTCAGTGTAGTTTTTCAGTATGTCATTTAGGCATATTGAAAAAGATTATGGACTTATAATTGTAGTAATTTGGAGGGAGGAGGAGATATTACAAAGAGTTAGGACCCATAAGTTTAGTTTTATTAATGTTTAAGCATAAATAGTAAAACTTCCAAAAGTCTTTGAGTTAGGAAAATAATGTCCTTCTTTGACCCATTCCTGGCCCTTTTTTTTTGTTTGTTGGATACCCTGGATTTGCTCGGTCTGGGTAAGGAATGTAAAACTGAGTCATTTTCTTACCAGTGGCTTTCCTTAAACAGGTCTATGAGCATCTGTAGACACACTGATCATTAAATTGGAGAAGCAGATGTACCAGTGCTCAGGGGAGGCTCACCTTTCCCTCCCACAGCCACTGGAAAGTCACGTACCTGGGAAGTGTGTGACTTACTTCTTCTGATGAGTCAGTCAATATCAATTGACTATATTTATAAAAAGAGATAGCCTTGGCAAGACAGATTGGCTTAATGCAGCCAGGTTTTGTCCTCTTTAAATGCCATGTCAAGTGTCATCCTCTCACGTGTGTGTTGATGTGAAGCATGGAGTTGTATGTTGAAATCCTGACTTCCTACTGCTTCATCTGAACAATTTGTACAACTTGATTTCCCTGAAGGCATTAGTATGGGAATTGATCCCTGAATGTGTCTGTATTCTTGGATGCAACAGAAAATAGAACAATGTGACTTGTTTCCTCCTTTCTTGCTTCATACTTGAAATTGTAGCTGTAACATCTCTATGGAAAACTGCCTTTCCTGAATTAACTCTAAGGAAGTTACCATTTCTACTCTTTTGAAAAGAGGTTTACCTGACTTTTTCAGATACTATCAAATTTTTCTTCTTTGTTCTCTGAAAGTCATCCCTCTATTTTGTAATGTTTACTCATGCAGCTGCCTGCTTTACTTGTCTCATCTTTTCCTGTATTCATTTGGTATTGCTCTTTCTCCTCACTACTACTTCTCTTTTATTCTCCAAACTTCGAAATTGCTTATGTGTTTGCATCAGGTATTTTTACACAAATATTTTCTTTAGTTCCAAAAGGTAAGTGTGCAAACTTTTAAACTCTGCTTGTTATATGTAACTGGGTATTCCTTTGGTCTGACTTCTCTACATTCCCATTATTGGTCCACCTGTAGCCTTTAGAGTAAGTGCTCTTATTGCAGGAAGTTTCTCCTTTCATACAGCCCCTCCAACCACAATAGTTTGTTACATTTGGGCTTTCAGTTGTTGATTGCCTTACAGTTGGTAAAGGTAGACTTTTGCTTAAAGCATGTTAGATGTCACAGACACTTTATCCTAGTGGCAAATATAGATAAATAAAATTAGCTAGCTAAGTGGCTGACCTCCAGTAGATTAGATATTGTTAATCAATCAAAATTCTTTGTGGCTGGGGGACTTTTCAATAGAGTTTAAAACAAGGATATTGCTCCATTTATTCTGACCTTGATCTCTGCTTTGTTTTATTTTTAGTTTCCTGGGCATTAGTTACAAGTTAACATTCATTTGTCCTTCTTTATACTATTGGATTCATTCGGTTGTGGTGGAGTTTAGATATATCCCTCCCATTCATCTCCTGACAAGTCAAAACCACACATGTATTCTGTACTGAAGTGTATTAGTCACCAGTGAGTATCTGAGGGCTTTGAGACCATTCTAAATTTTAAACACCTCACAATATTCAAATGTGGCACCATAATGTCCAGCATATATTGATTGCAAATCCTTCTGGGATTTTGTGGTATTCTGGCACTTCTGCTTTGCAGGTGAAGCTCCAAAAAGCTTAAACTTTTGAAAATTATTCCCCTTTTCATACACTTGTTTAAAACTGAAAATTAAGTACAGTTTTAATAGTATTGTGTAGTGATTGCTTTGTGACTTTGTTGTACAATATCAGTAGAAATTAGATTTTAATGTTCTTGTGAAAATTATTCAATTACTTATGGAATTTCTCATGGATGAGGAAGCCAGAGATTTTAAAATTATATCAGACACTGTTGGTCTATCTCCTCTTTCATGGGACTTCTTTTGTACTTAAGCTTTGGTATAATTATTTCGCCTAAGCAATCAGGACTTAATTTGCTAATAGCATCCTGGATGTGTTCAGCTTTCTTTTAAGACCATTTCAAATAATTTTATTGGTACTATTTCTTCAAGTTCTGCCATGTTTTTCATGCTTTTCATTATTGCATTGTTGATCAGTTGGAAGTGTTTCCACCCCTTGGAAACATGACCTGACAGAGCACCTCATACAAAGGTAAGTAGGAAACTCCTCACTGAGTGAAGCCGCAGTGTCTGTATTTCTTTTTGAGCTCTTACAGAAAGAACTTAAGTGCATGTTCTGTGTCATCCACATTTTTACTAAACAGTTGGTAAAAACAGTTCACTAAACAGTGAACTAACTGTGAGTGCTCTGCCAAGCTGACACAATCCCATGGAGTGACTGCATGCAGGAGTGTAAGATGCCAGCAGTCCTAGATGGTCAGAGTGACTCCTCATGCTCCAGCTTCATTACCAGTCTTTCTAGAACACATAATACGTACATTGGTAAAAGTTCTTTCCAGACAAAAAAA
>VWZU01000755.1:279907-448619 GCA_013397095.1 Sterrhoptilus dennistouni | reverse complement strand
AAAGTTTTTTCAAAAAAAAAAAAAAAAAAAAAAAAAAAGACAGTAACCAGAGAAACTCAAATATATACAGCTCTGAGAAAGGAAGCCATGCAAATGGAAAATAGAAGAAAATCAAGTATTTTGTATTTTGGGGGAATGTGGAAAATAACCAGAAATGTCTCACCATGACGTGTCAGAGTTGACATTATGCTCCTGAAATGGATTCATTACTAGTCATTTAAAGCTTTCCATTTGGTCCTTAGTCAAAGCCAAAAGAAAATTTGCTTTGGTGGTTTGTTTTCTAGATAGAAATACAGTGCAGACCCTTCTGCTTTCCTTATGCCACTAATCAGAATTATCACCATAGCTATTTGGTTTGTTGTACTACAGGTTTCAGAGCAAAGCAAATTAGGGTGGTCTATGCTGAAGCACAGAGGTACCAAACTGCCATGGTCCATACAATAGATGTAAAAATGAGTGACTTTGAGGTCTCTGAAGTAATGGAATAATTGCAGCATTATTGTAGCCCTCTGAGATAATTACACACACAATCAGTCCATTTACACTGCTGCACCATGTCTTGGTCCTTAAGATGTCAGGGCTCACATTAGCTGCCAACTGAGCCATCCAAAAGCTTTATTTAGAGATGCATTACTGTTAAGCAGATGTCATTTTCTCTTCCTACTGTGAACAAGCACATCGTGACAGCTTGCTCTTTAAGATTTTTTTCAGTTTATTGACTGTTTCTTGTTTTAATCAGACTTTTGCTTGCCCCTACCAGACCTTGGGTTCTTCTCTTTATTTATGTATGTACACTCTGGGAAACGGCAGTGTGAATAATAAAAACATGGACTGAAAGGGATCACATTTCTTTGAATATTGAGATATTTGACCACATGTGCAGCACTTCAGGAGCAGAACTTCCTGAGTTAGAGCTTTAGAACAGAAGGTCTCTCCCAGATGAACTAGCAGCTTCAGAAGCTGAAAATTTCCATTTGAATTTTTTACACAGAAGACACAACTGTTATTTAGCTGAAACCAATACATCATTAAAAAAAAAAACCAAAAAAAACCCCAAAAGAACCCAAACACCACCCCTACCAAAAAAAGGTGCAAAACCCCCAAAAAAACCTATTGAATTTTTATATAACCTTTTGTTCTGGAAAAATAGGGCTGTAGCTAAGCTACACTGCATTTCATAAAATCAGAGAACCATAGAACAGCTTTGGTTGGAAAGAGCCTCTAGAGACTAACTTGTCCAACCTGCTGCTCAAAATTGGATTAACTTCCTAAAACCAAGTTGGATGGGGCTTTGTTCAATTAAGGTCTGAGTATGTCTAAACCCCTCTGGGCTGCCTGTTTCACTGCCAGAGCAGCCTGATAATGGAAATTTTTTTTCCTTCCATGTAATCAGAATTTTCCTTGTTGCACCTTGTTTGTTAGCTCTCATCCCTTCTCGGCATGCTTCCAACCAGACCCTGCCTTCATCTTCTCGCCAGCCACCCACCAGGCAATGGAGGGCATCAGTCACACTCTCCTTTGCCTTTTCTGCTTCAGGCTGAATAAAAGCAATGCTTTCAGCTTCTCCTTAGCTTAGCTTTGGAAACTTCCCACCCAGTTCCATGGACTGGTGCAATGGAGTTTACATTCAGTGGTCGCAGCTTCCCTCTGGACTGCACATCTTCTGCCATGAGCTGTAAACTTCACTTTGGCACTGGCCCAAGGAACCAGAAGGCCATTGAACAGATGGGATGGGATCAGAAAAGACCAAGACAAAGAAAATATTGAGTAACTCAAGATTTCATCCTTGTTAATACCACAAGGATCAATTTTATGGTTAGAAATTGCAAAGATCTTGTTGATTTTGTTTATGGACATTCACTATTCTTTACAACATTCTTTTGAAGTTGAAGCAGCATTTAATGACTTTGATCTGAACACAGAAAGCACAGAGAAATAAAATATTTTAATTAAGTTCTTTAAATAACAATAATATTTAGAAAGCAACTCTTATTTTATTAGCAGTGTTGTTTATCAATAAATAAACAGCATTCCATTCAGCATAATGGAGGAAGAATCAATACTTAAATACATTTCTAACATGAAGATTCGTAAATTCTGACACAGGTAAAAATCCTAGCATATATTTGTGTGTATCACCTCCGTGTGTTTTGTACGTAGCTCTGCACTGCAGAAGAGGCGAGTTGCCACGAATACCAGAATTTTGCAAATTGCTGTTCTGCTGTACAATGTTGGCGTTAAAGGTTGTGTTTTCAACACACTTGTATTTGTGGGAACTCTTCTATGTTTTACCATAGCTTTCTGCATTATTTTGTGCCACCTGAGTGTCTGACTGTTACAAAACTCAAAAGGATTTTAATTTCAAAAGGTTTTGTTTTAACAACTGATGCTTTTTGACAAATTACACTAATCCACTTGCACTCCATTCTTTTTAGAGATATTATAACCCATATAAAAACTAAAGTTGCAACAGGTATGATCTCAGTCAATGCTTGAATAGTTTTGATTGGTGTCAAGTAAATCCCCTACTATTTCATCCCCCCTCTGACATTACCTGGCATCTATTGTCTTTCTGGTTTTGAAACATTTTCAGTGTGTGTGAGCTACTGGCTCCAGAGATGCAGTTGTTGAGAACTGGTATTTTATGCAGGACAAAATAAGAGGAGTCAAAAGTTGGTCAGGTTTCACAAAACTAAGTCTGCAGCCTTAAGAGTTTCTCTTAAGTATTCCAGGTTCCTATTATTAGAGAAAATAGTCAAAGGAATGAGAAAGACAGTCTGCATAAAGGTGATTTTGAAAACAAAGAAATTCCTGCCTCTTTTGTGTTTAATTGGATATACTTCCTCAAACATAAATAATTTTCTAACCATTTTAAAAATACTTTAATCTCTATGTTAAAATATACTTTCTAATTTGTTTGTATCATGTAGGAAAAGGTTTACTGATATATTTTCAAAGTTGACTTTACTATGTGTTTACAAAGTTGCATCTGCTGTGTGAAATCACACTGCTATATGTTTACTAAGCTGAACATCACACATTTATATGGACAGTTTTCTATAATTACTCCAACTAGATGTAATGCAGCTGTTCAGTAGCACACTGAGTTCCAGTAATATGCTTTGGAACAATGAAATTTCATTGATATTATTAAAAATGTCCAGTAAATATAAAGCTCAGGTCGCACTGCTGCTTACAGAGTTGCTTACTGAAATTTTCATTATTCTTTACATTGAAGCTCTTACAAGTGAAATTTCACAAATTGACATTTTAGAGAGTTATCTTGTGTTACCAATAAAATCACAAGAAAGTATTACATAAGGAGCTTTTCTTCTCTATTTGACATGTCCAGTATCAAAACCAACCTCAATCCAAACTGTGGAGAAGAACATGAAGCTGTTTGAACATTTTCCTCCCCCAGGTTTCATGAAGTTTTTTTTTCACAGTGTTACTTTTGAGTACCCACACCTGCAATGCACAGGACAGTGTATGCAGGGATGTTTGCCTGCATTCTGGTAGCAGGGAAACTGCAATGGTAATTAGCTTAGCCTGAGAAGAGAGCAAGCAACGTTGAATGATTACACCTGTCAAGATATAATCATCCACATGAATTGTGATGGCTTCTGTGACTTCTTTAGCAGCCTCTATGCAGCTGCATATAAATATTGCTTAGAGAAAATGTCATTCAAATCATGCTGCTGACAAGGTCATTAGATACTTCATATTATATTGTTTTGGAATTTCACAGCAATCTTTCTTTCCTTATTAGTCCACCTTTACTACACATTAAAAGAAAAAACAAACAAAAAAACCTCGAAAAGGTAGACAAGAGAGGGGAAAAAAGTACAACATTTAAAACTATCAAATAGTAACCTGTTAGCAAATGGATTTATAAAAGAAATGGGTTGCACTAGAGTATCATTCTGGAATAAACCTCTTTGTTAATCTAACGATCCACAACAGTGACAGCCAGAGCAATTTTTTAAGACAAGTAGGGTCGTACAAGTTTTTCACTTGCATCCTTCTTTTGCAGACTTCTGTTGACAATGTTTGAAAATTCAAGTACGTGTTCATCTATATCTGCAAAATAGCAGTTTCTTTCATTACTAGTTTAATGCAACTGTGGCCCTAGTTGCAGTCGTGCTGCTAAATACTGTGCTACAAAAGCAGTTAAATTAGAGAATAAAGGGAAGGATAAGACAATGCTCTTGCCCAGGGAAATGATTGTGGAAAGATTTAGCAATCCTAGTGACTCACTATGTTTGACTTAACAAAAAAAGTCTGTATTATGAAAACTGAGCTTTTACACCTACGGTACTTAATGCAAGTGTTTCTTTTCCTGTGATTTTGGTGCTATGGATTTAAACAGTGTCCTTGGTTTATATGACAGTTTTTTTTCATATACACCCAATGGCATTTTTTTTTTTTTTATACCAACCCAGTGTCCTTCCAATATCTTTTCTAGATTAACTATATCCAGTATTTTAGTCTTTCCTGCTAGGTCAAACTTCATAGTCCTTAAATCTTCTTCTAGTGTTACATCTTCTTGCTGTCTTCCAATCTCTCTTCAAGCTGTCAACGACTTGGAACTAATATTAGAGCTAAAATTGTATTATAGCTTAAGAGAAGGAGCAATTATTGTATCTTGCACATAGACAGTTCATCCCACTGCTTAAAGGGGATTTTAAAGAAATACAGTCAGAAATTACCAAAATCTATATTGATTTTATAATTCATTAAATGAAAGGCTGTTTGACTCATCAGATTATCTTTCAGCTACATTTATATGGATCTGTGAATGTATTTTGTACTTTCGTTAATGACAATTCTACACAATAAAAAATGCTACACAAACGTTAGCATTTATGTCTATATTCTGTAATTATGAAATATATTTAAGAATTCTTTTTCATCTAATAGTATGTAGGAATATTAAATAGAAGATCAGTGGAGTAAAAATAATTAAGAACTTGATAAATTGATATTTTAATCTGTTTTCCTTCTCAGAGAACTGTATTAAAAAGGAGAATTAAGTGGTAGCTATGGGAACTTTCCAGAACCTTCTGCATTCCTAAAGCACCAGACCATTCCCATTCTTGTGCCAGCATCAGATGTTTCTTGCAGAGCACAAGTCATCTGTGGCAATTAGCTGGAACCTTTTCAATGTCAAGAACTCCTTCTGATGTTCACTCATTTCAGTGTTTGAAATCAAATACTAGATTAATTATCAGTAATCTTCCATTCTTTGAATGACGTCTGAATAGAAAAATAAGGTATTTAATGGAGGAATAAGTCCCATCAGACCATGAGTCTGACTTCACTGTGTTTTACACAGATGTGAAATGGTTCTGTCACCTTTAGCACTAATCCTGGTCACCTCCATCTGTAACAGGCCCTAGTCTTCGTGTTATGTATTTGTCCATGATCCCTGCTGAACCTGGGGGATAGAGAGTGTTGAATGAGGAAATAAATTTTAATTAGGGAAAAAAAATCAAAACAACAAAACCCAAACTTTTGTTCCTTTGCATTTCAAAGCCAGGTAGAACTGATTTTTAGTCACAGTTACATAAACCCCTAAACCTGAGCTGCAGAGCAAGTAACTTCTAAGTGTTCTACTCCCATATCAGCACACTGTATCATAAATTTCTCTTTATATGAAGTCTTTCCATTTTGTTTGTATCGTTGCCTTAGAGCAGCTTTGCTTCCAGGTATACTAAATGGCAAAGAAAGGAATGCATGCAGGCATAACTTACATTGGTAACCTTTGAAGAATGAATGACTGTATATTTTATTACATTCATAAACAATAATTCTCTTTTATGCCTATATTTAATTTTTAAATTTTTTTCTATCTAGGGAAGGATTTCTGGTAAGAAAACCCCAGCCTTGTCTTTCCAAAATCTTCCTTTCATTCACAGATCTCATATAAAGAATTTCAAATTAAGCTGAATTTAATAGAAAAATCAGCACTTTAATTATATTTTTATTTTCACAAAATTATTTTGGGTGAAAAAGAATATACATGAGTGTCACTCTTGCTAAAAGGCATTGAGCTTCAGATTTTAAAAGACTTACCTTCACTTCATTAAAAACAGTTCACCTCCTGTCTGATTTTTAGCTTCTTCTATGTGCATCTGCCTAATATTGCCAATTAAAAAAAAAAAAGGGAAAATGCCTCTGAAAGATAAATTTCTTCATGTAATTGAATACAAAATCTATTCTTAATAGAGATGGTAAATAAAATTATTTGATTTATCTCTACTGAAGGCAATGTGTTTTCTAATCCACTAGAAGGATATATATTTCCAAATTGCACCCATTCTCCCTGGGGAATGTTGTTTTGATATTCAGCCCACTGCTGAGCAGCAGGATAGTTAATATGTTAAGTATTCACACAGGTAATCTGGACTTGTAACAGTTCTAGGAAGTATTTAATGTCAGGAAAACTGTACTGGCTCGTGCCTAATTACAAGACAAAGACAAAATTCACTTAAAGTGAACCTCGAAGTCAATGGCTTTGAATGAGTTTAGGTTTTCCGTAGAAATTAAAAAGCTTGAAGAGTAATTTCTCTAGATTATGATTCTTTATAAGCTCTCCAGTGCCTCTGTAGTCTAACTTTTCTGTTGTATATTTACTTCCTGAAGTTTACTTGAATTTGAAAGCCTTGAATGATAACAAATTGTTTTGTC
The DNA here is from genome assembly GCA_013397095.1 of Sterrhoptilus dennistouni. Taxonomy (NCBI): domain Eukaryota; kingdom Metazoa; phylum Chordata; class Aves; order Passeriformes; family Zosteropidae; genus Sterrhoptilus; species Sterrhoptilus dennistouni. Next base: position 441,929 of record VWZU01000755.1, on the reverse strand, counting down.
TTTTCAAAAAACTTTGGTAGTTTGTTGGAGAGCAAAACGTTCTGGTTTTGTGTTTTGGGTTTTATAAGACTGTGACTTACAGGAGCCCTAAGGCTCATTTTAAAGTGAATCTTACTCATTTCTGTGCAATTAAAGCAGTAAATGGTTTAGTCTTTAGGCTGTATTTTAATTCATATCCCTCTTCAGCAGGGTGAGGGCTTTGTAACCATGGCAATTTTATCACATTGTAATTTTAATTCTTTTTCTTTAGGAAAACAAATTAGCTAGCAAGTCTTGGACCTATTTTCTCTGTACAGCCATGAGGTCAAAGACAGAGGCTTTAGTATTTTCTTAGATTTGCTGTTCTAATTAAAAAAAAAAGCTTCAATATCTGGCAGAGAACATTTTTAATACAGAATCACTTATTTATGGCGCTGCAAAGGCTGCAATATAGACAACATTTATAGATAACACAGAAAAACATGTTAATTGTAAGTGTGTTTTTTATTGGTCTTGGCAGAGCTGTCGCTTGGAGCTTTAACAAAATAAATGAGTTACTGTTTGCCATCTTGCAGACAGGAAGCTGAAATATAAGAAAATGTACATATTGCCCTAAGCTAAACATATGGAGCTGAGAAATATTACAGAAAGTGATATACCCTGAAGTATGTAATTTGGTAGTTGCTCATTTTAAAAGATTTTCTATTTAGTTACAATAGTACAACATATTCTACTGACCTTCATAGTAAGTTAGGAACAATTAAAGCACCACTGTAGAGATTTGAATGAAAATGAGCCTTTTATGCAGCTTGAGAGAGAGAACTGCAGCAGTCTGTAGTTGTTTTACAGCTGAGCAGGTGGATCTCATCCAGCTTTTGCTTTGCACAGGTGAATGCAATACAGAGGATTTTCATAAAACCAATATAATTTTTTTTCCACCTAAAGCGCTGATTCCCAGCTACTAGGTTTAAGAGGGAAGGTTGACTGTAGTCTAACTGGTGCCTGGGTCCTGGGCTGGTACTGCAGCCTGACTTCTATCCCAGGTGGGAGGGAGGCTGGGAGCCAGCACAGATACAGGCAGTGCAGGCACTGAAGGTCAGGACAGTCTGTCTCAAGGGCTCGGGCAGATACAAACAGCAAGAACAAGCTCTTGATCTCCAGTGGTTGACTGCTAAATGTCTCTCAAAATATGCATGCTTATCATGCCAACAGCAATAAAAGGCAGAAGGGCTTGGAAATGAAGTGGATTAGTTGCAATCTTATATGTATGAATACAGAAAATATTTGCAGTTGCCCATGTGAAAGCAGGTGGCATTGTCAGTCCAACTCCAAATGGACACCTGTTCCCTAACTAGAAATTTGTCATCTTCACTACAGAAGCCAAGAACTGGATGGAAAGGAAAGCTGGACAGTTAACATTTTCTCTGGGTATACTAATGCCTGTGGAAATAGTTTAACTTTTCTCTCTCCTGTGAAATAAACTCAGTACTCTGTTTCTGAGGTAACAATTTCAGTATTTTTCACGTTTTTTAAAAAGTTTCCATTGTTAAAGCTCCCAGGCTCAGGGAAGCTACTGAAGTTATTCATTGAAAAGTTAAAATGATAAAAAGTGATCAATGCTGAAAACATAGGCTCAATCCAAAATAATAGATATTCACACTAATTCTATAAAAGTAAGCCTTTTTATACATGCATGGAGCATGAGGTTTTCTTTCGATTTCAGATTCTTGGAGTGCTTGAGAGTGTTGTAGAAGTGATTATATATGTTTTAATACAATATTATTTTTTAAACAGAATTTTGAGAACTTGGCACTGTAGAAGTCAGTATGTTTTAAAGCACAGCCTCCTCAGTTTACAAGTCTATGCAGTGAAATGAATGCTATGATCATAAAGGACAGGACTAAATGCATTATAAATGCTGAATTACTGCACAATCAGATAAAAAGGGTTAAAACAAATGTTCTTGGGGAAGAGTTTCTCATTGTTTATTCCTTTTAGACTGGAAGATTTGGCAAGCCTGCTGTGTAACTATGCCTGCTGCCTCGAAAATAGCTTTTTCTTTTTTATTAGTCTAACTCAGGGACTGATTTATTGAGTCAGAGAAGGATAAGGCAGCTTTAGCTCTTCCATTAACACCAGCTGGGGCCTGCAGCACATAATGTTGTGTGAATGCACAGCTTCGTCCTATCACATCTGAGCTGCAACAACCCACAGTCTTTGCCAGTAGTACTGTAACTTTGTAGGAGTTATTTATGCCAGATATCTCCTTAATTTTTTGGTTTTTTTCTGTTTGTTTCTTTTCTCTGTGATATTTTCCCTTCAATTTTACACAAAGAGGCTAAAATTGAGGAAGGAAACAGGTAAGTGTAGCACTAGCAGGAAACAATACCAAAAAACCCCTCTTTATTATCTGTGATATGCTAAGGAATCTCAGAGAACAGTAATGCTTTACTAACATCACTGAATCTTAAAAATTACACTATGAAGACATCATGAAGAAATAAATACATAGTGTGATCAATAGCAAATTTGTTTAAACATTTGTTTGTGTATAGGAATTAATACATATAATTCAAGACCTTTTTAGTTACTAACCTTAGTATAATCCATGTCTACACAGCTTTTACACTAATATATTCTGATAACTGTTGCAAAATAAGTCAATTGCTCATTGACTTAGCTTCTGAGCACCAGATCCACGACTGCTTTTGTTGGTGAGACTCAGCCAACTTTCATATCAAGGTCACCCATTGACTTGTCATGTCCTTACCAACTACACTTAAATTTCTCAGTCAGCTTTTTGTTTCTTGTGCTGTTTCAGTCAAAGGGAAAATAGTTTTCCTTTGCCTTGTAGGAAGCAAGAATTCACTTTCCTTCCCCTCACTTTCAGGGCTTCTCTGGTGGTTCATTTGTCACCGGCAGAATGAAGACTGTTGAAGGTTTTTTTCTTAAAGGAAGGGATTATGTGTAAGTTGCTTTCTTGGCTAAAAATGATGCAGTGGGATGAAAGCCACTGCATCCAAATGGTTTTGCTTAGCTGAAGTGTTAGAAGTTTTGTTTATTGGGCTATTAAGTGAAGAACCCAGCTGGTTTGTCTACAAAGATAAATTAGAGATAAACTCCCATTTTTAGCTCAGTGTTTTTCTAAGTTAAAATTTTTGGAAGTCTTAAGTTCAGCTAGGCTTAAAAGATGGAACATGTCAAATAAAACTTAAGTATTGTACTGAGGGCAGAGGTGGGGACAAAATGTGCATGTTATTTCTTCACTTTTGACAACACCTGTTAAAGAAAATGTGCTGAGAGTTACAGTGTATTAGAGCACCTCCAGGCTTTTCACCCAAATCTGCAGCAGTTGTAGAGTTTCTGTTACCTTGCAGATAAGCCAGAAACAATTGCAGATGTGAATAAAACTGCATTTAATGTTATTTTTGCTTGCAGTGGCAGCACATTAGATAAAGTGAGCTTTAGATTGTGGGAATTTACATTGAGGGACAAGATGCTTTTTTCTACCACAGTATTATAAGTCTCACATTATGTGTTGCAAACTTTGCTACATTCTCTTTGGTTTCTTTAAGCAGGACACCTGACATTTAACTTACTAAATTGTAAGGCTGTTAACTTAGGCAGGGTAGCACATCTTGACAATAATAGCAGTATACAGTAAAACAGTTCAGAAGTTGCAGGCTATGCTTAGAACATCTTGATTGCCTGAGCAATGAAGTCAAGTGATATGGAATGGTTTGTGTTCATATTTTGCAGGTTGTAAGAAACAATTTGCATCCATCATAGTCACAGGATTGCCATACATACAAGCCATTTGGTTACTTTATGCATCCTCACCAATTTCCCCCAAGGAAACTGCCTCCTTGCCCAAGGGTTGCAAGCACTGATGAGATCAGTATTGTTGGGAGCCCTTGGCATGTTTGTACTTAGTCCTGAAGCAATCTGCACAGGTCCCTTGGCTGCCCGGAGTGGACTCCTTATAGCCAGTGCTGAGTGTACATTTGATAAGCTGACTCCAAGTTCAGAGTCTCTCACTATGGTCTGCTAAGCCCTTCAAAACCTGTGCAAAACCTCACATGAGCTTTACATCACCAGTGTGGGGGGATAGGAAATGCCAGGATGCCCCTTTGTGCAGGGTAACAGAGGGTACATTTCCCTGGGCAAGTGCTTGGCTCCTAGAAATGAGCAAGGAAAGCCCATCCTCACTCACTGTCGTTTTGCTCTCACCTTAGGCAATGTCCTCGGTGTGCAGGAGCAGAGAGGACCTCAAAGGTATCTAGGATCCCTTCTGAAGCCTCAGCTATCACTGTTTCACTCCAGGCACCCTGGAAGTTTTAACCTTTTGTTTATAATGTTTGGAGGAATTGAATTTGCACTGAGAACTTTGTGTTTTTATCCCAAACGCACCCTGAGAACATATGATAAATAACATTAACGGGACAACAGCAAGTTTTCCTTCTTCTTTCAGTTCCCATTAATTACGTTTCTCATCTCAGCATACTTCCATTCTCTCCACACGTAAATTTGAAATGGTTACCATACCTCTTAATAGAATGGAGCTATACAGTCACTAAGTAAGTCATTACAGAAAGTGATAATAAGAAAAGCATTTGAGTTCTTTCATATATCTCCTGGAGTACTCATTTAAAACTACTGAGTCTAACCCAGAACACAGTGCTATTCATTCCTCTTTCTGTTTCCTACTGAGCTCAGACTTCAGTGAGACAGAATGGCTTATCAGCTTGAGGTGAGAGGTAAATGTCATGAGGAGTAAAGCTTGGTAATAAAATATCACTTGTTTATTAGTTGGATGTTAAGGTATCTGTATGCATGGATCGATGCAGCTGAATTAACACCTCTGGTTGGTTTCAGCTGTGAGGCTACAAAGAGAGATGCCATTCTTTAGTCGTGGGTTCCAGATTGTTCCTTTCTTTAGAAACATCATTAATAAGTCCTGATTTCCACTGTCTGCTGTTAATGTTTTTGGAATAAATATATTTTTATATTATGACCATATATTTGTACAAAAAAGCCCTGAGACTTCTTTCTGCAGCAGTATATTGGACTGTTGCTTCAGTGGGTTTTGAAAGCTACTTAAGTATAGTTTTAGAAAGGAGATACAGAAAACGATTTTTTTTCTGCATCTTATATATGTTGTCACAAAATGAAGTGCATTGACCTCAAGTAAAACTCTCTGAGCTGTTTGGAAATAAATTCTTTAGCTAGAAATTTCTTCTAATGTTCTATGCTCAAAGCTGATTCAATTTTTGTGATTCCAGATTATGGCTAAATGTCTCCATGTACAACTGCTGAAATAATTCATTGAGAAAAACATGAGTTTTCAATCAGAACAAATGAATTATTCATATTTCTGTACTTTGCTAAATAAATTGGTTGATAAACTGAACAAACTGATTGTGTTTCTTACTAGAAACAGAGGTATTACTTGGTATGATTTAGGGAAAGAGTCTTTTTTGTATACTGATTTGGTATAACTTTCATTTCATAGCTGAGCACATTTTAAAATTAACTTAGCCTACCATATAATACTTATTTATGAAAAGAGAAAAATATTTTCACAATATGGTAAATTGATGTTGTTTATTTTGGAACTGCTTTTGAAACCTCAATTCATACTGAGCAATAGTTACCCAGTGGGACCACTTAATTAAGGAGTACCTGGCTCAGAGCTCCAAAAGTGAGACTTCTATTTATATCATAATTCAAATAGAAATTAAGCAGTCCAGTAAGGTCTTAAAGGTGCTTGAAACTAGAAACTGTAAAACTGTAGGAAACTTTTTTATTGATAAAATCCTTTCCCACTTGAGCTGAGGCAAAGAATTAAGGCAGATTTTGAGAATATAATGCTGATAAGACATTTGTTCATGTGTTGGGTACATACTGGGTGATGTATTTTGTTAAATAGGTGCAATCTTCCAATGGTCTTAAATGTTTTCTTTACTATCTTCACATCTTGCCCCACAAACGCTCTATGCTGTTGCATTCATCACCCCTCAGTATTACAAATAAAAATCACTTGTGATGTGCACATCTATGAATTTAAATGCCATGGCCTTTGAAAGTGGAGTTTATTGCTAATTTTGGTGGCCTCAGGAATACAGATGTACTAATGAAAACAAACCATTGTGATAACTGAGGTGGTTATTTAAATGCCGTAAAAGTTCTTCCTATTTGTGTAATATGTTTCCTATACAATTCACTGAATTTCCTCTAGAAGATTTTAAATGAAGGAATAATTACTTTGACCAGCAGAGAGCAGCAATGATATACTTTATAAGGACTTGAGCCAGCCCTTGCAAAATCCTATTACTGACATGAGTGACAGATAATATTGTGTATTATTTTCCTGATTTATGAGAAAACATCTGTTGAAATTAATGCAACAATAGGAAAAATGTGCCCCCATTTAATTGAATTCTTTTATAGAACCTCTTCGTTTTAAATGTTTTCTATTTAATTTCATGTCTGTATGAAAGTTACAAAGATTTATGACTTGAATTGTGTGTAAGTCACCCTAGTCCTTAGTAGGTGATTGTTTTCACACTGATCTGAAAATTTGCTCTGGAGTTTGCTCCACACTGATTGGTTGAATTTGCTCAACACTGATTGTGTTGAGCATTGTCTATATTTTAATCTTACACTTAATTTTCAGCCCCATAAATGTCAATTGAAGTTTTTTTTTCCACTGACTTAGAGGAAGGATTTCACCATGCTTGTGACATATAAATTAAAAATTCAATATAAAGAGGTTAGTAAGATACAGTGAAAAATTCTAACTATGTATTTTAGTTTTCTTTTGCTGTCTGATACTTGGCAATTTTACAGGCATTGCATAGGAAGGATGAGAACCTCTTTTTTCTCTGCTCGAGCATTCTAACAATGCTGTTTCCTGATCTGGCTCTGTGGCTCTTCCATATTTGTTTGTGTAGCAGTACTCCAGAACAAATTAAAATAACCAATTTTTATAGAGCTTTTTACTTTACCCTGAAAATGGAAAAAAAGAAAAAGTGCAATTTTACCTTCCATCTTCTGATGGGACTACTTTGTGAAGTAGGAAAGAGTATTGACAGTGCCCCGGCTGTTACCTTTGGAAAGAAGGTGGGATTTCGGTTGGTTGTCTCAGTGCTGTCTACATGTTGTGTATACATTAGCATTTTAGCTCAGATCAGGACAGTGGTTCAGGAGTGAACCTTCTATTCCTGTCACCACATGGAGCAGTCTTACTTTCACAGCTGTAGTGCTCTCGGAGGGTGTGGAACTAAAATATGTGTTCCTGACACTAATGAATATTTAGTTCTGGGAAATGCTGCATGAAATTCTGAGCAAAAATCCTTTCAAACATATGAATTAAGTTGTACCTAGAAACAACATCCCCTTGGCACCAAGTGTTCTGCCATGCAGATCCACCTGTGCTGCACCAAGCTGAGGCCACTCTGGGTGACAGAGTCCAGGCTGCTTCATGCTCACTTACAACTTTCCAAGGGGCTTGGGTGGCAGCAGCACCTCCCTGCCTAGGCTGAATCACCTCTCTGTTACTGCCTGAATACTGCTGTGCAGGAAACTCTGAGGTCTAGATTAGAAATGCTGCTTGAATTTAGGTTACAATGCTGGAGAGCCATAGTACAATGTGAATGGCACTAGCTCTCCCCTTTTTTGACAGTTTGCTTGTATGAAGTTCCCTTTGCTTCAGTGTTTCTATTGCAAAATAGGAGCAATTGTGTCATAGAGATTTTATAAAAATAAATTTGGTGATGTTTATGAAGCACTGAGGTCCTGTCATGATGAACTCTACACAAACTAATGCAGGAAGCATTATTCCCCTCCTTCAGATCAGGTCTTAAATGGTGTGCAACAAATCAGTTGTGAGACCATAGACTGGGTAAACATGGGGAAAGAAAATATTATATAGCTCTTCATTTAATGAGTACCATCCTTCCCGTAAATGTAATGAAAATGGTCTTAAAAGAAAATAATGAAATCTTGTAATTAAAGATTGTATCAGCACTCATATACCCAAAGCATCTGGCTTAGAGTTCTGTGGGAGATTTAATTCTGACATTTCATCATATAATGAAATGATACTGCAACCTATGTATTATTCTTTAAACATAATACTGCAACCCGTGTATTATTCTTTAAACATACTGTTTAACTGAAATGCATATAAATTAGGGGTAGAAGAGGTTTAATTTTGATTAAATTATAATTCTTGCCATTTATTTATTTCTATTTAATTATTTGGAGTGTTACTAAGAAAAAAAAAAAAAGAACAATTTTATGAATCAGGTGTTCATTCATCTTAACATATTGTTAAATATAGGGATATTCCTACTGTGATTGTCATAACTATTGTCACAGCAGTATTTGTATTGAACTGATACAGTCATGCTTTGCTGGGCAGAAGACACTGATAGAATGAGCTACAGTCCCAGACAGGGGGAGATTACTGCCTTTACATGTAGCAAGGACAAACCATAGAAAAGGAGATATTAAAAATGGGGGCTAATTAAAAAAAAGAGCTGCATGCAAATGTCATGTTCACTCTGACAGTGGATTTTCTTTAATTTAATTAATTGTATTTCTTGGCAGAGTTCTGTGCAGAAAGACTGAGCTATATAGGATTTAATGAGGGGAAAAAGAAAAAAAAAAGATGAACAGAGATGTTGAATATTCAGTAATGGGAGAGTATGGTGGGCCACCAGACAGAGAATGAATGAGGGAAAGGGAGCAGATAGTCCTCATCACAAAGAGAGTTAACAGGGAAAAGGTTATTCTTCAGCATCTTTTGTAAACTTAACTTTCTGTGTGGTTTTAAAATTAGTTTCTTGACTCTTCAGGCTCTGATTAACATTTTATTTCCAATTCCTTAATACAGAGTGTGAAAATAAAATTTTCTTAAAAGAAGAAGTTTAAATGCCCACATTTGCTAGTCTTCCACTAGTGCAAGATTCTGTTTGCAAATTTTTATGCACAGTGTGATATGAATAACAATACAGATGAGGGGGTGATTAAACATGAAACCACCTTTTATACCTTACTTCTCAATTTCCATGTTTTCAGGCATTATTTAAATCAGTAGGACTGTTGCCTATATCATTTCAATTTCTGTCTTGCCAAGATACCAGAGCACTGGGATTGACTTCTATGTGTGCCTTGGACAGGCTCTGTGTGCAGGTCTTGCTACCCTGTACGTCCATCCCCCAGCTGGTTTCTGCCTTGTGGGAGATCTCACTAGTGTCTGCTTCAGGCAGCTTTGAAAACCTCCCATATGTTTCAGACAGAGCAATTTTTAAAATTATTTTTGTTGATTATTATTTTGACTAAATGAGCCTGCTGAGTATGCTGAGGATGTGATAGGGACAGAGATGCCAATGGTCATAAGCAGAGATTGCCACAGCTCTATCTATATGTGGCTTTCTCAGCAAGAATGAAATAATAACTAACATAGCACCGAAAATGAACTTTCTCCACACCCCGTTTCAAGGCCCTGACTGCTTTGGACCACCCTGAGTTTTCTTTGATTCTCTGCTTTTTCACTTTGCTAGACACCTCTGAAGTTTACCCAGAAATGGAATGGCAGCGTGCAGTGAGTTGTTGTGTGCCTGCTCTTTGTGCAGATATTCTGAAGCAATTGAAACATCTCACAGAGTTCTCTAATTAGATTTTCCTACCTTTTTTCTTTTTTTTTGCCTGGTGGGAGTGCCTATTTTGGATGGATTTAAAAGAAGTTGTGTCTAAATCTAGATTCTGATAAATGAAATCTGTGAAAACTGCCCTGGAAGTCAGGAATTCTACTATTTTGGGTCAAGGATCAACATGTCATTTTTTTTACTAGGATATATTTTAAAGACATTAGTAGTTTTTTGCATATATTTTATTTAAAGTGATTTCACATCAGGATCTCCAACTGTTTACATGGACAGTGCTTTACAGATTTTTTTCTAATACTAGTTAATGCTTTTTTTTCAAGTGTATTACTAGAAAGAGAACTGTGAGGATAATGTTGATAATACTATGCATCTATGTTCTGAAACACATTGCTTATTATAATTAATATCTGTATTAATTTTAGATTAATATAGATATTAATCTATTATCTATCAGATCTATAATAATTAATATATTACCTATTAGATCTATATTAATCCATTGCATTAATGGATGCAATTATATTAGCTATAATTAATGATGAATTGTGTTTCTTATTAGTTGTATATTTTTTTAAAAAAATATTGCTATAATATTGTAAATAAACTGGGGAATTATTGTACTCACCATTGGGTTGCCCACAAATAAATAGTGTTCTTTTTATATTTCACGTGTATCTGTTGAGAAATGTATAAAAATAATACTATAATTATTTTCTTTTTGAATAGCTTATAACTTACTTTCTAATGCTTATACTTTTTCTTAATCTGCCTTCACAAACTGACTTTGTCATCTGTTTTTATTTCATGTTTTAGTTCCTCCTCGCAGCTCTTCATAATGCAAAAGAATGAGCAAACCACCATGATTTACTTTAATTTTTAGCCTATTAAATCTTGCACTTGAAGGTCAGATTTAAGAAGAGGCAAACCTATGTTTCTTTAATAAACTTTAATTCTACAAACAAAATGTGATTGAAACTAAATTGTAGTAGGATTTCATTTTAGAATTTCTTTCTTCTTCATCTGGTAAATATTGGTTGAAGGGAGGATAATGAGAATTTGAACTTACTTGTTCCCCAGAGTACAGGCATCATTTTCATATGGCTTTGTTAGAATGTTACAAGAAGATACTTGGTGAAACTAGTAAAACTATGAGAGTGTAGCAGGAAAAACAAAAGCCACTGAAAGGTAATAATAGAAAATATTAGCAGCATGAGAAAGATTTCAGGAAGATGTTAAGAAATGCACTGTTTGCTGTATCTAAATCTGAAAAAGGGAAACTTTCCCAGATTAAAATTTTTAAATCAAGAATTCATTCCTTTCAAGGAAAACTGAATGGTAATTTTAAGTTCAATTTAAAATGATTGGATGTACTGTATTATGTGTTAAGAAAACTCAACAGAATTTTAAGTGATATCTCCAATGAGAGAACTGTGGGGAAGAAACCCCAACACTACCAATAATGCTTTTCAAAGCAATTTCTGTGTTACAGGTAGGATATGGGACAAAAGAATACGGAAAAGTTCAGAGAAGGCTTTGAAAAGCTTTCAAACATTTCTAGTAGAAGCATCTAGGAATATTCTTGGGCGTAACTATTTATTTCTTTAAGTCATCAGTGGGAATCCATTAGACCAATATTGAATATTTTTGGAACAAAAATACTGTAAGCAATTCTAATGAAATTTAAGAATCTCAATGTTACCAGAAACTTCCATGCAATGAAAGAAAGAAAATACTTTTTTTTTCTGTTACTCTTACAATCTAATGACTTATTTAATCAGTGATAATTTAGGGAGGAAAATGCAAATGTTGCTCTGAAAAAAATCTTTTCCTTTGTGCTGTATGAAGCAGACAATGCTGAGAGTCAATAGGTGTGTCAGAGGACAATTGGGAGCACCTGCTTCCTAATTCATGGTTTTGTCTGGGCTGCACCTGGGCTGGGGGTTGTGGCTCACAGGTTTACTCTGGTGTCTTTGGGGATCCCAGCTGTCTGCAGGGGACAGACTGGCTTCAGCTGGGCACAGTGCTGTACAGAACAGGAAAGAGTCCTTCAGTGTCAGAAGTTGTCATGTTTTTGGAAAATGGGTAAAATGGGCTTGAATTTTTGCTGTGGGGGAAAAGATGAGACTCTACAGCTCTCAAATCTAGTTCCTTGTTGGTGTGTTTTAGGTGAGGGTGGGGTGGGCTGAGTCTTCTATGGGAAATAAAATAAGTAATCTGTATTACCTTCTAATTGAGCAGTTTATATAAACATATATAGTTCAGCTATTTAGGCTGCAGCCATCTGTGATGCTGATGGCATCTTGGTAATGCCTTGAACCCCAAGGAAAGGTAGGATTGGAAGTATTTTCTCTTCAGTGCTTAGTGTTGGACTGTTGAATTAAACTTTGACTAACTTAGTGAACCTGTCTAAATGTTCAGTGTGATTCTCTGGTTTTGTGTGAATTGTCTTGGTGGATACAAAGGCAACTCAGGTTTAAAAACCTTTCCCTGGTCTCAAAATGCAGCAGATGCTGAATACAAAATAAATATGGGTTTCAGTACTCTGGCTTCAAAAGAAATATTCTCAGAAGTTTAAGAAGGGAAATAGTTTGAATCATTGTGGCAGAGAAGCCATTTGGTGAAAACAAAGTGAAGTTGTCAATTCAGAAGCAAGGCTGTAGAGAGCTTTGATGGTAGAGCTGTGAGATGGAGGAATAATAACTTCCAGTGCTGCAGTTGTGTATCTGTGAACTAGGAATACTCCAAGAATTTGCTTCTTTACCTGATTTTTGCTAGTTTTTCCACTTTTTTCTACTTCTGAAGGTGAAATCTTAAATCTCTTAAACGGCATATACAAGCTTATACATGCTGCTTCAACATGTTAAGATATCAGAATATTTGTTTACATGCTCAGGCTGCTCTAATTAAATTTAAATCTGCTTAAAAAGGATTTAATTGGAGTAGAGCAAATGTTCTGCAGACTATATCTGCTCACATTGTTTACATTGTTCTTGACATAAACAGATTATGTCTTCTTAAGTTGACTATTTCAGCCAAGATCTTATCTGGGAGTGTGTATGCTTTTATTGTATTGTAACTGCCAAGTGAAAAGCACACTTAGATTGAGTAACATCGTTTTAACGGCATTTTAAATACATTTCATTACATTAGCAGTTCCATAAGTGTTCTGTATGTGGCTAATCAGCTGGGAGAAGTCATTATGTACAGGATAATAAGAATTTCTCACTGGTCTTGATGCATTTTATGTTAAAATTGTTTCAATCTTGTGTACTAAACTGGATTTACACAATGAACAAGTTTTTAGCTATCTTGAACCTTGTGCATGATGAAGGGTTAAATTTTTTTTGCTTGAATTATCAGATCAAAGGGCTACAAGAAAGTGTTTCTATTTCCCCTGTTCTTGCCAAGAAGGTGTGCAAGGTTGACTGTCAAGACTGTAGCAAAGAGTTGGCAGTGGTTCTGAGATGGACACCATCTAATAGAAGCAGCCTCAGAATTTCTGATTTTGACTGTTTAATTATGTATGAAAAGCTAGGGGTTGTTTATTTTTACCCCTAGTAAAAAAGTATGGTTTGGGAAGAACAAAAAAAAGACTTCTAGCTCAGACTTAAAAGGAAAAAAAAAAAGCAGACTATTTGCAATTTGAACATCATGGATGTTTTTGTGCTGCTTAATCAATGTAGAATTTTAGAATGCCATAGAAATGTCTTTCCTAGGTGCAAGATTCATCTAGCTGTCTGAAAACCTCCAAGATGTGCAACATTCATAGCAAAAAGAAACAAGAATGATAGCATGTTATAGAATAGGCAAAGTCATATGGAATCTGTCACCTTAGGCTTAATTTTTACCAATTCATTGTCTATTTTGAGCAAGTTACACTCTTCCTTCATGTAAGAAAAGCCTAAAATATGCTTATTTTCCTCTTTGGAAAAGTTACTCCAAGATTAGTCCTTCTTTTTTAAAGAATTCTATAACATTTCAGATACACAGAGAATGATCCATTACAACCCAAACAATTGGTCTGATCCCTTAAAAGGGTGATCAGTAGTCTCACATTCAACATCAAGTGGAAACAATATCCTTTGTCATTCTTTTGTCATTTAACTATGCAATTTTGTGCTCTTGTGGGGGTTGTTGTTTTTATGTTCCCAAAACTGTTTACCAAGGCTTTGGATCACCTTGAAAAAATGTTAAACTATTTTAAAGTTAGCAAAATATCAGTAGTTAAACATTCTCATCATGTGTGTCAGTGCCAGGCATTGTGGCCCTGTAAACATGGGTTCAGCTGTGTAACTCTTATGGTCCTTCACAATTAATGATTTCTCTGTTAATCACTCAGAAAGGGAATAAAAATCCCTTAATACTCAGTGAAGTAAATATTGAGCAACATCACAACTTAATGCTAGTTTTTTAACTGAGCCTTGCCCTTAAGAAAAATCCGACAGCAGTTCTGCTACATAAGGTATAAACATATCCAGCTGTGGTCTCAGAAGTTGTATGACCACGTGCCTACTTGTAGACCTTTCTGAGAGCAAGGTGCACTTTCCTCTGGGCTCCCTGTCTTCCTCTGACTGAACAGGTATCAGGGCTACACCTCTCTCTTTCTTCCGAATAAATCTCCTTAATCCTTTTAGATAACCACAGAACATTAAGAGTAATCTTGCTCTTTAGTTTTGACTTTTCTTTTTTTGTCAAGTAAACACAGGTTCATAATTTGTAAAAAATTGTCTACAAAAGCAATATAGTGTTTTAAAATTTGAGAACACAGAAATAAAAGAGTAAAGAAAAGTGGTTGTTGCAGTTGCAGAGATCTTGAATCTTCTTCTTAGCTTCTTTTTACCTTTCAATGAAGTATTATAAACTGGCTTAGGATGAAACAAATGGAGTATAAAGACTATATTGAAGACTTTATAAAGCTGGAGAGAGACTTTTTTTAAAGGGTGTGTACTTATAGAAGAAGGGATAATGGCTGAAAGAGAGTAGATTTATGTTAGGTACATGGAAGAAATTCTTCACTCTGATGGTGCTGAGGCACTGGAACAGGCTGCCCAGAGATGATGTAGCTGCCCCAACCCTACAAGTGTTCAAGACCAGGTTGAATTGCTTTGAGCAATCAAATTTGATCTAGTGGAAGGTGTCCATATCCATGGCTGGGAGGAGGCAAGAGGCAATCTTTGAGGTCGCTTCCAACCCAAGGCATTCGGTGATTCTATACAATTGATGCAAGTTTCCAATAGACTTGGGGAACTGTTGCTATCAATATTTTTTTTTTTCCACTATTTAACCTAAATATTTTTCCTTCATAAATTCATCATTCCCGAGTTTTCAGCCTGTGGCTGTGATGGAAGAACTGACTTATTTCGTGCCTCCTTGTTTTCTTCCAGGGTGAAAAGTGTGTTTATCCCTGTAGACAACAGGCTGATGCTTATCATCTATTATTAAAGCTTGTTCCTTGATTTTTAAGTTGGTGTTCTTAGCTGAAAGTTGTTCTCAAGATGACCATAGAACATTGTGTGAAAAAATACATGTAAAGTTTTGTGGATTTTTTCATCAGCCAAATTTAACTTGAAGTGTGTTTGGCCACTGAAATTGAAAAGAGAATAATAGTCCCTGTGAAGAGTGGCATGGTAAATAATTAATAAAAGTGGCTATAACTTACTGATTTTCTTTTGAAGAAAATAAAGATGTATTGGAAATTGAAATATGTTGCAATATATTTCTCTCCAGTTTACTGGGAGTGAAGTGAGAAATGTAAGACCAGAGGAATCTAAAATTTGACTTCTAATACTCAGCTAGTAATGCAGGTTTTATAATGTAGAGAACAATACATATTTATTACTCTTCTTTTCATAATGAATGTTTTTCTTTATTAAGAGATTGTGTTTTCCCCATCCTTCCTCAATTCTTTTGACTTTCTTGAAGTAACTCTAGATTTTATGACAGTTTTGATTTAGGACATCAGAAGTCTTTGGCTGGAGTCAGTGTGAAGAAAAGCAGACAGGATTATTGTTTAGTTTCAAGTCTGGTGGACAGTCCTTGTGCAGAGGAGTATCAAGAGTAATACCTATTTTTCAGAACCTTGCTTGCTCACAGTTCAACACTTTCCCTGCTTTATATGTTTTCCTTATCCTGGACTAATTGAATAGCTCACACTGTAGGTGGGTTCCCAGTATCTAAACCAAGTTTCCTTTCCTGAAAGGTAAACCAATTACTTCTCATAGTCCTTTAGATGTGGAAACCAGCTTGAGTACTATTCCCCTATACCTTTGCCATTTTTCTCTCCTTAAGCCCAACCTTCATCACAAATCATATTTTCTAAGCTTACTAATTTTCTTGTCATACTCTCAGCTTGGTCTAATTTTACCTCTGTCTTTATTTGACTAAAACTTGTCAGAGTAATCCAGCAGGGGATTCTCCCACAACTCATCACAGTTGACAGAGCGGGGTCAGTCTGTGCAATGCATAGTTCAATCTGTTTATTGGAGCCTTCTCTGCAGCATTACTGCTTGGCCTTTCATTCTCTTGTCTATTTTTCCTAAAATGTGTGTGCTTTTGAAGGATGTTTGATTAAGGTCTTTCCCTTTAAATGTTAAGTATAAAACTTTCTTGGAGAAGATCTGTTGGTAAAAAAATAGGGGATCAGAAGTAGCAGATTAAGAATATATTTTTTCCAAAAATATGTAATTTTTAAAGACACTACTAAACATTTCATTTTATGGGTTTATGTAAAAATAGATTAGAAAACAGAATAAACATTAAATTGATAATACTAAAAATATTACAAGGGAAAAATCATCCCAAATAAGAGTAATGAATCCACAGAATTAATAAAATAATGGTTAGTTTTACTTCCATTTATTTTTATAGTAATTTTTATATGTATTTGCAAGCAATAAAATTAAGACTGTGTTTCAACATATCATAGCATACTTTTGTTAATAGGGTTTATTGCACTTGTTTTTAGGGAACTTTTAGTTATTCTCAGTGACTTCTGACTCATTTCAGTGTACATGCCAAAGCTCCTCTCTTTATCAGTCATGTGCTTGTATCAGTCCTCCAATCTGAACTTGCCCTCTCTACTGAGTCTCCTGTTGAAATATCTCTAAATAATGTCCACTAGACTCTTCAGTGGAGTCTTTTTAAATGTATATTCAAAAATGTAAGGGATTTTTTTTATAATCAACTTTTTCTTACCCGAGTAGAGATGAGACACTTGCCTATTTTAGCAAGGCCCATTGCTAATGAAGTGGTGCACAATGCACAGTGAAGTGATTTTTCATCTTCTCCTCCTCCCCAGCCCTTTGTGTTGATGATTAAATAAGTTTGCTCTACAATCAGGTGAGTATCAGAGCTAATAACGGAGAGGAGGCAGGGTCGCACAGGGAGAAGAGGGGGAGGAATGGCAGTAGCTTCTTTTGCAGCAGTAAACCACTTAATCAGCTCTTTTGCAGTGCAGAGACTCTAGTGTCTTGAATTTACACATCAAGTTTGTCATGACAACTAAGCTATGCAATCTTGATACTATCCTATAGATCACAGGTGTTTGTTTGTTTGTTTTGACTTGTCACATCTATTCTTGAGTAGGAGAGATGCTTTAAGATGTGTTAAGAAATGCTTAATCCTTCAGAATACTCTTTCAAAAGACAAGGGAAAAGATCAGATTAGAAAGGTGAAGTCATAAACCAAATAAAAGCTGGCTGGTTTTTTCCCCACTGTTCCTCTCTCTAGAGAATTTGGAGCTAGTAAAGTGATCATGTAAAAATATGAAAATTTGATGAAAAGGTCAGACTTATATGACATACATGGCTGATACAGATATTACCTGACTACAAGTGTTATCTGTCTTTTCCCTAAGGGGATCCAAGTTTCCTCAGTTACCTAAATATATCTTTCCTGCATCTTGAAATTAAGCTTGCAGGTATCTTTAACTTTTGCCACTCTATTGTGAATACATAATGAATAAAAACCAAACATTTAATGTATCTTTCAGTCCTGGTTTTAGCTTTCCTTTCATTTAGGAATGAAAAATCACAACTGACATTTGAAAGTCATTCATCACTATAAAAGTTAAAGGAAGATCCTGAAATCTGACATGCTGTACTTCAGGAGTAGTTTATTTGTCACCCCAGGTGAGTCCCTTGTACATGCTTAATGTTGCAGTGTGCAAGGAGAAGCAAGAGATTCATTCCTGAGCAGAAATGTGAGAAGGTTCTGAAGTGCTGAGCTGGAATAGCTATTTTGAGTGCTTTAAGGCGCTTAATTGATTACACTGCTCTGGGAAACCGCACTTGAGAAAAGAAATAGAAAGGCAGTTTGTGTCCTTTAGGTCAGGATTACTGTTCTGGCTAGAATACTGTCTGGGATTTTAGATTAAAGGAAAACAATGCTTCAATTTTTTAATCCTTATTAATGTTATGTAATTCATTCTTCTCTTGACCCCAAGACTGATGTAGAATGTGTTGATTTAGAGTGTAATTAAATAATTTTTAATACATTGATTTATTAAGTCAGTCTTCTATTGTGAGCTTAATTATCCAATTTTGGTTAGTTAAAAAAAATGTTATAATAGCTTTTTTTTTATGCTGATATTTGATTGATTCTTAGTTTCAAAAAATCCTAGGAAAAAACCTGGTAATTGCAAGATAAGTTACTAACATCAAAATTTAAAATATATTCAATAAAACTCCTATTGGCCACAAAGGTTTCTTGCCTAGAGATTTTACCAAGGGGAAAAAAGCCAAATCAAAGCTCACTTTAGCCTTTTTTCCCTTCTAAATAGGACATTTTAACTTAACCAATGTTACGGATATAATAACCTCAGATGTACTACTAATCATGTATTCTGCAGTGTTATATGTAAAAATCTCAGAATTGATAACTCATTCTTTTCAATTATTTAAAT
This sequence comes from Sterrhoptilus dennistouni, assembly GCA_013397095.1. Taxonomy (NCBI): domain Eukaryota; kingdom Metazoa; phylum Chordata; class Aves; order Passeriformes; family Zosteropidae; genus Sterrhoptilus; species Sterrhoptilus dennistouni. The sequence continues at coordinate 423,374 of VWZU01000755.1, read as the reverse complement.
AGTTGATACTCATTTAATTACTCTGAAATATTAAAGACTCCCTAAGGCTGGGATTTTATTTTAATTGCCTTTTTTTGTCCCCATACCACTGTTTTATTGACTTATTTGAAATATTCAAGAGATTAGCCGGGCATACGTTTTTACGTCGTAGAAATATCCTGGTTTGACCTTATTCAGAGATTATTATGTCTTCCTACTACACAGCACAGTCCATAAAATTCCCCTTGCAAGTTTTGCATGCTTTGCCTTCAGATTTACTGACTCTACTTCTGTAAGAACTCCTCAAGGTAAAAAATTTCTCCTTGTCTTTATTTTTTAAGTGTATGATTGATACTTTTTTTCAGATAAAAACATAGTCTTTCTAAAAAAGTTTGATTGCATAGCTGTAACACTTTCTACTCTGTCTCGATTTTCCCATACTGTAGTTTCTATTAAATTTTAATATTTTCTCCCTGATGATAAGCTCAATTAACTAATGAAAACCTACATATTATTATCTTATAAGTTACTGACATGCTTATGCAATATTGATGGTGTAAGATTTTTGGAGTAATACAATCAGAATAAAACGTTAGAAATAATTTATTTTACAAGTATTTATTCAAAAACTGTCTCAATCATTGTTTAGAGTAATAGTGACAAAAGGAAGAAGTCAACTTGTTTATCACAATCCATTGTTCCTACTGTTGCAGTTGTTACATATTGATGCTTATTTATTGGAATTTGCTCCTGAGTGGAAAACATCATCCTCCAGCCTGTTTGGCTTCCTGCTCTGTCATCCATTCTGTGCATTGCATTCTCACGTATCATGCTAGAATCAACATCTCTGTCATGGGATGTCATAGACTGTGGGCATGTATGGTGACAAAAACTTGTGCAGTCTGAAAATGCAGAGCCTTCAAACACATTTTAACATGGAAGCTGAAAAATGCTGTGAAAAAGAAAATGTCAGGAATGGAACACTGGGCTTCAACTGTAAATTTTAAATTTTTTTCTGATACTTCCATTTTCCATGTGAAGCCATAGTGCCTATTAAAAATAGATCTGATCCTTGTAGCTCATGTCTCCCAGTTCAGAAAAGCCATATTAAAAACCTGTGAAGAAAATACACTTCTTTCTTTTACTTGGTCTTAAAAAATAGAAGTATGTAACCACATCAGATTTTGTTCATGCTCTTGTTTGATTGTAAAACAAGGGGAAAGGGAAGGAATAAATAGGGATAAGAATAAAAAAACCCCAAAAAAACCCACAACTGAATATGACTAGCCAGACTAGGTAAAAATACAAACAAAAAATCTATATTTATTCTGTCTTTTCTTGTGTACTATCTCACTGTTCTAATCTCTCTTGTATATTTATTCAGCTCTTGTTTCTATGGTTTTCTCTTAATGCTACCTCTAGAATATTGTAGTCTCTGTTTTCGCAGTATAGTTCTACCCATTTTTGAATGCTTAATTTGTTTAATAAAGTGCTCCTCTCTGTGATCATACATAAACTGTTTGCTTCCCTTTGTCTCCTTTAAAGTTCCCAAATCACCATTTCCCTAGTTTTTTCTTCCAGCCATCTGACTATAGGACTGTTTTCTTTCTCTGGGATAGTTTTAATTTGTGCCCTCCTTGTACCATCGGGTACTGAAAAATCAAATTAGCCTGAAGAGTTCTTATAGTACCCAAATTTGTTGTAGGAGCAGTAGATAATGCAAAGTGGTATTTCTTCACTATTATTGTTAAGCTGTCATTTTTACATCATTGTCTTGGGGTTTTAGTCTCTTGTCATATGAAGAATGAAAAAAATACTGGCTTTCTGTCCCAGAATTTCCTTGTAACATTATCCAGCCTGTGCAACTCTGACCTACTGATCAGTTTTCAGATACTACCATAGATATGGGCCTTGGGAATGAGCCTGTTTCCAAAGAGAGGCTGAGGGACTTGTTTAAGTAGGGAATATATAGAAAGTGCAGCAGGGAGAAGAAAAAGTACAATGAAGTGCCTGTTGGTCAAGATGGGCTTCAAAATTGTGTGGACATGACAGCTGAAATGGTGGCCTGGTAGGGAGAGCTTTAACTATGCATCACACACCACTGCTTCACCTAAGTGCAGCACTCAGGTAATGAGTCAGCAACAGAAAGTATTTAATAGGTTTTAGGTAGATCCTAAATTGTATATCAAAGAGGTGATATTTAAGGATTTTTCTTGCAGCTCTACATAAAAGCTTAGATCTCTTCTAAAGTCTTGCCAACGGCTGCTCTTCCTCCGTGATCTGAAATACACTGGTCATTACTACAAAGAACTGGGGGCAAAGACACTTTAACTTTGGTGAAATATTTGTCTCAGGCTTATATGAAAATAAAGATTTTTTGGTTTTTAATTTTATTTTTTTTTAGAGATTGATCAGCAGGGTTTTGCTTGCTACTTTTTCTTCTTTACTTTTCTTTTTATTTACCATACAAGCATTATGGGTATTTTTCCCCTGTCTTGTCTCAACACCTTGGAAGAGTGTCCATAAATACCTATGGTGTTATTGCTTTCTTTCTGTTTTATGATTTCTTTATTTTGAACTTCCTCTGCAGCTGCTGCTGTGCCCCATGTTGACACATCAGTCTGCTGCAACATTTTCTACTGTTGCTGTCACAACTGGCCTGCAGCTCGAGTGCCCGTTGTCCTGCAACTCCCTGACTTCTCTGAACACCCCAGACACCTCCGCTCCTCTAGACACTCTTCAGAGGACTAACCTGATCTGTTTTGAGAGCAGCCCTGTGTACTAGGAAAGCAGAAATAACTCTCTAAACCACTTTTGCTCCAGTTACATCACACTGTTGGCCACTTGAATAGCCACCAAGAGTGGACATGATGCAAACTATGTGCAGTTGCATCACCTTGTGGTCTCTGACTCCTTCAGCCATGCTTGAGCCCCCTCAGAGGGGCACTGGGACAGTGAGAACGGCCTGGCAGCAGCCTCTAACCCTTCCTGTGGGGTTGTCCCATCATGTTCCTACCACGCCCACGGCCAATGCCTGGTCCTTGTAGCTGGAGAGCAGCAGTGCTTAAACTCAGTTTTCTGAAGTGGTAGCTGTTTGAGAATACAAGCTGCTTTTTGAGATAGTGAATGAAGAAAAATAATGCCCAGGGATATGCATGATGAGCTCAGACTGAATGAAATATCTTCCCAAACTGCTATAATTGAATGCAGGTACTGGTATCTGTAGAAACTATAAACTACGCTATCATCATTCCAAGAGAAGGAAGATTATATGAGGAAAGCATGAACCTTGTACTGCAGCTTTCCTGATTTTGTCTTAACTTAGTGGACACCGTAGATCTTTTGAAAGAACAGGCTTTTCTCATACCTGCTCAGACCTTGGGGGAAAAATACCAAGGATACCTGTGAACTTTATCAGGCTGCTGATGAGCTATTGTATACTTAATGACAAAAAAATCCCAAAAAACTGGACAATAATCAACCTGGGCAGGGAAAGCCATTAGTAATTCTAACAGACCACTTACAGGTTGCCTTACAAAAATGTGTAAAAATTGGAAGAAATAGGAGATTAAGATCTGTGTAGACATGGACTGATTAATAGCACAGCAAACATCAGGTTGTTTTTTTTCCCTTAAAATGCTTTCTCAATTTAAAATATATCCTAATAATTAATGAGAGTGGAGTTACTTTGCTTTTTCTTTCCTTTTATCATGAGAGAACACTGATATATTCCTTCTGCCTCTGTGTTTATTATTCCAATTTTGGAACATTCATATCTTCCTCCAGTGCTAGTTCTCAAATAGTGCTGTTTAGTAATGTGAAAAAGTTTCTATTTGCCCTTCACAACTCAGTGAGCTGTAAATACTGAAGTAATTGAGCCACCCACATCCTCGTCTGCAGGTGATACAAGTGATATATTTTATTAGCATTTAATTAAATTGCAAATGTTATGCTAAACTCTAAAATTGTTGGCAAAAGTTGAGTAACTGGATTAAATGACACTATTTTTTAAAATAAAAAGATTGTTGAGTAATCTGGAAAAATATATTTTTTCAACTCTCTTGAAGCAATTCACCTATGCTCTGCTGCTTTTAAAAAAGTCCCTCAGCATACTGAAATTTGAGGCTGTTGCAACATTAATTTCACACCTTCCTAGTTTAGGTTAATGACTTTGGACTGTAACAATGAAGATTAAATGAATCTCATTCAATCTGTAGTAGTAAAGAGATAATATACACTTGAAACAATCACGGATTACTAAAATTAAGTTTTATATGATTGCATTAAGGATTTAATAACTTCAATTTATAAAAACTTGATCGTCTTTCAGTTTGGGAAAAATTGAATTATTTGATTTATTCTCGTTTGCTTATTTGGATGTGTGCCTGAAGAAGTCTAATTATGCAAAAGTCATTTGATATGACTTTGTTCGGGAGTAAGTATTTCCAGTTAAAATTTAGAGCTATCAGTAGAACATGCTGGCTACTGCAAAGAATGCTGCAGCCAGCTGGAAAGAAGAGGAGTATTCTGATGGGAAATGGGAGGTAGGAGAGTTCCAACATCTCGTTTTTCATTTGAAGGATAAAACAAAAACAATGTGGAAAAATACAAATTTTCTGGTTGCAAAACAAGAAGGAGTTAAAGACTGGGAGAGGAACTGGATTACCATCCAGAATTATTTTTATTTTATAGGATTACAAACAAAAACCAAGGAAAAAAAAAACACATCTCTGTGAGTAGGGGACTCAAACAACTACTGCAGTCACCTTCATTCAATTCTTCTAAGCTGAAAGCCTGCACTCAGTTTCAATAGGTAGTGTTTCCCAAATATTAATTTAAATATTTGAAGATTATTTCTTTTAAATCAAGCAGGTGCTCCACTGAAGATAATTTCAAATTAAAATAATTTCTTTAGGGTTTTATGTTTTTTTGCTAAAGCATTTTTTTAAGTTAAAAAACAAGGTATCAATTGCGTGCTTATTGGGCAAAGCCGATGTTCTAATGGTACTGAAAGTGAGGAAATTGCAATGTGAATTTTATATTTGTATATTTTAAGTTGTTTTAAGAAGTTGAGTCTTTAAGCTTGTTCTGTTCTCTCTGGATAACTGGAATGACTTTGTCTTTGTTGTTGTTTACATGCTTGGAATTTTCATGTGCTCACCTGATTTGTAACTAATACCAGTAAGGAATACTAGGTGTTCTGCACATATATAAATGAAGGCCTAGGGAAAAAAAAAAAAAAGTGGGTTTTTTTTCAGCACTTCTGCAAAACAACTCTATAATGCCGTCTCTATCTGAAGAAAAAAAATTGAAGCTCCAAATACGTTATAGGAATGAAGTTTCAAACTGCACTAGTTTGCAAATCTGTACTGTATGGTAGAATTTCAGTGAGACAGAAGTCTCTCTTTTTCTATGGGAAATAACTGTAATAATTATATGCTTTTGTATACTAGCCATGACATGCCTAGATATTCTTAAGAACAGCTCTAAAACATACCAGATGGCACTGTTGACATACCCAAGAGTCACAGTTCTTAAACAAGTGCCAACATGTGAAAGAAGTGCAATTAATGTTGGCAGAAACAGGGTTAATTTCTTGTTGGGGCTTAGTCAGTCCAAGTAAGACATATTTAATATTTTCTCTCATTTCATGCTCTCTTACAAGAGATATTGTTGAGCTTGCTAATGATAATAAATTTCCTTTTAGGTATTTCAGGGTGTTTTTTTTGTAAAATTGCAGTTATACAGTGTGATATTTAGATGGTTGTCTAACTGAACTGAAACTGCAGAGGGAAAAAAATAACACGATCAGTGATAACTTTAATCCAACAAGAGACCTGGGCACAGACAGATTAGCCTGTGCAAAACTTGACTTCTCAACCTTGTGTGTGGGCTTTTCATGCCACCTGACACAAGGAGACTGGATGCATGGGGAGAAGCACACACACATATTTTTTGTTTTTATTTTTAATGACATGCAGAATGTTCATGGATATTATTTTTAGATCTGTAATGCTACCCATTAGATGCTTTATAGTGTCAGTTGGAGATGAGAGGCAGTTCAAATTGAGACCTGGCATTTTTTCTATTTCAGGCTATAGGTACATCCATACAAATAATACACTGCCCAGTTGTACTGTGTATGCCATGGAATCTCCTGCATCCCTCAGATGCTTAAACTCAAGGGCTGGCAGTAAAGGGTTGGTGCAGCCCAAATTGTCAGATTTGCTAGGCCAGAAGAAGAGAGATGAACAAAGACATGGTGCTGATCCAGTGAACGTGCCACTAAAATGGAAGGAAAAGCCCTGGATGTTTGCATATTCCAGATTACCTGTTTCTAAGGAGTCCTCATTAATTAGATTGAACTGACACCTGTTTGCAGGTTAAAAAATAGAGGAGAAGAAAACATCCTGGACTTCTTTCATCAGACCTTGCTTGGGTAGGCCAGAGCAGAGATAGATGTTCTGACTCAAAATCTGTTGAGGACAAAGAAGAGATACTTGTCCTTTAGTAGATCCTGGACTGGTTTCAAAATGAAGCAACGGCTAAGCCTCCAAACCATTAATTCCGATTTACTTAGTGACTTTTACTTTTTTTTCCTCCCTTTTTTTTTTTCTTTTAATTAATGGATTTGTTAATTAATAATTTGACTTGGATCAACTAGCTTCATAAAGATCGTTGAAAAGCCTTTGGAGAGCAATAATTGTCCACTTCTGTTTTTTTATAACCATAAAGGCAGTGGCAAAGCAAAGCATACTTCTTGTTTTCTGAATAAATGTCTATAAGATTATATTTGTCATGCTTCTGTGAACGATAGCAGTTGTTAACTGTAGCTTTTAGTTGCTACTTAAATTAATATACTAATCCAAAAGTCTGTGTAAAATTCCTGCAAGTATTGTTTACTTGAAAGGCCAGGTTGTTAAATTTTAACAGCTTCTGTAGTATTGGAAAAACTCATCTCAGAGTACAGAAATAATCTTTCTAATAATGGTCCTTATTCTGGATACAACATTTATAGCTGATTTGGTGGTGGTGTTTGTTCACATCCTCAAAGATGAAAGAAGCCAGATCGTCCCATGAAGCAACCACAAAGCATTTTGAAACCAAATTTGCATCTAAACTTTAGAGCCTAATATTTTCTTAAATCTTTATCTAGCACCTTTTTCTGTAAGCTTGTTTCCATTTTTGAAGTTACTTAAGACTCAAAGGAAAAATCTCAATAGTACTTGAGTCTTTCAAGGAATTATCATTGTTTATGAGTTAATAAAAATTACTTAGCATAGCTCAAGGTTAGTACTAAAAAGATTTCTGTGCATTCAAACAGACAGGGAACTCTGAAAACTGCAAAATCCATTTTAACTACTGTGTAATAAATTGGGAAATAGTAACTGAGTTGCAGCCAATAATCCCTATGGTTTTAACAGCTTCTTGCTGTTAAACTATTACTAAATCAGTTTTCTCAAAACCCAGTAACAGACATGAGCAAAATAGAGGAGTGAAGGGTGACTTGGGAAGTGCATTGGACGAAGATTTATGTGCAGTTATGATTGCTTGTGAACAAAATGGAGAAGTTTTCTTGAAAGGGGATGCAACACTACAGGTAGAAAATCCTGGTCAACTTCAAAGAAAGGGTTCTAACTTATCTGGGATAGACTGATGGAGTAAAACACTATAAGTTTTAGCTTTTTCAATCTTGGATTAGGAATTAAGTAAAGGTCTGGAGAAAACTTTGGGCAAATAGATAACTTTTTATCAGTATCTGCTTCTTCTTTTACTTGCAATAAAAGGAGATGAACAGCTATTTCACTCTGGCTTTGGAGTTTCAAAATTTTCAGCCCTAAGGAATCATCTTGGACTTATTGGTGTGTTCATGTGACATGGCGTCCAAGTTTATATTCTAAGTAAAATACCTACTCACAAACTCCTGATTGCAGAACCTTTAAATACATACTCTGTTATTTAAAGTCTCTGTCTAGTGATTGCTACTGTCTAGTGCGATCTGTCTAGTGATTGCTACTTTCATGACTTTTCAGCTTGTGCTTTGTTAAGGACCTTGATACTTTGGTAAGCTGTTTTCCATAGACAAGCCATATTTGCTATTTGATCTGTTGCAATCAGAACAACAGCCAGAAATTATAACTTTTCTTCCAGTTATGCATTTTAGAATGCATACTATTTATCCTATATAGGTTCACAGAGTAGAGCATTTGAAGCAGGGTTTGCTTAAATGTTACATCTAGGATAACTGCTTACATCCTGACTTGTGACTCTATAGGAAAGTGATATCCTAGATTATCTTTAAAGGTTATCATAAATGCTATGTTGAAATTTTTCTGACTGTAATTTATAAATTTCTCTCAGTGGAAACATATTCCTCTTCTAACACAGTCATCATTCTTCATGTGTCTTTTATTGACTGTAGCAAGGCTCTTGGGACCATGTTACGAGCACAGTTAGTAGGCTCTGCTTGAAGGTTTGCTGGGATGCATTGGCAGAATGCTAATTTATTTAGCTGGGCTCTATATCTAAATGCCACACATAGGCTGTGTCTTTCTCTTATTTGGAAAATGTTGGATTTGCATTGGACAGATGGTAAATTGGCAATCTGGTGCACCCATGTAGAGGACTTGAGGGCAGAAGTGGTTTATCCTTCACATAGATCATTAATTTGTGGGAGATGAAAGTACTGTGCTGTGGAAAAGTGACTTCTAAGAAAAAAAAAAAAGGGCAGAAGGAAGGCAGAAGAGTTCAGGAGGGTTGGATTGCACTTCATTCCCTGAACTACTCTAGGGATAACTTTGTTGTACCTTATATCTAAGCTGCTTGAAAAAAAAAAGTATTTGCTGATGTCAGTAAGTGACAGAAAGTGAAGGGCATAAACCTACAAATACCAAGCAAAGGAGATTATTCTCTGGTTTAGTTAACCATTACTATTTAAAAATAATAATATGCTCTGAATATAGTGAGTTGCCTGCCCTGCTGTTATACAGCTGTAACATAAACCATCCAAGAAACAAAACCTCAAACTCAAATAACTGTGTTTAAAAAAGCCTAAAGATAAAACATAAAAGTTCTTTCAAAAAAGTTTTAGACTTTAGTGGGATAAATAACTAGAGAAAAATGAGAAGTTCTTTTAAAACTGTCTTCTTTTGTGTCTTTTATGGCCTTTTGTTTTTGTAAGTAACTGAGGGTTTTTTCCATCAATGAAATACTGTGTATTCTGGTTTTGATGTTATTCCAAAACACAGATCAATAAGATCTGCTGAGGATTACTGAGGCTCCATCTGTTCTTGCCATGAATAGGAAATACTGCAGATGATAATGAGCAGACTTATCCTGCCTATTACAGTCATGCTCAAAACCATGGTAATATTGGATTGAAAAGGCAAAAACATTTTAGTTCTAAACTGCTTTCTTCAGTCTTTGCCAGACTGTGTATTTGTCTGACAGACCTCTCAAAATCATTTCACTTTTCCCTAAGAATCTCCAAAATGTGTTGGGTAATTCTCTTTTCTGTTTGCTTGGGAAGGGGGGCATAGGGGGTAGGGGGTGTGGTTTTCTGGGGTGTTTTTCTTGAAATTAGCATTGTTCACAGCCCAGGTGGAAGGCAGATTCACATACAGTCTAGAATAACACATAATATTTTAAAAACTTAGTGCCTATGAATTGATGCTCACACTTCCTTTTTTTCTGGCCTAATACCTTCTGTATTGTGTACCTTGTTTTTGTTGGTTTTGGGTTCCTGAAGTGCAGGAAGATAAATGGCAAGCAGGCATCCTAAAAATTTGCATGGTAGGTGCCCTGAAGGTGATCTTTGCTTTACCTGAAATACTGGATGGGTCTGAAAGCAGGTCTCTCCCCTTGAAGTGACTGGTAAACTGCAGCAATAGAGACAGAAGAGAGATAGGGACCACCCTAGTTTTGAAAATGTAGTACCACAATCTCTGAGAATGAGTCATTTTGTACAGGTTGACAAGCACCATTAGGTACTTCAATTGCATGTATTCTGGGGTGGTTTTTTTGTTGTTGTTTGGTTGGTTGGGTTTTGTTTGTTTTATTTTTGTTTTTTTGGGGAGGGTTTTGGTGGCTTTTGGTTCTAGTGGTTTTTTGGTGGGTTTTTTTTTTGGGGGTTAGGTTTTTTGGTTTTTTTTGTTTGTTTCTTTGTTTCTTTGTTTTTTTGGTTTTACATTTAATACTCAAACTGAGGTGAACTTGACTGAAGCGCATGCTGGCATGGCCAGTGTAGCTGCTGCTACAGTGGCTGAGGTGAAGGATGAGGAAGGCTTTGAAGGATTGGTGTTCTTGCTGAATTTGTGGACATAACTCCTGCCCCGTTGAATCTGGAGCTGTGACTGTTGGGCATGTGGACTGTTTCATACAAAAATCAGAGCCTGTGACAGCTCATTTTGATTTATAGCATGCTGCTTATGGGGGTCAAGGTTGAGAGGTGAATTCAAAGTGGCAGAAGTGTAATAAATGTACTTGGACAGAAAGGGAGATGGAGAACTCTTATGGAAGCTAGCACAGCAGAACAGAAAGCAGGAGTGAGATATGATCAAGAGAGGAAAAAAATTGTGTCTAAGTGATTAAGTTGGTACAAGTAATAGGTTAAACTCTCTGTGAGGAGTTATACTGGCAAGTGATGAAGTTTTAAGACAGTTTTCCAAAAGAAGCAGGAAAAAAATAAATCCCAAATTTTTAAGGAGGAGTTTTTTCAATTCATTAGAAGGATTGTTGAATGTATGGTGACAATGAACAATGCTTACTTTGGTGCTGCATTTCTCTGAAAGCTGAAGTCAATAATTTTGTAACTAGCTTTTAATATTTTGATGCTGGAGGACTTAACAGTATAAAAGCTGTATTTTAATCCATGAGCAATCATTCCTGATGGAGAATCCTGTTCTGATGATGTCTTCATTTTTTAAAACACTTTTCTCATAGAAGAAATGCTTTCCCAAATATTTGGAGATTTCCCATAGCTCACCTACATCAGATATGTTCTTTTCTTTGGTTTTCCAAAGTAAAGAGGATAAACAGTAATACTGAATGATTTTTATTTTAGATAAAGTGGATCTTCAGTGGTTGTCTGCCTATGTAAAAATGTAATAAAGAGAAAAAATTCTAGCTCAAACAACTGAACTATTTTTTTGTTTAAGTCATACTGTTAACTTGGAAAAATGTTCATCTGACAATGATGAAAAGAAAGAATTACACCACAGGAAAAGTTGGCAACAGTCATTTTAAGGCTGCCACATGCTGCTTCCTTGAGGCTGTGGGAAGGAGTTTAAACGGTTTGATGGTGATACTTGCAGATTAAAAATCTGTAGCTAGATCATATTGAGTACCTTCACTGCTGCTCCTGCAGCTCACATGTGATAGTGTGGGACCACCTAGGCTGCTGTTATGGCTCTAAACTTGTTTTCTCTGAATACTGATACAACAAAGCAATGATACTTGAAGAGTGGTATTCAATCAAATTCCTAAATTTAATAAACTTCATGCTAAGCATGATGATTTAATACATTTTTATCTGTCCTAAAAGAAAAAAAAAAACCAAAACAAAACAACAGAACAACAAAATCTGATGCTTAGGACATATTAGTTTGCAAAAATAAATTACTATTCTGATAGTTTGCAAGCCTCAGGTTCAAAGTTATATAAATCTAGTAAAAGCTTTCAGTCTATAGGCATGTCTCTTCCTGATCCAACAAAACACTAAAGGCGAAATTTAGCTTAAGCTAAAATAGATTGATAAAGGAACTGGAGACTTTTTGTATGTTGAAAAGCTAAGATTGTACTTGAATTCTTCTTCCAATGTATTGTGGGGTTTAGGTCAGTTGAAACCAAGTTTTCCTAAATTACTCTTTCTTACTATTTAGTTATTGTACAGTTAATTTGACACTTGAGATAAATGAGAAAGCTTTCTTCTTTAAAGCTGTAAATGGTAAATGTTTCCTGGAATTATGGGGAAGCTCAATTTTTTTTTCCTTTTTTTCTTTTATAGTATTAGGAACAGGATTTCGCAAATAATAAACACTTGCTATACCTTCTGTGGATGTGACTGAAAGCAAAATAGAGTATGTTCTGAAACAATGAATGCAAAATATTACTGTTCCTATGTCCTTTGGATAATTTTTGGAATAAGAAAAAAAGCTATTTTTAATGGCAGTATAAGAAGACAAGAAAGTGGACAATGCCATTATTTGATGCTACTATTTAAAAACCCTTCAGGTAATGCAAGGTGATATGAATTTTTATATATTTTTATTTGTCTTATGACTGTTGCAATTTTATTCTTAGCTCAAAATTTGGATCAATTGCATTAAGGTTTTGTAATATTTAAATGTCAAAATTATTTTGGTTTTGTTTCTCTTTTTAGACTTAATTGCAGTCTTGCATCTTATATCTTGCAGTCTTAAGGGAGAAAAGCCAGTCTACATTCTATTTAAGTGTCCTTTTATATGAGTAATGGTCACATGTGAATGGCATCTGTAGATGTGATTCTTGTGGTGTTACGTAGTGGTGTGTTTTGGGGTTTTACCTGTTTTCTATATGCATCTGTTTGTTTTATACTGCTTCCCAATGGCTTTTTCCAAGTACCCCATATTTTACCCCATTATGGTTTATCGCAGTTACTGTTATTAATCAATCATTATTTATATGACACCCAGGTGCTGTCTTCACTTTGGGGCCTCCCCCTGAAGTCTAGAAAATTCTGGTGAAGAATCCCAATGATTGGCAGGGTCCCAGTTCTCCTTCCCCCTTTGTTCCTTGATTTGTTCTATGGGTTGTCACTTTAGTTCAGGGTCACTCCCTTCCCATCCTGGATTGGTTCCAAGCTGTAACCTCTCTACTCCCCCACCCCCATATGTAAGTTGAAGCCCCTTGAGTTCAGCGGGCTTTTGGCGGGCTGACTCCTGGGTGACAAGAGAGATAATAAAACCCAGTTGAAGTTCCCCACCGGAGTTCCATTCCTTTTTCTTGCATCGTTCATGCTGCTACTGAGAAAAGAACCCACAGGATGGGAACTGTATTCCAAAATCCAGAACTGTACCAGCTTGCAGTGCTGGTGCCAGAGCCAGCCAGGAAGTGTGGGCAAAAGCCCAGAGAGAAGCACTGCACCATCACAGTGTTATTTACAGCTCCTAAAGCTATGACCAGCTGAACCACTCAGAAAAGCAAATCCTGCTTTTGTACTGGAGTCTGTACTCTATGCTCTGTTTTGCTATGTGTTCATTGGAAAGATAAAAATGAGGAGAAGACTGAACCAGCCACAATCTTCTCTTGACTAACACTGTGAAAATCAGTGAGTCTACATAATCAATAAAAGGAGTTGACTTTATTTATTTAGTTAATCAGTATTACAGAATCTGTGCCCATTTTTCTTATTCATGTAACATTATCAGTGTACTATGAATTAGAAGAGCAGAACAGCACAACTGAAATGTTTGAAATATTTTTTCCCTGACTGGACAATCTTGTTGGAAACCCTTGTGCATTCTAAAAGTCAGGTTGGCTATTTCTCTGAAGGTATTTTTGGGGGAATGGAACATAGAGCGAATTATGCTCTGTACTCCTTTTGCTTAGCAAGAGCAAAATCAAGTGCTTCTGCATCACTTGCTTGAAATGTGCATGTATGCTCACACATCCTGCAGGTAATAGATAAGAATTGCAGTGCTAAGCAGGCTTTATGGAAATAATGTGGAAATTTGTAGGGAAAAAAAAGAAGTGGAACAGAAAGCTACCAGTCCGTGACCATCAGTCTTCAACATATTGCTCCTGAGATTCTGAGAAGAGTCAATAAACTAAAAGTAAAAGCAGACAGAATAAAAATGCTGTTAGAGAAAAGCAGATTGATGTGTTGAAAATTGGTAGACATAGATTCCTTTGGTACTTCAGAGAAAGGACTAAGCTTGGGAAAATAATCAAGGAAGAAATAAACCCGTTTTTAAATTTTCTTTTTCTTAAACTAGAGCAGTTACAAGAAGGGGCTATGAGGTACCAACAGAATCTCTAATGGTAGCAAACAGGAGAGATTTCTTCCACATTGGATGGCAAGCAAAGTTCAAAACAGGTTAGAACAACAAAATTTTATTCAGGTAATGTGCCTTTCACAAGTGAAAAATATATTCTTTGCTATCATTTTAATTTTCTAACATAAATGTAATTGTTTTTTATCAACTACAGTTGATTTTTGGGAGTGGCAATTAGTGTCACCTTTACATAAATTGATAAGAACTTCTTTGCTTTTGTAATTCACTTTAAATTTTTGGAATAAATATAATTAGTGAGCATCTTTTGTAGCATTTCCAAATATATAAATATCTTGTCTCATTAATATGTGCTTTTGATTTTGGTCTGTTTTGATCAGGATTCTTTTTAATATTTTGGGGGTTTCAGTCACATACTTAATTTACTCAGCAGCAAATTGCTTCATCATGCTACTTTGTGGAAATGATTCTGTCTGTGTGTCTTGAACCTTTCAAAGTACTTTAAATATAATGAAACATTAGGTGCTGCTACTCTTTTATATTCCTGTAATCCTGTCACACTCTCCAAGTTGCACTTAAACTTCTAACAATGCAGCCAGGCATAGAATTCAGTCAGCAGCTCTGTACTTCTGCTCCTTTCTGTCTATAGCTAACTGTATCTGAAAGTGTGCTTGCACTTGAAATACTGTATCAAGGAAATCACCACAGTTTGGTGGACAATGAGCTGGATAAACAAAAAGCCTTCTGAATCACTAGGCTTAGTGGGTAATGGGTTGTGTTCTGCCTTGAGGCTTATGATAAGGAGAGTCAAGAATCTCTGCTGAAACCTGTCCTGTTTCACAGCTCCATCAATAACCTGAAAAATAAATGTGCTGTCAGCAGGATTGCAGATGATGCCAAAATTGGGAGAGCCGCTCTCCAGAGAGACCCACACAGATTGGAGGAATGGGCCAGCAGGAGTCTCATGCAATAAAGAAAAATGTCAAATCTTACGCTTAAGAAGGAATATGTGGAACAGCTCTACAGGGAGCAGCTCTGCTGGAGAGCATCTGGGGTCCTGGTACACAGCAGGCTGAGGGCACTGACTGGTACATTGCTGTCTTGAGTAAGTCTGGGCTGGGAGCATGCAGAGGAAGGGTCACAGCCAGCCTTCATTACACTGGATCCAGGGTGCTGCATCCAGCACTGGGTCCTCTAATACAAGGTACTGATAAACACAAGTGAGCTCAGTGGAGACCCTTAAACTGGTGGGGAACTGGTGTATTTATTTCTTAATATTTTCATAGCATGCAAACTTCTGATAGAATCTAGACTCATTTTGCTAGTACAAAGCAGAAAAATATCTTCACAACAGCCATTCTTTACAAGAGCCAATGTAATTTCTAGTGTCTTATTTCATCAGAATTAATTTTGAAAGTCCTGTTTGAACTTAATTATGTTCATGGTCTAAATGTGAGGGAGAATTCTGCTTTTCACTGGGTGAAATGAATTCCATCATTAATTAATTCTCTTGTATTAATTTAGAAGAGGATTTTATGTGTGGTTGTAGGAAAATAGCAAAACATACTTGCTCTTGTCAAGTTTGGCAGTTAATTTAGCAGCTAGTACTTTTTGAGATCAATGGCACTGAATGCTGCCCTTAATTCTGTAGCAGAATCTGACCTTCAACATCTGACCATTACCAGCACCCCTTGGTGTCACCTGTGCTCTCTACTGGTGTTTCTTCTGGTAGAGCAGAGCTATTCATAACAGCCCCACTGTTGTCATACCACCCATGGCACTAGGAAAGCTTTTGTAGCATAAGGGCTGGTGTGGACAGAGACTGTTCAGAAACTGAACAGTCAATAATCCTTACTTCTTGTGGGCGATGTTGGACGTGTTTCGAAGCATGTCAGCATGCATTCCTGCAAGCTGAGTGTATGACGCTGTTAGTGTGCTTTGGTTTGACTGAGTGCAAGGTGAAGAGCTGTGTTTGACAGCAGGCATAGGCAGAAGCAGCTTTGCTTGATCAAGAGAGCAGAAAGAGTGGGCTGTGGGTGGTAGAGAATACCAATGAACTTCAGAGAGGAAAGAATGGTGTTATCTGACAGACATCTATTCATAATGAGGTAGATTTGATATGGAATGTTTTGGGTTTTTTGGGAAATTTACTTTGTGCAAGTGTGCTAGTGTCTCCTGAGGGTGTTAATGAATTTGCAAGTGTAAATTTTTTCTGGTCTAAAATACCAGTATAAAGGGATTTGATGTAGGATTGATGCTCCAAAGTCTCACCTCTGTATTGTAACAGCAAAAAACTGTGTGTGTGCTTTTAAGCCTCCATTTTCCTTCATATTTTCAGGGCATATAACATCGTATCTCATACTCCTTACAGAAAAATCAAGTTCAATTAACTGGTCTGTGACTGTAGGAAGGGTTGCTTAACTACTTTCCATTAATGGACTTTTCTTAAATTTTTTGTTCTTCATCATTCTCTGGTTTTGCAGATGTGAGCTGGTGGGCTTTCCAGAAAGTGCTTGCTTTTTTCTTTCTTTTTTTCTCTAAAAGAAAAGTGGGGTGGGAGGAAGCATTTTTGGCAGTATGAAAAGGATGTTCAAACAAGCATCAGGGATTGAAAGGAATGGGCTGCTTTCATAAAGGAGGTAAGCCAGGAGCTGATGCTGTTCCCAGCACAGGCAGTGATCTCATGGAATGGATTGTGTTTCAACAGGGGTTGAACAGGGCAGATATGCTGATGGAAAAGTGACTGTCAACCATCCACAATGTCACCAATGAAGGTGATGTAATGAGCCAGGGTTAGGAGGTTAATCCAGAAAGGAAAGGAGGAGAGAGAGAGAGAGAGAGAGAGAGAAAGATAGAGATGGGTACTTCTTAAAGGTTCAAAGAAAATGAGGACAGATGTGGACACACCCATGATGCACTTCAAGCAAGATGCCCAAGCTTAAGCTGAACTGGACCCCCTGGACCCATGGAATTGGGTGGGACATCCCAGATGAAGCCATCAAAAACTTAGAAGTGCACTTGTGACCCTGGTTATGTGCTGTTAATTAATCACCTTAACTAGTTAATGTCCTTGGACTATTTATTTTTATTAAATTGTGAATCTGCAGCTGTGCTGTAACATATGTGACAGAACTCTGCAGGATGCTGGTTTCACACCCATAACTGTGCAAAAGGCTTTAGTGGCTGACAGGAGTGGCCTCAGGTGGTGATGCTCCTGCTGTGGCTCCTGCAGTGGCAACTTCAAAGGGAGCTGATAAGTTTCAACAAGGCAAACAGGTTAACAGTGGGAACTTTATATGCACAGAGGGTAGGTTTGAAAACTTCTTTTAGTTTGTAATCCAGCAGAAGGGTTCAATATGCAGCAAACACAGCCCTTGCCTGGAAAAAATTAAGTCATGATGCACTCCATTAAGTCATTTAAACTACAACTATTTTACTCATGAATGAGTAATGAACACATAGAAGTATAATGTACTTTCACTAAATAAATTGTACATTTTGATCACTAGATATTTTGGCTTGGCTTTTCAGCAAGATTTCCCCTCTATATCATGGTGAAAGAAAAAAATGTATAAATGAAAGATATGAATATAATATATTATCATGATTTTCAGCTAGACTGTTTGACTACTGTGATACCAAATTTTATTGATTTACCTTTTCCATCCTCTGTGTAGACAAAGATACTCCTGGTGCCTTCTGCATTATTGGAGTTGCTCAAAGCAGCTGCCAGTTATTTGAAGTCATGGAAACAATCCTTTAACTTTTGCTTGTGTCTGTATAGCTCTTAAACAATGCATGGCTTTTTCCTGCCAGAAAGTCCTCAAATTTACTCTTTATAATAATTTTACTAATATATAGGGTTAATTGGATCCTGACTGCCTTTTTTATCACAGTAAGTATCAAAAAGAGAGTTATGAAGTATGTTTACTTAGTACCTGGCTTATCATTGGGCTTTACTGATGAGACAGTAGGGTTTTGACATGGATTTATGAGTCTCCTGGTAAGTCATAAAGATCAAGAGAGATTTGTTGTCTTCATTAACACCTTGTCATGCTAGAGGTTAGGTGTTTCTTTCACATCAGGTAGAAGACCCTATTGCAGCCACTAAAGCTGTCTCCTTTCTTTTCTCACACTGTCAAGATAGTTGTGGTAACACATCATTGCAGTTTCTTAAAATAATTTCTACCTTTGTTTCAGGCTGGTATGCTATGCTTTTCCTTTGAGGCAAGTTAGTTTATATAGGCAATAAAATTCAAAAGTAATAATACATTCAGATTTATCTGCAACTTTTGGTATCATTAATCATTACATTTCTAAGTTTCTTTCTTTTACTTATTGAAGTTCTAGTAAACCATATAAACTTGGATACTCTTTTTTCTTCAGAGGAACCTCTTGACAGTTCCCACCACACCAACCAGTGCTGGAGATCACTGTTCACAAGCTCTGGCACTCTGCCTGCAGCCTTTGTCGACAGCAAATTTTCTTTTCAACCTTCCATCAGGAAAATGCTCATGTGAAATTTAATGCATCTCCTCCCAGACAACACTGAGAGAGTGCTACTGGATTGCAAGACAATCTTCAACAGCCCTTCAGTAATGTTTTCTTGGAAAAAAGTTATTTTTGTTTGAATAAGAATTGCTGTTCCAAATCACTGCACTTCTGAGTAATATTAACTGCAGATGAACCATTAGAAAACATTGTAATTGAATTGATTACTGAAGGAAATCATAACCCAGATAGAGATACCTGCACATGTTTTTCTCTTGTTCCAGTTGGTAAAAAGATAGTTTCCATGTCTTTACACAGCTGACAATCCTCTCTACCAATTTTGTCTGTATCGTGAATCTGGTATTTCTTGCTGAAATATGAACACATCTGTTATAGATGTTCTCTGGTCAGTCAGATAATTTCTGTTTATAACTGTCTTTTTAAAGTATATGAATTACGCAATACACTGGGAAGAAACTATTCTTATCTCATATGAGAATCTGAATTTAAGGCATAGCAAAAGTTCATGGTGAAAGAAAGTTTCATTAGAAAATAGGACTCATAAATTATGTAGTTGATGAATAATAATAAATTTAATTTTTATTAGAATATTAATAAGTAATTGACAGTAATGGCCAAAAGATCATTTAAGAGACAGCTGAAACATTCCAGAATTGTTATTTAAATCATTAGTACCACATTGGAAGGTATTACTTTAGATGATAATGGTTATAATTTATTTCAGGTTTGTCCATATCTGGAGATATAAACTAGATTACAAATTCATAGTACTTAATCGGACACCAAACTTTGATTAATAATCAAAAACAGATTCACACCGCCCATATAAGCATGTGTTTTGTTAAGCTATGTGTTGATGGCACAATCTTTACCTGCAGTAGGTGAAAACATTAATTGAGTTGAAACAACAGCAAAGTTATTGCTGATGCCTCTTTGTCCAGGAATTCATACACTTTGAACATATTGAGATATTAAAAATAAATAAGAAAGAAAAGAAAGAAAGAAAGAAAGAAAGAATGCTCTCAGAGTTGGATTCCTCACACTTTTTACACTTTAAATCAGAAGAACTTTTTGGTTGTTTCTACCATGTCTCCTTTATCATCCTAAACATATCTTAGTGCTGTCTCTAGTTTTGAGGCAATTGAGCAGATAAGTCATGAGTTTCAAAATAACATGATCATGATGAGAACATTGGAACAGGCTCTGAGCAAAAAGCAGTGTTTGAAAACTGATTTTTCTAGAGAATGACAAGTCGAATGTACAATACCTGCTTTCAAGAGAGCACCAATGGCAATGATCCTGCTTCTCTGCCTCTATTACCCAGCATGAAGCTTAGCAGAACAAGGATGATCCACTTAGACAGGGTATGTCTGAAATGGGAATAGAAAAGGGTTATGAATGTTCACGTGTCAGCTTACAGCAAGATACCTATAACTCTTTTAAGAAAGGAATTTAATAACAAAATGAAGCTAAACAGCTGAAAAAGCCTTTCAAAGAGAATTTATTAATAACTGTGATTTTATTTTCTTGATAAAATATATTACATATTCTCAGGGATATTTTGTTCATTGGTAATTGGTTTTGATATAAAGATGCAGTGGGAATGTATGGAACTAATGCATAATTTAAAATATATTTATTTTTCTTAAGCTGATTTTTCCTACTGCATAAGACAGTGAAATAAAGCTATTTAAAAATACATGATTATTTATGAAAATCATTATTATAAGCAGCAGAAAAGACTGCATTTTTTAAGTATGGATATGCTGCTGCCAAAAGAGCTGGGGTTACTGCACTTTATGTGAATTAATAATGTTTGAAGGTGCACTGTAATTATATTAGTAATAAGAACATAAAGAAATGGAGAAGAGTGTTTGAAGCTTTGCACAATTCCAGGTCAGTTCAGGATTTGTAAAATGAGTGGTCAGGGCAGGATTTTTCTTCACAACACTGTAATCAAGTTTCTGTTCTGCATTTGTTTAGTTAAACACCTCATAAAACTTAAGGCAGTTTGGCAATATACTTGCTGGAATGGATGAAAGAGTGTAGAAAAGAAAGCCACTGAGCCATTAAAGAAAATAATCTTTCCTACTATATTGACCATGCTGCATTCTGTACTTAAATAACTGTACTAGAAAAAGAAATAATAGCCTAATAATGCATGCCAGGATGCATACTAAATGTACTGGGAGATTGGATATTAATAACTAAAAATTCCAGCTGATTAGACAATTGTCTTTTGAATGTGCTTTTTTATATCAGCAGCTATGCCCAGACCTTTGCAAGAATGTTCTTGCTTGGAAGTTGAAGGCCTTACTTTAGTATAAAGTTGGATCAAGCTCTACTTGAGTTGAAATAAAAGGCAGAGAGTAATCCATATTAAAAATATTGATATCAGAAATAGCCTGGTAAATTTAAGCTTTCCTTTTGTTTGGTTTATTTTTTTTTTTTTTGCATCTGGGAGGGCCAGTAAGAAATCAGTTACCCACCGAAAATGTACTTGATGGGGGAGTGAAATTGCCCAAGTCCAGATACCACTCATTTCCCACTGCTTCTGTTAAGGGAGAAAAGCAGTTCCCAACCCCAGTGGGGTAATGAATGCCCTGGAAAAAGTGAAAAATCTCTAGAAGAAGAGCTTGTATTTTTCTGTTTTTACTTTTTGCATTTTCTAACAATCTTCAGTCAGCTATTACTGACTGCCTGGTTCACTCTGCCCATGTATTAGCAATACAAGCTGGTATTTCCTAATTTGTATTTAATTCTTGAAACAGCATAGCATCAAGGGATATGTTGGTTTCAACCTCATTGTGATATTCTGTATGCAAGAATAAAACAACAACAAAAAAAGTTATTCTTTTTCCTATCAGTTATCTTTGTGATTATTAGCAAAAATACCATTCTCAGAACTGGTAATTAGCACAACACCTTGCTATGTATAGAAGTATTTCCTTATTGGCAGGTGGCAGTACCAAACAAAACTGCTTTACTGTTGCAAAATATATGAACCGGAAATGGCATAATGCCTTGACACAGTGGCATATCTGCCACAACTGCACTGCAGCTATCTTAGCAGAGATTAAGGTCTGCAGAGTAAAATGTAAAACCACAATCTGAGTGTTGCTTACTTTGCTGTATTAATCTGAAACAAACTAGATTAGAATAAGGCCTCTTAGCATTTTATTAACTTCATTAAAGCTGTTTTACCTTCCAAGTAAAGAGAAAACTTTACTTTGCTCTACTAGATCTATTTGAAGTAAGAATTTTGTAGACTTTATACTGCAGTCTTCACTGTGCAGAGCTATGAAGACCAACCAAGGCAGTGACAGATAAAACATGGCTGAGAAACTAACACGATTTTGTCTGTCTTTTTAGCCAGATTGATTCTTCTTTGTTGCAAAGACACCTTAAGGAAATGTTATAGGAGGGTCAATACTTGTCCACACTGACAAATGGTCAGAGTTTATTCAGAAGAGGAATAGTATCACATTACTGGAAGAGAATGATGGAGTCAAGAAATAAAGGTGAATCCTGTGTTTCACCAAAGGCTTGTTTGCTTTTGTCTCTGCAGTGCTAGTAAACATTGTTAACTCAGTGTTGAATGTATATATGGTCCAATATATGCACACAGATTTTAAGCAGACTAAGTATTACGTTTGAGAGATTTGTAAGCTAATTGTCTAGAGACAGAACTTAGTAACTCTGGTAACTAAGAAAGGGGTTCTATTGTAATTTAAGGTTTTTGCTTTAGGAGTTTAATGAACTGTCCATCACTGCAACTACTGACAAATGAGGAAGAGGCTATTGAAAAGGGAGAGATGTGCTTCAGTTATACTTAGCAATTCCAGAGGATGAGCACAATCAATATTTTTTATAATAAAAGTAAGATCACCAGATGTTACAAAGTTGCATGATCTTCATTGGTTTGAGCTAGTCCTATGGAGGTTTTTCAGCTAAACTACTTTAGGCTGTTTTTCTTTTATTTTCCTGCAGTACCACATTGTGAGGCATAATCATTTTTATTTTGCTAACTAGCAGAACCGAAGAACAAAATCTAAAAAGCACAAGCAGAATCATTTATGTGTCAGCAGTGGTGTCTGATATGTCCACAAATGTACAGAATTGGAAACCAAAATTTTTTAACTATTGATGTAAAAAGGCTTTAACTGGGGGCATTTTGATCAGCAAACAGATTAGAAAAAGTCTGGTGGTAGAAGGAAGAAACAGCAAACACGACGAAGATATCTGTGCCATGAAATTTAGAATCATTGGTATTAGCTATTCATTTGTAGCTTTGGGGAAAATATAAAAAAAATTAACAGATGTAGATAGTAACTCTTACAGACTCCTGGAGGCACAGCTAGAATAATTACAGCTGTACAGAAATGGCTGTTCTTAGTTCTGAAGGAAAAGAAAACAATAGATAAAAGATGGCAGACTGATGAAAGTGGTGTAATAGTTTATAGACCTAAGTTCCCAAGATATTGCACTGCAATAGCAATATAAATCTTCTTTGGTGTTTATTCTGCAGTTGACCAGCATTCCTGAAATGAAAAGTGTATTTTTTAGCTTCTGTCTGTTACAGTATGTACAAACAGACTGCTAGTTGTGTGCAAGTATTTTGTGTTCATCTTATAAGCATAAGTTGTTGGTTAGTAGGGCTTAGATCTCCCTTCTCAGACATTTGTGACATATTTGTTTCTATATTAAAGGTTATTATGAAGTAGAAGATATTTTCTTGTATTCTATGGGTAAACTTTTTTGTAGAAGATGTATTTTTTTAACTTACAATGTAGCCTTGAATGAAGAGCACCTGTGTCCATGTAAATGCAGCTGCTGAGAGAAAGAGTGTGATTCTTCCAGATCTTTGACATCCTCATGGGTCATCACAATTTCTCCAGTGGTTCTCATTCCCCAGCAACCTGGCCTTGAACACAGGCAGTTTAAATTCCTGGCCTGGGGGAGACCCTTGACAAATGCATCCTTGGATCAGAAGCACAGCATTAAGGACCTGATATTTTCTAAAATCCACTTTGAAACATGTTTTTTCCTAGTTTTCCTGTTTGCCTAATTGTTTGCTATCATATTGTGATCCAATCAGTTCATTTTAGAAGTTTAAAAAAACATATGCTGGCATAGCTAGATGCATTTTTATTTTTACTCATGCTCTTCCTGAGTCTCTAAATATAGGATTTAGATGCCAGGTATATATTTACCTACTGTTAGTCTGCATCCATAATACATACTTTCACTGATGAAATAAAATATTGCCTCTAAATATCCTAGAGGGTTTTGGTTGAAGGACAGCAGTACATTAAGAAATATAAAGGGTGTACATGGGTTATGTTGTCCATGCCTGTGTAAACAGACTAAATATTTCTGACTCATTTGTCACTAAAGATACGAAAGAACCACACTCACCTGTCAAGTTGAGAAGTGAGAAGAGAAATAGAAAGTTTATTTTGATTTGGGGTTTAAATAGGATTAGGAATTTGATCAGGGATTGGGGGATGAGAGTGACACCTCTCTGACCTCAGTGGTTGACTAAGAAGTCCATCAATTTGTCTTTCCCCCTGGAAGGAATGTATTATTTACCAAACATCACTTTTTGTTTTTCTTACAATTCATGAGAAAGCTCCAGTCCAAGAATGAAAACATCAGAAGGCTGAAAAATCAGGATGACACTCAGTAGTTGAGTTTTTTTCTGTCATGAGTCTTAGAGACTTGGCAGTATTTTAACCTTTTTGTGCTGTTTTTCTTAAGCAAAAACCAAACCCACACCACCTCTCCTTTGTTCATCATCCTAGATATAATGATTTTAAACATTTAAATTCTAATACTAGATTGCAGTGTCATAATTTAAGGATATTAGTAATTTTGCCCAAGGGCAAAAGGCTGATTTTAACAAAATAAGTATTAAAGATACAAAAATCCCATATCTAATAAGGTCAATCAACAATTTACTAGTGAACTACATGAGATAAGGATTGATACGTGTTGGTATATGCAGTATTTGAGCTTTCTGAGGTATATTGCTTGCTATATTTACATACAGAAACAGTATCTGTTTAAAGGTTGACTTTCGTGTGTATTAAAATTCAAACACTTGCACAGGAATGTTATTGAAATTGTACAGATTGAGAATTGGATAAATAACAAAAAAGCCTCCAGATATGAACCAAGAAATTCCTAAGACAAAATCTCCTTTGAAAAAAATGCTCACAAACTTGAAAATCTTTCCTTAATGGTAATTGTTCTCTTACTGGTGTTTTATGTAATTTTGTACATCAGGTCGTGATTCTGGCAGCAAAGTTATTTTCAGCATTTATTTTACTGCTGAGCAGTTGACAGCTCAGGGGACAACATGAAAACAATAAAGTGAAAGCTAAACTCTCACTTAAAGTGTGGTCAACTTTGAACTAAAAAGAGTATGTTGTATCAAGTCGCTGGGGTTAGGAGCCAAGAATTGCTTCATAGAGAAGTGTACAACTGTGCCTGGGACCACGTGTCTCATTTAAATATATTTATTCTTTGCAAAACAGCTCTTGCTGTAAAATGGTACAGATAACCCTGAAGCATTAGACATTCATGTGGGGTGGTACCTGCCTTTTCTTCCTTTGCTTCAGAAAAACTGTATTGCAGAGATCATTGAGCAAATCATTAAGACTGTGGATAGGGATGCATTAGGGGTCTGACAGCTGGATCTAATACTCTTGAGGGTGTCCATGACCCTTTTCCTCTTCCATATGTGGGATAGAATTTGCCATCCTGTCAAATTTTGTCTGAGAATTTCTACTCACTCTTACTGTTTCTCAGCACAAGGGATATTCTGAAATATACTGATTTAACCGCTAGGACGTTTGGCAGACATGAGCTGAACACCACTCCTTCATGCCTAGAGTATGTTAATTTTGTTTTCACTGGAGATTGACCATTTCAGAGAGGCTGAGATAGTCGTGACTGTTCCTTTACTTCTGTGTTTTGCTTTTTTCAAATGGTCTTCTACTGCCATATGTCCCTGAAGAACATAAACCCAACTTAGTTTTTTGTCATTCCATCCTTCTATTCCTTACGTCCTTCAGAGATACCCTGTTTAAATAGTATATTGGGGGAAAAAATTACAATATCTTGAATTATTAAGGAATTTTTTTGAGAAAAATCTTGAGAAATATGATTTTTTGAACTTAATTATCCATAGAGAATGGCTTCCAATACAGTCTATCATATAGTGGTGTTTGGGATGGAGAGAAATTACTATATTTATTCAAATTTAACTATTTTAACTTCTTCTCCAGCTACAATAAAAAGATTTATAGTTTTTAACTTACTAATACCACTGAGGAACTTCTTCGGGGATCAATAATTGCCTCACTCTGCTAAAAGAGAACCTCAGTTCAACAAATAAAGCAGCAAGTGTTGCTTAACCTTTATTGCAGTTGCATTCCCTTTCCCCCAAACAATTAAAAGTGAAAAAACCCAATCTTCTGGCAGTGAGGGAGCAAGACAGCCACTGCATTCTGTTGGTTTGTGACTCAGAGCAGTTACCTCATGTATCTCTCTTGGTGTGTTGGACATTGTAATTCACTAGGAAGGAAAAATGTACTAGACTTTAATTCACCAAGGGAATTTACCAGTTGGCTGAACACCATATAATATAAAATTAACTTATTCCTTCAGCTGGGATCCAGATGAGAAAAATCTAAGAAATGTCTTTCAGAGGTACTGGTTCTGTGAGGATATCCTGTGTACTTATGTTAAGAAGTGTAAATCAGAATTAATCATAAAACACGTTGAACATGTGGAGTTAGACTGTGTGTGAGCTATGGGGCTGTGCATCTCACTGAATCCCACACAGCAAGAAATGCTGGTGCTGCTTCACTGCTGCATCTCTTTGCACACATCTGGCATGACAGCAAGTTTTGACTTCTTGCAGTATCTTTGTGCTAATTATGTTGATTAAAACCCTCCCAGGATTCATTTCCTGACTTGATTGGTCTTTCACCATTAGGGTCTGGCTTTTGTCATCGTGGCTTTTGTGAGCCTGCACACCATTGCCAGTCTTAGGCTACAACCATGAGATCAGTACTCAAAAATGAGCACTGCTTGCAAGGTATTTTGAGGACAAAAGCTCTGATTTTTGTTTGTTTGGGGTTTTTTTGTCAAGTTATATTTTGTCTGATTTAAGGTTAGCCTTGAAGCTCACACAGTATCAGATAAGCACCAAAGCAAGTGCAGAAGTGACAACATGCCAGGGACAGGGCAAAAACTGTCAGAAATGTTCAAACAGCCTCAGAAAAGCCTAATTACTCTCAGTGTGCTTCAGTGAAAGACAGTATGTGTCACTGTGCTACTAGCAAAGAGTAAGTTTGAAAATACACTTTACCCAAAACAAACACCAGTTGCAGTGAGATAATGGGCTGAGGTCTGGGCACATTGCTGGGGCACTCAACTGAAATTCCAGCTTCTGAAAGTGAAGGGATGCTCAAGTTTATTTGTTTTTGAGGGATAAACAAGATAATGTTTTTAAGTAATTCATATTATTTTCTTGAGAAGAGGTTGTTAATCAAAAGCTAAGGCTATGGTTGGCCTGTCATTGTTGAATGTTGTTCATCGCTAATTGAATACCTAAAAACTAGTTACTGAATTTTTTCTGTATTACTTTTTTTGCCTAATTAGAACAAGTTCAGAAAAGAGCAACATGATTGGAAGCTACGGAAATTGCTTCTGAGGAGATTAAAGGAATTAAAATTCATAGCCTGGTGCACTGATGATTATTGGGGGGGAGAACTGATTCCTAAAGTATTAATGACAGTGAAAATATTCTTCATCTTAAAAATGGCTGCGAATGGATTAAAAATCCAGCCAGTTCCAAATCATGTTTGTTTATCAGGAGGAAGACATGAAGGCATCTGGTTTATGGAATTTGGGTTTCGCCATGTGCATGTCAAGAAGCATGTAAAAGTGAATTTCTCATGACCCACAAATTCACTGTACATAGTGGAATATCTGCCTAAGCTGTAAGCATGGATTGAATAGAAGGTGTGGTAAACCTCGTAAATCTATTAAAGAAAAATTTGATCCCTGTGGCAGTATAATACAATCAAAAGTGGTATCTGAAGTTACATTAAAGGTTCAAGGTTGTGTGTTTCTGTATTTTCTTGCTTCCCTCATTTCAGCATCTACAGGAGCTTCATGATGCTGTGCTTTGTTGGGCATTATAAGGATTCCTCAGGGAATATCTGCAACCTTCCTTTAACTTACTTAAGTGATAAGTCATTGTAAGCTCATTGCTCCTTTCAGGGTTCAGTTTTATCCTAAAGCTGCTTTCTGATTTGCCAGAACAGCAAAATTGCTGTAGCAGAATAATTTCCATTGCATTCTGTGGCTCCTTAAATAACATTGTAAGTTCTTGCATTGGAATATGGCTGTGAGCCACTGTGTTGTGTGCTGAAAAACATCAAGTTATGCCATTTCTGTCAACCCCTTCCCCAGAAGTTTTTTTTACTCTTTCTCTTTTATGAAATAATGGGAGTGCAGCTCACAAAAGTTTTAGATTTCCCAAACTAGACTTTTAATGGCAGAATTAAAAGTCTTAAGAAGCCTCTGAGATTGACAGAGTGAAAGCTCTGAATGAAAATAAAAAGAAAAAAATAAAAAAGAGGGAATAAAAAAGAAAAAAAAGCTCTTTTACCTTTCAATTTGGAGGTTATATGCATGTATATCCCTGTATCCTCATCCATTTCTTTTTCTTTCTACTACTACCATTTATCAAGAGTATACCTGTTTATTAGAAGTCACCTATATATAGATGAATTTTAGGCCCTACACTAAAGAAAATAAAGTCTTCAGTGTCCGTGTTACAACCCATTGCAGAAGGCAAGGATAACCCAGGTTCTTGTTAATAGATCCCTTGGGATTTATTAGAGTGAAATACAACAAAACATAACTGAATATATACATGTATTTGTAAAGAAATATATGTAGGGTTTATTTTAGAGCAATTTTTCTTCAATACAAAACAGCTATGTAGCCATTTTGGTTATTATCTCTAGTAATTTAAAATGTTAAAAATAAAATTTAAGAAAATGTAGAAGGGAAAATAAAAAGAAAAGGATTAGACAGATATTACCACACCTGGATCTGTGAATGACATTTGATTGTAGCAATTTTGATGTCCATTGATTAAAGTGGTGGTCCCAGTTTGGATATATTGAGGGTGGAGGAAGCCTGCAAAACTCAAATTTCAGTGGGTTGGTGTACACTCAGGGTCAGGTGGGAATGTTTTGCAATGTTCAGTATTAGCCCATATCACCTTGTCTGATGTAACACAGTGGATCACGGTGCACTTGGGGAGTTGCTGATGGTTTATGACACCTCCTAAGACATGACAGCTCTCACGTCAGGAAGGCTGAGCCAGCTATCCCTCATCAGAAGGGATGAATACCCTCAGGTGTAAGTGCTAATGTCCTGGTACTTCCCTGGATAGGAGTTTTCACAGTCATTTGGAAAGGGAGGACACTGACATGATAAAAAGCACTATCCTGCCTTGCAGAATCTTCTTCTCATTGACCTCTTCCCATATCTGGCTCAAAATCCAGCTCGTTGCTGAACAAAGGTCAGTTTGTCATGGGGGGTCAATTTGTCATGGCCATCCTGCAGTGGTGGCTGTGCACCCCCTCTGCACCTGAGCAGTTACTTCATGTATGGTCAGCAAAGCTCTCTGCTCTTTTTTCAAAAGGGCGAGAGTTTTGGGTCATTAACCATTAACATTCCAGTCTCTCACAAGGTGATATGGACTAATACTGAACATTGCAAAATTGGGAGTGGTAACCACATGTTGCAGATGTGTAGTCAAACCTGTGCATGTTCCATATGTAGTGCAAGTCTAATAATATAAACTAAGGGACCAAATCAGGATTACAGGGTTTTTTTTTTAATGTCCTGCAAACATCTAATAGCTCATCTTTACAGGACAAATATGCACATTCTTTAACAAGTACATCAAATGTAGAAATATGTCAGCCTCTTCAGCCTTCATTTATAATACTTTCTGGTTGCTATGGTGAAATACAGTTCTTCACCTTTGGAAAAGTAAAGGAGAGAAATAGAGCATTTATTGTACATGGGTTATTTTATATCAGAGGGAGGTGCCATACAAAAAAAGAGCTGTACAAGAGTGATGTTCTTATGACTGTGGTTAATAATACATTTATTTTTTCCTTTGGTTTAGTTGTTAAATATTCATTGAACCATAGAGAGCCAGAAACACCTGTTTCAAAACAGAGGTGTTGCAGAGGACAAGTTGATGATTTTAAATTGATTGATGGGTTGGAGGCTTGGATGATGAATATTCCTGTTTGTTACTATAATATTAGCTTTTATTATGGGTATACATGGTTCATTTATTTTTTCATTCATCACCACAGAAAACACCTTCCCTTTCTTTAGGAACTCATCTGAGGTCAACTAGCTGTACAGCCCATAAATACATGGCTTCCTAGATGTATGGGCAAGCATGCGTGGATATAGTCATAATTGGTCTGACAGAAAATGACTGAATATGGAGCTGTGAATGCTGCTACTCTGTTCCTTTATTTCTACCAGCTTGATCTGTTGGCCTCTAAGTAGTTTTTTTATTTGCATGAATAAAGTGATTGATAATGGCATCCTCTTGCTTCAATGTGTAATTACCAAAATACTCATGAAAGAAGAAACTCAGCAAGTCAGACATTAACCGTGTTTGTTCCAAATATGAAAATACTGAAGAAGACAAGGGTTGTACAGAAAAAACCTGTGTTTTCTTACAAGCACAAGAAGCATATCTTCTTAGGGGAAGGTGGATATCTAACAAAACTAACAAAGTAGTTGGGTGTGATTGGCCCTTAGTAGTTCCATTATACTGCAATTCTCCTGTGCAGATACATATTTGTGCTTTCAAATTTGGTAGCGGCCATTCCTGCTGCAACAAATATGATTTAATATAAAAAAACTCCAGGTCTGTAGGCTGAAGACACAGTTGCATAATTTAGAGGTAATTTCATTTGCCAAACAAGCCAGTGGGCTTTGCAGTAAAACAAACCAGAATTTGATTACTGACTATTACTAAATGTAATTTAACTTCATTTAGGAAGCATATAGCTATTCTGTAATCTTTTGCTAAAGCATAATAAATTAAAATGCTACTGTTGCTCCCATGGACATTCCATTTAATTTACAAACCACTTGTACACTAAGTATTTTATACATATTTGTATAACATGCTGTATCAATTAGATTTTTTGACAAATACACCCACCTGTGTTATGTTATGAGGGCAATTGGCAATGGTTTTCTTGTGGGATTCTTTTCAGCTCCTGTTCTTAGATCAGTAATGGCAGCAGTCCTTTGATATAGATCAAAGCCAGAACAAAAGCTTAGAAGCAAGTGAGAGTCATAAGGTGAAAATGAAGAGAGGAAAAAAGAAATGAAATCCCACGCCATAGCCTAGAACTTTTATACAGCTGTATCTACAATATTATATTAGTGTAATTTACTTCTAAATATGAGACCAAACCTTTAGAAGCTTGGATATCATATTTTCTTCCTTGATTACAAACCAGTGAAATTTATCTTGCCAGTACAGATGTTGAATTTTTCCTTTCTCAGCCTGTATTCACTTACAGTCATTAAAATCTAGGACACTTAGTGTAAATATTAAAGATGATATATGAAGCCTGACATATTTAATCTTGCATAATTACACTCTACCTTGCTCTTCTAGCTAGCAAAAGTTTCCCTGCAATTCTGTCTAGATAAGTAATCTGCTAAAGCAATATTGGGCACTTGAGCAGCTGCAGCACTATTGAGATGAAGAATGTGATTCCATATATTAGGTTCATTTTTCTAAACATTTTATGAAAGCTGCATTATGTTCTGTGATTAGTTGTAGCAGCCTACAAAGGAGGTGTTACATTCAAAATTATTTTACCCTGAGAATAATACTTGAAAAGATATATGTGCATTAATTTCTTCTCCTGGTTCTTGAAATGCTTTCTAGTGGACATAGTTTTCTTCTTCAGATCAAAGATGGAAAATTTTCTGTGCAGAAAACTGCAGTTTATCGCCTGTGAGTGACTTTTTCACTGGCTAACTAATAGTAGGATTAAGTTCATTATCCACCAGATAACTTCCCTAATAAGCTCAGATTTGGCATGAGCAAGAAGCTGAAGATTTGCCGTTTATCTGACCTGTTTGTAGGTGCCCTTTCTGTGTTTATTTGACCATTTCGTTCTCTTCTGTCTGTCTAACATATCCCTCTGGAAGAAAAGAGTACAGAAAGAAGGGCAGCTAATTAGTACTTCCAAATTTTGTTTCTATTTCTAACTCATCTGCAGTTTCCCTTTTCAGATACTTAGGGGAAAATATCAGAGTCTAATGAACTATTACTCTCAGCCAATTAACACACACACACACACACACACACACACACACACAAATTAATTGTGATGCAGATTTTAACACCTAGGAAGGCAGTAAAATTCAAGTCAATTAATGAATAGTAATACATCCCTGCCTTGGAAACAGTTCAGTTTTGGTCAGACCCATTGTACATTAAAAACCAGCAAATTCAGAATGTCTGCATAGAAATGAAAATCATTCTCAGCATAAAGAGAGAAGTCTGAAAAGACTGATGCTATTTACAGGCAGATATTAAAAAGAAAGAATAGTGGAAAGACATTAAACACTTTAATGTAGTAGGGATCATGTAGGTTCTCTATAAGAGTCAGAAGAAATTTGAAAAGATGAAGTGTTTAAAACTTCCAATAAAAATTTATTGTAAACATTAATATAAAAGTTATTAAAGAGAATTCAAGGGATTAAAAGAAAATACCTGCTCTTTTACTGTAGTAATTATGATGACAGATATAATCCAAAACCAAGTGCCGATTGGGATTAATATAAAACAAGTGTGATAATACCAGATAATTTTGAAAGGATTGGGTAACCATATTAAGTTGTAGGGAAATTTTATATACTTATATGTTAGTGATTGAATTCTTATTTAAGTATTATTTAAGTGTTTCTAGAATTAAAAATTGTTTTATTCTTTAGTTGTTCTTTTCTTAGCATTCTCTTGTTATTCTTAAGCATTTGCTACTTCTTTTGATGTGTTAAATTAGATGGAATTGTTTGTTTTTAAATGGCAGATTTTCTCTGTTCTTAGTCAACTTTGAAATTAATGAAATTTCATTTCCCATATCTAAGCTTTATAAATAATATTTCTGAGTGTTTTTTTTTTTTCTTTTCAGGGAAAATTGATGGTATTCTACAAGCATGCAGCAATCAGTTGCGAGATGTACTTAGTGCATACTACATTGTCCTATTTAAGGTGTCCTTTTTATATTATTTGCATTCCACACATAAATGATTCTATTTAAAATGCTTAGAGTAGCCAGTACGTAGTTGGGATTGTTTGTGGAAAAATGTTAGGACTCCAGAACTGGATTGTTCTTTCAGGTGCCACTAATATAGACATATCTACTCTGTCCAGTTCAAAACTCATTTGGGATCTGCATTTCCAGGTAATGTATGTCTCCTACAGCACTTCAGCCCAGGTTCCTCTTGAATATTTACTTAGGAGAGAAAAATTTGCACTTGTTTTTATGCAGAGGTCCTGAGTTGCAGACAAAGCTCTCTGCTCATTCAGGCCAATTTTCTTCCCCTCTGGCTCATCTTTTAGCACACAGGGTGCGGCCTACTCCTTACCTTAGGGGGTAATATTGTCCCTTTAGGGCACTTCCAGCCTCCCTGGACTCCTTTGCCCTTCAGGACCACCTCCAAAAGGACTCTCTCAGCCTTATCAAGCCAGTGTCTGTCCAAAAGTCCAAGGTGGCCTTTCTGCTGAGGCCCCTCCGGAGTTTTGTGAGAATTGAAAACCCCCATTTCACAATTGCTGTCTGAGAGATGCGCTGCCAGCACCCCACTACTTGGCAGCTCCAGTGGGGCATCTCCTCTCATTAGCTTCCCCATCAGGTGTGTCAGGAAGTATCTGCCACACACCAGGAACCTTCTAGACTGTCTACTTGCTGCTGTCTTGTATTTTCAGAAGTCATTTGGCAAGTTAAAGTCCCCCGTGAGAACAAGGGCTAGCAATGACACTTCTCCCAGCTGCTTACAGAACATTTCGTGTTCCTCTTCGCCCTGATTAGGTGGTCTGCAGCAGACTCCCACCATGGTATCTGCCCTCCTGGCCTTTTCCCTGATTCTCACCCATAAACACTCCATGCTATTGTCACCAACATTAAACTCTAGATAATCAAGATAATCAAGAAATCTCGATAATAGTCTAGAATCTAGATAATCAAGCATACAGAGAGTTGCCACACACATAACAGAATGTTATTATCTCCTCATTCAAGATTGATTTAACTTTTAAATGTTTTGGAGCATAGAATTTTTTAAATTGAAATTCTTCTAGAAGAATTCACATGTCCAAGTAACATCAGTGTTTTAATCTGTTGCATGGCATATTGCAGGAAAGATTTCATGTATAACTTCCTTCAAGGAGAAGGAAGTTTCTTATCCTTACTGCTTTACTTTCTAGGGTTAAGTCTTGGAGACTCACAAATTCAGTGTATGGTTCCCCTAACTTAGAGAACTATCATGAGAAACAATAGGAAAAGTCTATTTCTTTTTTGGAAGAGATATTCTCGGAAGTCAGTAATCAGTTACATTATTTCACGTGCATATTTTCAATTTTTTTTTTTTTTAATTTAAACATTCTTCTGTAACTAATTTGCTGTGCAGGTAGAATTGGCCCCTTAAACTCATCAAATTCATAATCTTTCTCTCTTTCACCTTTTTTAAGAGGTCCAGGCCTTTCTTCTTGTGTGAAAGCAGAAAATAAAACCTTGGCTGTGTCTGGGACCACTTCTTGCTGGGTGGCTTTCTATAAGTGATGGAGTAGAAGGGTCTCTGCTCTCAAGAGTGGGCAGCACAAGAACACAAGGTAGCCTGAACCTTATGATAGGAGAATGTGGACTGATAGATTTCTTCATTTTAATAATTTCCCTGAGACCATTTATTAAGATAAATAAGGCCTCTTTCACCGCTATAGTGTGAGTGTGGCATTATATCAGGATTATTGTTTCTGCAATATTGGAAACATTTGTTCATGCTTTGTCAGTGAAGAAAAAGAACAAAAATTTGAGAAGAAGAAAAGCCTAAGTAGGAATAACCTCGAGGAATAAATAGAAGGCAGAGATAAGAATGAGGTTGAGATTAACATGTCAGAGCCTTAAAAGGAGAAGATGATGATATGGAATACCTAGAAGGTGTAGAGGAAACAAGATGTTACTTTTCAGAGGAGAAGAACCTAACAGGAAAATGTATTGAATCATTAATATGGAATATGAAGTAAAAAGAAATTACATATTTGGAATGTGCAAATGTGGGATGGTGTATTTGGTTTTACTTATTTTTATAGTGCTTTCCTTTTAAGACACTGTTTTAGCTTTACAGGTTAATGGGAAAGTGAACTGACACTCAGGTTGAGAGCATATACAAATAATACAGAACTCCCAACATTCTAGTATTACATATTTTTTACACTCAGAAGTGTAAAATTAAAGAATATTCTTGCTTATATATTGACTAGATATA
The DNA here is from genome assembly GCA_013397095.1 of Sterrhoptilus dennistouni. Classification (NCBI taxonomy): domain Eukaryota; kingdom Metazoa; phylum Chordata; class Aves; order Passeriformes; family Zosteropidae; genus Sterrhoptilus; species Sterrhoptilus dennistouni. The sequence continues at coordinate 388,254 of VWZU01000755.1, read as the reverse complement.
ACCTAAAATTAACTGAAGTACACACGTGCATTTTTGAATGAATAAGAATATATACATTCTAGAGTTCTCCTTATACTGTCCTTCAATGTGTACAACCTTAAAAAATAAATAAATAAATAAATAATAATAAAAAAAAAACCAAACAAACAAACAAAAAAAAAAAAAAAAAAAACCAAAAAAAAAGAAAAAAAAAACACAAGAAAGGCTGATAATAAATTGTAGATTACATTTTTCTTTCTCTACATGGTAGCCCATAAACAATAGATTGTTAATGTTACAACTCATTATGCTAATTTCAAATTATAATGACTTTCTGAACAAAAATAGAAATACCTGCACTCTTGATGGTTAGCAAAATTTTTTTTAGTTGAAAGAGCTTTGCAACCTGAGCAGTTGATACTGGACATCATTTATGTAGTTCTTTTTAGCACTAAAACATAGGTTTTAATTATAAAAGTGTCTAAAATATTTTTTTTCTGAGGCTTCCCTTCACTTTATTGTCATACCTTGTATAGCAATGGACAGGATTTATTTAAATTTTTAGGCTGGACACAAGGGTAAGCATTTAGGCATAACCTTTTATTGGTTATGCATGTGCTGCATAAATATTCTTCAGAGCATATTTTTCACACTGAGTAAACTCTTGGTAATCACATAAATAAACAGAGGACAATTAGTTTTATATAGACTGTTTAATAAATCAGCTGGGATTCTTTTTCCCCTGACATGTGTAGCCTGGGCAAGATCTTCCCAGGAAAATGCCTTATACCCATCAATGAATATCAGAGTTTGGGGTTCAGCAGTTTTTAGTTCATGTCCCAAGGCAGAAAAGCACTGTTTTGTTTCTTAACCAATAAAGAATGCATTCTTCCTGGCTATGGATCAGGGGTTTGGGCAGTGCATGTCTCCTTGACCGCACTATATTTTGCTAGCTGGAGGCACTGATCATGCTGATGTGTATTTCTTTAATTTCTCTTCTCACTTTCAGTGAAGATTTAATTAGACACTGGTGATGCTTAAGGAGAGGAAGGGGCAGCGTTTCTCTGATCATTGTTCTCTCTAATGCAGAGGGTGGTAGTTTTCTGACATGCAGCATTTAGCACATGGAAACAGATGTCTGTGTTTAGCAAACTGTCATTTCCCAAACTTAACAAGAACTGTGCTAAGAGCAGCTGGGGAAAGGCTGTGAAGCTGGGCAGAGTTGCAGCGTCTGGGTCTGGGAGCGCTGGAGCCCCGAGTGCTGATAGCAGCGTGCTCCCTAGTGCAAGTTTGCAGCGAGCTTTTCTTCTTGGCACTGACACAGCCAAGTCTCCTGCTCCGACACAGATGTTCCTCCAGCAGCTCTCAGTACCGCTGCTCCACGGATACAATGTCATACCCCGAGGTTCGTGGTCCACCTCTGCCTTCTAGGAGGACTCGCTACTGATGAAATCAAATGCTTAAGAGAAGCATGAGATGCGGGGCTTTATCTAATGTTTTCTCTCAGTTAGAGTGGCTGCTGAACTGCCACTGCTTGGTATAGTGGTGCTTTACACCACTGCAAATCTCTTCAAAGCAAACTCTTGGTAAAATCCTCTAATTTCCCTCTGATTGCAAACCGGTGTGAAGACTGGAATGATTTGCCTGTTGGAAGAATGTTGACTCTCGAGTGGGAGTCGGAGGGACTGCAAACAGTGGGTATTGTTGTGATTATATTTGCATCTCTGAAGCTGCTTCATTTGCTGGGACTGATTGATTTTTCAGAAGGTAAAGTGGTCACTCACAGTTTGTGCTGTTTGTAGGTTTGGTGTCTGATATGCTAAAATAGAGAACATCAGCTATAAAAGCTGTGAAATGAAAAAAGTGAAAGAAGCAGACTAAAAACCCTTGTTTGCGTCTGTTGCTTTTGCTTTGTTATTGAAAACAGAAGTAGGTGCTAGCATAAGATTTTTATTTTGCAATTAATTTACAACTGTGAGAGGGATGTTCATTAAAAAAAATCTTAAAATACTGAACATAACACCTGTCAGTTGCCTTTGAAAGCTGTTCAGTGCTGCTGAACTTGATAGATTTTAGTTCAGTTCATGTTTACAAAATGGTTTGTTCTTCTGATTTATGATGCAATTAGAGTTTTCTTCTGTAAAAGTATCTGTGTTTTAAAAATCTGTTTCACAGATAAATGCAATACACTGTTATTACAGGATGAGCTTATGATCTTTAGGATGAAGGCTGCTCTACATCTTTTTAAGAACAGGCATAGATGCCAACATTAAATGTGTGTATTTAAAGCATATATCATTAATATATGTTTTAAAATTCCTGTTGCTTGCTAAGAATTTTGTCTGCTCTCTACTATATGGGTCATATCATTTCATCTACTCCCAAAGTGGGCTTCAGTTAATTTATTAGGACTTTTATTTCTGTACAAAGTGAGGATTTTTTTCACATTTTATGGAAATAAGCTTCCAGGCCAGTTATGAGTGAGATTTTTTGCTGTCAACTTTTCAAGTTTTTCACAAAATGTCTACTCAGTCACTGAAGCCCTTGCTAAAAAATACTTGCATTTGTCATTGTGTTTGCTCATGTCATTCCAAACCAATCCTTTTTGCTGGGTAACTGCTTTCAGTTAGAATCACACAGCCAAGGGGAGCACTCCAGTTTTCTGAAACATTAACTTTTCATCATAGAATAGGATCTTTGATGGATGTAGATTCACATAATCACCTCATAAAATTGCTCAGAGAGCTGATAAAATTTTAAATCTTTAGCACTTACATAGTTACTGAACTACTGAAATAAATAATTTCAAACTGTATGTGGTGAGACTATATATTTTCTTTGTTACTATATAATGTATTGGTTACATAATTACTTTTTCAATTCTAAACAATGGGTAATTTACCCCTCATAGCAGTGCTAACCTTTGGGGTTTTTAATAGTCTGGATTGTAACATTTGTGACATGTAAAAAAAAATCATTGTGGTTATGGATTAGCTTCAGCTTTATTATATATGGTAACAAATAGGGAAAAAAGACTGAAATGCAATATTGGTTTTTTTAGCATATGTAGAGTTAGATTCTTTTCCTGATTTTTCACTGGTTTTGCCATGAAGTTTGTGGGAAAAGGTTTTATGTGATTTCAGCTCTATTAAATCACTTTTAAAAAAAACCTCCTGGTACAAATTACAGTTATTTTAATTAAAAAAAAATAATTTCAAGATGATCTATCAATTGAAGTACACCTTTTTGTTCTAATACATTAGTGTCATGGCATTTTCTCACATGATAATAATTTCACTCAAAAGTACCTAGCAACGTAAACCAATCCCTAAATGTTAAAAGGTTTAACTGTGTAAGGAACAGTTGATTTATTTGTAATTGCAGTGTGAGTAACTCCAGTGACTTGAGGGATTTCCAGTTCCTCTGAGGCTGATATGTGCTGATCAACTCTTCCGTGTTTGGGTACCACCCAAATTCTGCCCCAAATGGTTAAGGAATATTTTATAGTGTATTCAGAACTAGTGATTTGTTGTTCACCCACTGAGTGCAAGGAAATGTTTTCTGTTCATATCCAAGGAGAAGCACATTCAAACTTCCAGTATTGATCTGGAAACCAAAATAAGCAATGAGTTCTCCCCATCAACCACATGCAGGCAGGTCATGGGTCATATGCTGAAACAAATCTATTCCCATAATTAGGCTTTCTGATGCCTTAACATGCTTGTCTAAACATCCCTGATACATTGACTTGTACTGCAAATATCACTGGAAGAAGTGACAGCATGCCTGATGTTTGCTATTACAGGGCAGCGAAGATGGGTAAAGGACAAATCCTTAGTTGCTAACTTGCTACATTTCCACTGATTTTAGTGCAGTTATGGTGAAGAAGAGCCTGGCTTACCCTCATCTTCGTGAGAAAACAGAACAACCCAGTCAATCTGCTTAGTTTTACTGAATAAACTGAATCAAAATTAGCTAGGTTGGAAAATACCTTTGACATCCTCGAGCCTAACCTGGGTTACAGTGTTAAGGAATTGGCAGGACAGAGAGAAACCTGATTTTATCCTGTGCCCCAAACTAGGGACTGTGTTATTCTGCTTCATTCATTCTCCACGTTCCAATAAGTAGAAAACAGACCAGAATGAAGATAAAGCTGGCTTCACTGCAGCCAGCAAGCTATTTCAGTTAAAAGGACAGAATTGAATCAATACAACTTTTACTAGGAGAGATTGAAACTCCCCTTTCCCTCTCCTTCCATTACTTTGACAGTGTTTTGACACTGACCATTATCTTCCCTCCAACTTCCGTGCCCAGAGCTTTTTCTGCTGGGCAGCTTCACTCCAAAGCTTTGTTACTCCAGCTGGAAGGGGAGGAGATCAGGGAGATCAAACTGAAGCAACTGGATCAGAAACAGTAAAGCAATAGGGCCAGGCTTGGAGGGAATTCATCCACCAGAAGCTTGGAGAGATGGCAAAATGAAGGATTCACTTTGTATTTCTGTGTCCAGAATATCTGTCAAGTAGTAGCTGTGCAGAGAGATTACCTAAATGTGTGAGCAACTTTTTAAAAATCAGGGAGCTGCATAAATCAAAGTCCTTGAAAGGAGAAACTCTATGCCTTTTCCTACATCATTCATTGGTTGTATCTTGAAATATAATGTCTCTTACAGAAATGTTCTTCTTTTATTCGTGAATAGAATCAGCCATTGTTGCAATCTATTTTCTACTCTCTTATTCCTTTCTTATTCCTTACACTAACAGTCTCCAGAGTTTGTTGTTATCTTTCAAATGCTTATTCAGATAGAAACATCATGTTTGACATCTGAATGTCCTGTGAACTCTGTATCTTTTGTTTAGTAGGACTCACTGGTGTCTATATATCTTTAAACTCAATAGGCTATCAAGGGAAGGTAAGAATATTTGATCTTTAGTTTCTCCTACTCTGATGCAAAGAAAAGACCAGTTCACTTGCAGTTATTAATAAACATATTTGGTTGCAAAGTTGGCTTTGTGAGTAAGTAATTTGTTGCTTTAGCTACAAATTGGAAATTGGTCCAGGGGGTAAATAGTGGTAGTTTTTTAATAGAGGTAGTTTTTTGCCTTAAGATATATCTGCTTTATGCAGGTACAGAAATATTGGGTTTTTTCCATCTAATCTGATCTGGATGGACAGAAGTCACCTCCAGTACAAAATCATGTTAGTGAATTTATCCGTTCTGTCACACAAACTGCTAAAATGTGGCCTCTTTCGTAGTTCAGATACTTAAAAGCATAGAGAGGATGTTAGGTCTGTCTGCAACTATCTGTGTTAACATGTTAGTTATCCTTATGGCTTAGCAAAACCAGTAAGGTTTAAAATATTGTATGAAGTGCAGTATGACTCTCACCCTTATGATATGGAGAAAGACATGCTGCTGAGATATTCTCTATTGTATCATATTTTCTAAGAAAAAGAACACCAAAAACCATAGGAGTTTCCTCCTTCTCTGCATGTGGCTGACATGAGCAATCCAAATTCAAATGTCCTCTCCATCACTAAAAGCTGTGCTACATGTCCAGCTTCCAACAGACTCTCCTATGCTCCTCCCTCTCCTGTATAACTTCTCTCAGCCAAACGGGGTGCAATGTAGCATAATTCCACAATAAACAGAAAGGCAAAAATATGCCATACAGAAGTACCTGCCCCTTGCCTTTTCTCAGCAGCTGCTTATGACACCTGTTCTCAGAAGGGTCTTCAGTTAACATGTGGTGAAATGACCACTCCCTACTTGTCTTTTTTCTTCTCCAAACAATGCAGAATTGACAGAACTGTTTTTTTCTGAGTAACCCAACCCTCCTTCCAATCCAGACATTCTGGATTCAAGGTCTCTAAAGGAGATTCCGTCTATAGAAGTATCTATAGATTGCACAGCAGAGAAGATTTCAGAAGACCAGATGTCAAACTGCATTCAGTTGCTGCTTTAAAGCCAACCTAGATCAAAGTAGATGATAAAAACTGAAGTGTGAATTTCAATATGCTCATTTATATAGATATATTTCTGTATGCTTATGTTGGATTCAAGACAGGCTGTGAAACTTACTGAAACTTGTGACCATCTTAATACCCAGCCGCAGGGTAGTTGATGATGTTCTATTTACCCTTCACCCATCCTCAAAAAGTAGGCTCCTCAAGGCTTGGGAGAATGGTTCCTTGGAAAACAGTGTCCTGATTAACCTTAACATTAATTTATTGAAAGTTTTGCTTTCCTTTTACTTTAGGGGTTTTTCTACCTGAACCTAATGATATGATACACAAATGACATAAAACTGTAAAGTAATGTGTTTGGTAAAGAACAGCAAAAATCATTTTTTCATGTCAAAAATAGAGAAATCAAGCTTCTATCAAAAATAGGAATAAAATGGGACAATTTATGTAAAGATTTTGAGGAAGGGTGTGTTGTTTTATGAAGATCTTTTCATCACTTGCTTTCCACAGACTTCTTCAGGGATTTTTAACATCCAGATCTACTAAATCACTGTGGAATAGGTCACTTTAGATCCACATCAGTCTGAATTAAAAATTTAGATGCTGTGTGGAAAATGGTAAGAAATATTTAAGGGATGTTACAAATATTACCAGGAATATTTCTGTAAGGATAGCATATGTCCTATCTCTTCGTGTGGGAGTGGACAGATCCTCTCTGGGTCAGGATCATACAGGCTATTTGCCTTCTGACTTGGGTAGGGCTCCTTTTGGCCACGCTGTTATGGGAAACCCCTTCCCTGCAATCATTAGATTCTCTACTTTGTAGTCTTGGTTTTTTTTTTTAAAGAAAGTATTCATACTAATCATAATTTTAGATTGACTATGTGCAGGTAGAGGAGGTTCCCCTTGTATTCATCTTTGCAAAGGTAGAGTTGCTTCTGAGCATCATTTGAAGTTTCTGTAATTCTGAGTATTCATCTTAAGGAGGTTATTTATCCAGATATATCTTGGTCGTTTCTGGCCAAAATCCATGTATTTTGAAAGGAAAGGAGGTATTTTCTGCCAGAATATAAATACAATCACACAAAATAAAGGTAGGTGATATATATTTGATACCTGCAGCAAAGTCTGCCTCTAGCCATCTTGCATCTCAGAGCGTGGATACCAGAAGCTTCTTACAGAATGCCCTGATAAAATATTTCCCCTGTGCACTCTGCCACTGCTCCATGCCCAGGCTGCTTTAAAATGCAGCTCTGGATAAAATAATTCATTTTAGGATAACAAAAATTTGATATGACAAAATATGCTTCTGAAAAATAACTACACTTGGTCAGCTGAGTATAGGTGTGGAGAGAAAAGCATTGCCTACTCTCTAATGTACTTCAGTACTGAGAATCTAGAAGGCTTTGCTCTTGGAGTAAGATATTTGCAGACATGAATAATCATTGCCTAAAAATTCTATAGAACGAGATTGAATATACACAATGACAGAATGACTGGATGAAAAAAAAAATCCATAATAATGTACTGATTAGAAATAATGCAGTCATCTTTCGTCGCTTGAATCTTAAATTATTTGTTCCATTTTTGATGCATTTTTTGATCAGAATTCTTTGGCCTTCTTTACTAATGATCTGTGGGAGCTACTCAGTGATCTTTTAGGGATTTATGTATCTGATTATGTGTAGACCTATTTGAAACATCGAAATTTACAAAGCAACTGAATCTTCTCCATGTAATGCAAAAAAAGTAACATAATTTGGAGATATTATGCTGCAATTTTATTGTTTAGTATGCATTTAGGCCATAATAAAAATACTTACAGAATTACCTTGGGGAAAAACTGCAAAAGCAGCCATAAAGCTCCTTTTGCAGTCTCATCCGTGTATCTGCTGCATGTTATTAGAGCAGTATGAAGAGGCACAAACGAGACAATTCTGTTTATAGAAGTGAAATGTGCTTTTCCAAAGTCTGGTTGTGGAACTTTTAAAAATAGCAAGAGTAGGTTGTTTACATGTGTGTTGGCACATGTGTACATTTCATGAAGAAATAGGAATAATCTAAAATGAAGATTTTGTTTACCAAATTTTAACAGCTAGTAACTTTTAACAGGTACCTCAAAAAAACAACTATAACATGGAAGGTCTGAAATAGGTCAATTTAATGTTTCTTTAGGTAGGATACAGTTCAGATTGATTATTTTATAGTTGCTTGTAAGTAGATTGATAGTTGTGTGCATTTGACCAATTTTTGAAAATATATATATATAGAGGAAGAAACCTTGACTATTTCTGATAGATATGTATGCTTATTTTGAGAACATTTTCTGTCTTCCACTAATCATTCAAGAGTAAGTTACGTCATATGAAACAAAGACTTTAGACTGTGTTTAGACAACACAGCTTTCATAAATTAGAAGAAGGTATATTGATCACTGAAATGAGTCAAACCAAAAAGAAGTGCAACAGTTTAGTGACTGTTTTGTGATGCTGCCAGAGGAGGCTTGTTCCTTGCAGCTAAAACTGCTGGGTTTGAAGTGGCAGAGTGAAATTAGAGAAATTTGGGTAAATATAGTTGAGAAGAAAGGGCAAAAATGTCTAGTTTGCTTACTGGTCAATCACCCAAATGAATAAGTAGCAAGGTAAAGAAGGTCTCAATTTATTTATTTTTTTTTAATTAAGTAGAAAAGTTAGGAAATAATTTGGCTTGTGAGTTTCAGAGAATTAGATTTCTATGTCATATGTCACTCAATTTGCATTTGAACATGCACTCCTATGCAAGGAGAGGAAATGTAGCATTCCCTGCCCAAAACTGAATTTTATATTTCTGAGTGATCTAATGCAAACTCCCAACTAAGCTGTGAATCTTCAGACAGTCGTGGTGCCAGAGGGGCTGGTTTCAGCCTAGCTATCTCTGAAAAATGCAGCTGTAATGTTTAACCTGTGTTCTAGCAGTTTGATCTGCGTCCTTCTTGTACTGTAAATACTTTAGATTTCTTTGTTTCTCAGTAAAAGATTGCGTTCCGGGTTTTTCGCATCATGCTACAATTGGAGCTAAGGCAAAATGTGTACATTAACATTTGTCTTGCAAAGTTATATTTATGAAGAAATTATTTGAATTTCTTTCTGTGAGACAGGAACAGAAGAATATCCCACTTGATGTGAAGTAACACTCCTGGGGAAAGGTATCACTTTCTACAAGTGGTAGGGCAGTGGTATTTTTTACATTGACATACCTACTGCTAGTTACTTTTTATAAGAATACTTGTGATTTATATCCTTAGACTATTGGCTAATCTGCAGTCAGCATTGCCCTGTATTTGTTCTGTAGTTTGTTTATAAGTTTCTTTATTATTTCCCTGTCAGACAGGTGCCAATTGTCAGCAACTTCAATTACATAATTAAAATAAACACAAATAAATAGCTGCGTTGGCATTCAGGAGCTCTCGTGATTTCTTTCCTTTTTTACCTTAGAAAATCTAGGAAATGGTGAAAATTATACTGGTTAACTCACAAGTTGTGAGAATGAGTAGGTTAAGAAGTGGCATCCAATGCTGAAGTGGTGAGGCCGTTTGATGATTTTTGAGAGACAGACATCAAGAGATTTCTTTTAATCTCATGTCAAAACCTTGAACATGGTGGGTGATAATAGCTTCAAACTGTTGATATGTTTTAAACCAAAAAATCACTCTGAATCTAGATAGAAAAGTGTATGCATTATTCAATATCCAAAATTCTTGTTTTTTACTAGGAATAGCATGTGCTTTCTTGTTGAGAAAGGAGGTAGTCTCATCTTGTATTCCAACAAAAACCTGTTTTGGAATAAATTACAATAAGATTTTGACAGTACCATAGTGAGTACCTTATGTTGTACTCTTATACACTATCTGCAGTTACAAATTATTTGTATTACCTGTTCTTCTTAATAGAAACCTTGCTGTTTCTTCTTTGTTTATTATGAATAATGTATTTGTTTGAACTCATATGTATATATGTATAGAGGAGTATACACTCCTTTATGAGATACATAACATGTAGAATGCATTTATATATATGCAATAAAATACGTATGGGAGATAATTTTAAATTTATGGTGTACTAAGTGCAGGTAGATAAATTTGCCATATTTCACAGGAGGCAAATTAAAAAAAAAGTCTTAGGTGGTTGTTTGAAATATTTCAAATACAGGGCTTATTTCTCAGTATCTTACTCATGTGAATAGCTTTTTAATTCAACAAATTTGTAATAAGGAAGCATTTTTAATTTCAGCATGAGGTGCTTTTTTGTTATGAAAGCATGGTGTTTTCCTATGCATTCCATTTTCCTATACATAATAAATAGAATTAATTTTAATTTAAAATTGTGAAATAAATGATAAATAATTTGAAAGATTTTTTTCTTAGTTTTATGCTGTATATAGGATTTTTCTTGTTATATTTCAATAATAAGTATATGCCTCACATTGCTTCAGTTCTTTCTTCCTCTGGGCAGTCTTTCGTCCTCATTACTGAAGTCACTAAATGAAGCCAAATCAGTTAACTTGCAGCAATCGTTTTGGGATTGGATTCAGCCCATGATCCTTGGGTACATCAGAAAACTGTAACCTTTCTACTTGTTCTTCTCAGTTGAAAAGTCTAATGCATTGTAGTAAATACAGAGCTTGTAGTGTATAACAGAGATTTACATATGCCCATCACTTTACTCTCTCAGAATTCTGTGCAGAAAAGAGCATTCCAAATATAGCAACAAAGACAAAAGTGTAGGCTGTTTTTGTAGAAGTAGAGAATCTCAGTGTATTACCAACAGATGGATGCTTCATTGTGTACTCATATATTGCCATAAATTTGTGCTTTTTACTTTTTTCCAAATGGAGACAAAATTGCTGAAAATAATGTTATTAAAAGCTTTTATTCAGATCTCTTTCATCCATGCCAGGTTATACTTGTATCTCAGAGACAAACACTTGAATAGAAGTATCTGAAGTATTATAATTAAGTAAAATCCAGAGTAGCAAATTCTTGCTGGTATGAATTTTATTAAATGGTGCAATTTTGTGTTATTTGTGTAACAAGAGACAGTAGTTGCAACAATTCTATTGGTTATTATTTTAAAAATTAGATTTTCTGTCCAAAGGCTTTACAGTTCAAGGCTGTTTCTCTTTGTACCACTTCAGAAGCAGCCAGAGAGGAGGCTGGCAATGCAGGGAGCAGCAATCTCATTTTGAGATCTCTGCTGCTGAGAAGGAAAAAGTAGCAGTAGGTCAATATTTGTGGCAGCTCATACTTCCTGCACACTGCATGGCATCCTAATCCAGGATATCTGGTGGGAGGGGGAGAGAGGAGATTCAGTGCATTGCCCACATCAATGGAAAGCAGAGCAGAGTTGGTTCTCAAGTCTTCTGGAGTGTTGAGGAGGTGGCAAATGAGATAACATCTGCATGCAACAATATGACTGAGCATGGGAGTTTGTGCTGTATGGATAGGTCAGCCATGCCCAGAAGAATCACAATGGATGCACATTTTTAAGGAGGGCTTAAAACTGTAATAGGTTAATTTATTAATCCCAGCATGGTTTCTTAAGGACCTGATGATGTTAGCAGCCTTTTGAAAGTGCGTATAACCAAGAACAAACATGGGGTGAAGGAGGGCAGATAGAACACCAAAAAATTAAACTGTTTAGGATTTTCTGTTCTTGCCATTTTTCCAGGAAAGTATAGTTATTCACTGTATTGGATGATCAGTGAACATTTGAAAACCAACTGGTTTCAAACAAAGAAGCCTGGCAATGCAGGACTACAAGTGAAGACGCTCTGTTTTTTAGAAGACTTGAACTATGAGTTTTGGGGCAGATCTCAGAGGAAACTTTTCAGCAAATTAGGCCACATCAATTCAGTTCCTAGATATTGATCTTCATAACCTAGTTTAGACACCTTCATTTGAAAATGTAGTTTAAGTACTAGTGATTTGTTGCATGCTATTTATCCTGAACATAAAATCCTTTTCTTTTTTGATGTTTTTTATGCTTTTAAAGTTGTATGATCAATCTCTTCATGGAGATGAATCCAGACATGTCTAAATCATGTAGTTTGGTGTGTAGTGGACTCAGGTATCCGGGAAGCTGCTGGGAAAGTCCATTAAATTACTTCACACTGAGAAAACAGTTTCTGTAGTCTTGGTTTTTGAACAATCTCCCTCATATTTCAATAAAGGCTAGTCTTAACTGCAGGAAGTATGAAGCATTATTTAACACCAAGTGATTCACAGTGTGCTACTACTGTACTACACAGTTGTACATTTCTGAGGAAAAATTAACTTAATAATGGTTTTATTACTTTATACCTTTGATAATTTAATTTATAAATTCTTGCTTTGCAACATCTTTGAGAGTGGTTAAGAGAGTGTAATTCTAAAAATTGATAGAACCCTGTGCTAGCTCTGGTTGGATATTTTAAAAGAAAAGGAATATCATCCATCTTTTCTGTTGCTTTCTTTTCAGTTGTGGTCTTTTTGCAAAACTTTTCTTTAAGTTGAAATCTTAGTTCTTGAAAAATTATATAGATGATTTTTGCTATAAGTCTTCTTGGCTCATTATGAAAATGAGAAAGGAGAAGAAAGTTAACAAGTTAGAATTGAGGATTTGCTTATTTATTTAATGGTTGTGTAGAGAAACTGAAAAAAACTTTTCACAGAACTAAAACTCAGGAATTAATGGGGTTGAAAGAAATGCGAACAGACAGAATATGATAAGCCTTCACCTGACTTAATGCTTTGTGATTATCTTATTTAATATCCATTTTACTATTTCATAAATATTTTACACTTGAATCATATTGTTCATTCCCAATGCTTACAAAAAAAAAAGGAGTAAATCTCTATATTCTTACCCTAAATGTATTCCTTTCATATAAATTTATCCTCTCACCATCCTAAGTAGTTTGCACTTTTCAAGAGTGCAGGGAAAGTTTAAAAGCAGACAAAAGTACCAAGCTCTCTTAAAGCTGGGATCCAGAGAAACTCAGTAGTGGACACATTCTATCTGAAAACATTTATGTGACAACCCATCTCTTTTGAAATTTTCACCCGTGTCTGTCTACCTTAATATATTAGTAGAGTGGAAAGCTTTTTAAAAAAATTATACTAAGCTAGTACACAGAGAGGTGTTTAAGGCCTAAAAGTAGAAAAAAGTTGGATATCTGAACTTCCTGTCCTCCTATAAAGACATGAATTGCACTCTGGTTTTTCATACTGCCAGATATGTGCATGATTCCTCTGGCACATCTTCTTTTCCTGTTAGTAAACATCCTGTTTCCAAAATGTTGCTTTACAATGACAACAGAGGGGAACCTGAGTAATTTGTAGGTATGGTAGTTTCATGAAAATTAAAATGAGCTCCAGACTAGGAATGTTTTGAGGAAATCATTAACCTTCCTTGAATTATCATATCTTTAAATGTGCAAATGTCCATTATGTATATGAAACTGATCATGTACCATGATATATTTAACAAATTAAGGTGCTCAGGCTTTGTGTGTGATGAAGAAGGCAAATACACTACATATTTTCTTTCCATAGTACTATGATTATGTTCTTGCAATACATGTTGGGATTTTCTAAAAACTGTTTTTGTCTGCAGATAATTTTTTATTTTAATTACAATTTTTCCTGCACACACACATAGCACACCCCTAGTTCCCCACCCTCAAAAAGGGGCTGGTATGTGATCATATTTTCAGCTGATTCAGTTTGTTTTGTGGAAGATCAGCCAGCACTAAATGCTCAATAACTGTATTCACTAAGTGTCTGTCAGTTCTTTTGTTTGACACCAGTCAGCTATTTGTCCTTCAGCAGCAAGATAGAAAGTATCTCTGAAAATGCTATTTTAAATTAGAGTTGAAAGCTTAGATTTTTTCACTTCAATCACCACATTTGTCATCCTGCAGTCCTCAGAAATGCCATGTTTGTCAACTGGAGTGAGAGGAGGATGGGAGCAACCTCTGAGTAGCTCAGTGTTACCTTATTTCTTGTCCTCTGTGTAAACCAACACATTAAAGGCCAAGTTGTTGTACTAAAGTGAGAGTTAAAATTAACTTTAAAAAATTTATTTATTGATGTTATGGTAACAGATAGTGTTTTATTTCAATCAGTGAATACAATACCATCTGTTGATGCTACATGTTTTAATTTTTCCCCTTACCCTTCTAGAAGTAGTATGTTCTGGTTTGGGTTGAATTAGGGGAGAACCTTCAAGAAATCCCCTAATAACAAAACCTCTACCACCCCTCCTCCCACCCTGGGTTTGGGAAGGAATCTCTTGAACACAAAGTGGAAAAAAACCGGTTTATTAACAAATAAATAAACACCCCCCGACACAAGGGAAAAAAAAGAACAGAAAAAAACCTCAGGTTACTGTGAGGGGGAGGGCGCAGAGCTTCTTTTACAAGCCCCGGCGATCGTCTCCGGACTCCTCCAGCCAGATCAGCTCCGGGTGCCGGTCCTAAATCTTAGAGGGGGGTGGGGGGGGGAAGGGGAGAAGAGGGAAAGGGAAAGAAAAAAAAACAAACAGAGCACAGAGGCGGCAGAAAGAAAGGAAGAAAAAAAAACCAAAAGAACAAAAGGGCAAGAAAATAGCAGAAATTGCGAGACAGCAAAGCACGCCTAAAAGCCAGGAAGCCAAAAGCCAGCAGCAGCCGAAAAGCAAGCAGGAAAGTGCCCGCCCCCCTAACAGGGAAGGGACAGCTCTTAGACGTAACAAAGGAGTCCATGAGATGGGATTATGGGATAGAGAGCACTGTCAGCCCAGGACATAGTAGGACATTAAAAATTAAATAACAAAAATGAATTCTGATTTACAACTGTTGCTGAAGGGGACACATTCACGAGAATGACTGGGCTGGGATTAACTAAAGTGATTCTCCTTCAAAATTATTATGACTATATGATAAGGTACTGGATTATGAAGGTGTGAATGTGTGATATGCAGTGGAAGTGTAAGAGGCTTAAAGAAGGAAAGCAGGACTGTTTGTCAAATGTATGTCAAAAATATCACATGACAGTCCCATAGTTTAAGACTATATTTCAAAAATCTATGTAAAATGAAGTTGAGTAAAAATGATCTCAAGGTTGCCTACAGAGCTCTTTATTAATGATTAATTTGTGGTTGTACATTGTAATAATGAATAACAAAAAACTTCCTGGAGGAAGAATGATCTAAGTATTGCAAATATTAGCAACCAAGAAAATATTTGTCCACAAATTCTTGAAACACCATTAGGAACTCTAATTAAAAAGGAAGGAAAGAAAATATGACTAATTATTAATCTTCACAACTAAACTGTTGGAATTAATTGAAAAATAATGATAACCATCAAAGCAAACTTTAAAAAGCACAATTTCTGCCAAAATTTATTGGATTAGATCTTCCCGTTTTCTAAGTTGAGTACTGCAGCGGTGCTGCCTTGTCTTCTGATAGCTGTGTTCACAGGCTGGATCTACAGAGCAGCCCTGTCCTCATGTAAAGCTCTATCTTCCCTCACTTTAACCTTTAGTCTCATCCTGGCTCCATGTGCCAGACAGCCCAGCACACCACTGCCCTGTGAGCCAGGGCTATGACAGGGAAGTTAGCAGGGTGTGTTGCTCTGGAGACAGACAACCTCTTTCCTCCCCTTTCCCTATGTGTATTTAAAATACACTCAGTGCTATGCACACATCATCAGGAAAGCAAATTTCAGACAGCAGACACTATGAATAATATTTTCAAAGTAATCAAAATGAACTCCAGGCTAAAAAACCTCTCTCTTATTATTCCTTCTTCAACAATATTTTAAATTGGGTTAATACACGCTGGGGCATTTTACCTGTCACATTCAAACGAAAACAGTGAACCATATGCTGGTTACTTTTCTGAAAACCTGTTTTATGTGAAAGGTATTTTTAATAAGAACACACAGTTGTGATATTTCACAGTATACATTTATAATGTATAGATACTCAGGACTTGTCCTGCATTTTCTGCCAATTTCCATTTCTTCATGAGGAACCCTTGATTATAATCTTCATTGTTAAAGCTATCAGGAGTTTAGAATACATAAGAAATGCAGAATGTGCCCTCCTTATTATTATCAGCAAAACAGTGATCTTCAGACGATATGAATGAATTACTGTTTTTCAAAGACGAGAAAGGTCACCTTCTACCTCTCTGTTCTTTGCAGAGTGAAATTGTCTGCTTGCTACTGTTAGTTTAATAAGACCTATTAATAATATAGAACTTTTTGGCTAGGAGAAAAAAAAATCAATTGTCAAATGATTTCAGTCCTCTTTTCAGATAATGCACAAATTTATCCATTCACAAAATTACATTATGAAAATGAGACACAAAATTTTAATTTCCATTTTGTTTTGATTATGGGGGTGTTTTTGGCTGGTTTTGTTTGCTTGCAGGGTTTTTTTACTGGCACGTGTGTAGTAATTGAAAGGCATCTTCGTTTTAAGCAAATCCTGTAAGCAAACTGCTGCATCACAGTGACTGACTCTTTTAACAGCTGTGAAGAAATCTACCTCTCTGGGCAATTAATTTGTAGTAAAATCACCTCTAGGCTCATTCTGCAATCTTTAAACTTTCCTTGATCAGATGCTAGCAGAGAAAAATATCTCAGGAAGGGCAATTGCTTTTGGGACCCTCTCTGCCGCAGTAAAGAAGTGATGTCTCCATTCCCAGGAGAGGAATGGTCTGGAGACCTTTTGTAGTACTTGGAATGTTATCCGCTGCCCAAAGGAAATAAATATCTCAAAATGATGATTGTCTGCTGCATTGAAAGTGTATAAAAATGTGTTTTTCAAGGTTATCTATCAGTTGATTGAGCTCTAGTGCTTTTTATTTATTCAATACTTTATTTCTTATTAGGAAACTTCACAGTCTTCTGTGGTAAGGTGATGTTGGATTCTTTGTTCATTTAAAAATGAATAATTAAAGTTGCTGACCAAGGCACAAATATTCACCTTCTTTTAAATACCGATGGATTTACTGGTAATTAGACAGATGTAGCTAAATTTTCTAATTTATTTATAGGTGTTGTTAATTGAAAAAATTATTCAGTGAAATTTACAATATTGTGGTGATTATATGTTGTGCAGTGTTGACTATCTTAATAAATTACAGAGATAATTGCATGTATTATATAAACTTTTCATGCAAACACTTATAACAGTGAAAAATTGGAGAGTAGTATATTTGAGAAGTTCTCCCTTGAGAAAGGCCAGACAAAATGGATTGATTTAGCAAGAAACAAACTTTTTCCTTGGAATAAGTTCCTATTGTTTCCAAGATAAATGGTGAAAAAGCTGTACAAAATTGCTGAGAGGAAAAGGAATATGAACTATTCTTCTGAAGCAGTCTGCATTTTTGAGGCCTGGAGGTTACTCTAGCTACAGCTGCCAAGGTGGAGGTTATCTTGACTGCCAGGCTTTTAGTTCTTTTCCAAAAAGAAGATTTTTATCAGTAATATTTGTCGGTGAGCCAGAGAAAGCTCATCTGTTTGAGAGAAAACTCAGTTACCCTCACTCAGGGTCAACTAAATTTGGAATTTGCTTGTAGCCAAAGTTTCCAACCTAACTTACTAAAAGCAGCTTTATCAAGCCTTAGAAGGTGAAGCCATCACAATTTCCTTGTATTTAGATCCCTTTTGGTAAACAAGTAGATGTTCATCATTATCCAGCTTTTCAAAGACAGTAAATTCTAATTTTAAAAATCTGTAAATGTCTTTTTAAAAAGTAAAATTTTCTCCTCACAAGGTGCCTGATTACACTAAAGAGTTGGCACCTTATGTATTTCTAAATGTATTTCCACAGATTACAGGACTCAGTCCAGAAAAGACCAAACCATGACTAGGATTTATGTCCACCTCCCAGCCTTGCAAAATTGGCTCAATCTGCACAGATCTGTTAGGACTCCAATGACTGGTGTTAAAGACTGAGAAAGTGTTAGAGACTGATGTGGAGAGATATATTGTATAATTTATTAGGATTGTTCTTCCTGTATACTTAAAAAGCCCTTGTTCAAGGAGAGAGGCTGAGTGTCAGGCTGACATTTCCAGTTGGGACCAGAGTAAACCAAACATGAAATTACATATGCTTTTCTGACCAGGCTTTATAAAAATATTTTGCTTGAACTTTTACTGCCAAATGAGAGTGTAACATTGTCTGTCCTAAAAACTGATAACATAGGTTTTCCCATGGCACTATTGTAAGTAATAATATGCCTCAGCTGTGACTTAGACCCTTTTTAGGGTTTAAAACTTCCTCGCTTGAAACTTCCTGACCCTTACATTTCTAAAGATATCTTTTAAAAAGAATTTCATACTGCAGGGTGCTAGGCACATTTTTTCTCTCCAGGAAAACAATCATAGGAATGTGTAAATTAAAAGATAATTATTTCCATTAAAGTCTGAACGCTTGAAGATCAGTTGAGTGAACTTTGCTTAAACTTAGAAAAAACTGAAAGCTAGAATAGAATCAGAGAAATTATTACTTGGTATGGTCAAATACATGATTAGCCAATCAGTGTAATTTATGGTGTTGTCTTGGGTTTATGTGAAGATGACAGGTATGAATAAGCATGAGTGAAAATCAACTCAGAGACTTCTCATCATTAGCATGTGATGGCACTGTATTATGGCACAAAAAGTAAGGGAAGTTTGCAAGACACATTGATTATAAGAAATCTCTTATTTAATCCAGGTCTGATGTTGCTTCCAGTGTGCACAGAAATGTACATTAGTCATCATTATAAAATCAGCCTTTTCCAACAATTACCACAGAGTGATACAGATGGATACAGTGGATACTGATGGTGTTTCATGGACACAAAAAAGCTCTGCAAATTCATCCCCGCTATTTCTGAGCTGAAAAACATAAATAATCCTGCAGAACTCTGAGCACATGGCTGTGCTAGAGATGAGGTAACGGCTGGATTGCTGTGGAAATTTATGGGTCTCCAAAAAACCATGTTAAAAATATACTGTATTAATATGCATGCTCTGAGTGGCTCTTCCACAGTAAAAATCAAATTTGGCAGTGGTATTATTGTGGGTTACTATTGTGCTCTTGTTGGTACAAAAATGCTTTCTAACTGAGATGGTTCTTCCTGTTGGTGCATATAATAAAGTCTTTGGACTTTGTACAGCTGTGTTCTGTGGGGCTAGGAAGAAAAGTAAGGGATGCTTTCAGAATAGCTCCTAGGTTTTTGTGAGTCACTCTGATAGCCTAAGGAGTGCTTAGAAAGAAGTGTTATCACCTCTGCAGCAGGTATGAGCAATTACTAGGTGTTTTGGAGGTGATATTGTGTCATCACTTCTGAAATTTCTCTTCTACTATATTTTTTTCTGATTTTAAACTTTCCTTTCCATTTGCAGAAGGTTCATAGAAATCACTCATCCCAAAAATTACTTGCAGCATTTGGTTGCACTTAAAGGCTTAATGACAATGATTTCATAAATACTGGGATGAATAAAATGTGGTTTTTGTGTATATATATATCTATATTCAAGGTTAATGAAGGTTCACTGAAAAGACAGTGAACAGTGTCATATAAGTCTGTGCCAAAGGGGCCCTTCATCTGGATAAGGCTTTACTGCATTTCATATCTTTGGCAAACCAAAACCCCTTTTTTTCCTCAAAATGTAATTAAACACAGTTCCATCTGGTGGGACTGAGAAGGGGCATGATCGCATCATTTCTTGGTTCTCAGCAGCTGAGGACAGTTGTTGGAATTTGATGTAAGTAATCTTATATTTGGCAGAACCTTAAGCAGTTTTGGTATTTTTGACAACAAATTCTTCACGGAAATGACTTCTAGCTTTCCACTTTTTTTTTTTTGTTGTTGTTGTTTTTTGTTTTGTTTTGTTTTATTTTTGTTTTTGTTTATTTTTTGGGTTTTGTTCTGTTTTGTTTTGTTTTGTTTTTTTGTTTTTTTTTGTCCCATGTAACTTCATCAGAATTGCTATAGGCAACTTGAAGACTTATCTTTCCAACAATTTTTCCTTTAATTCTGCACTTTGTAAAACACCCACACTTTTAGCTCTCTGTATTATTATCCTATTAACTACTTATAATCTTAATATTACTGATCGCAGAGAAAACCCCCCTTCATTTCATTATTAAATTGTAATAATCCAAATTAACTGGGAATTATGAGGCAAGACTATATAGATGAAATATTATTTTAAAGCTGAATTATAGATGAATGCAAAACCCCAACCTAAATAAAATATAAACTTTCTATAATTAACCATCCCCCAAGGCTTTGTATTTTTATGTTGCTATATTGTCACCTGTTTCTGTTAAAATGGTGTCCTAGCACAAGATACTTTTTCAGATTTAGAAATTCTGAGGATTACAAATCCTGAAAGAGTTTCTCTTTCCCATAACGAGGCTTGAGTTCCACGTAGAGAAATAACCCTTCTCCAGTGGAAGCAGAACCCCACAAAGCTCTGATAGAAGTGCCAGCCTGGCTAGTGTTTTGGATATGTTTGAGTTTTCTTATGGGAAAAAAAAGAGTTCCTTTTCTCAACTATTTAATTTCCTTAGATTCCATGCCAAACACATCACAGAAAATGTAATTTATCCATTGTTTTATTCTGGAGGTGGCTTCTTTCTGTGTACCATGTTTAAATTGTATCCCATTACTCCAGCAAACAGACTGCATATCCAAAACACCTTATAATACATCTCCTGCCTTTTACACAGGTCCTATTCTACATGGCAATATGCACTTTTAAGAACACAGTAGTGTGCTTTGGTATCAGTATTTAATTAGTAGCCTTGAGTTTTTGCAATACTCTTTCTTCAGCTGCCTATCAGAGATATTGTAGAAAGTAATATATTTTTATAAAATATCAGCTTGCTCACCAAAAGGATTTGCAGGTTACGTCTACTTTTCAGACTTTTTGGAGCAACAATTACATCTCATGTTCTATTTCAAGGTGAAATACTGATAATGTAAAGTAATTTCAATATTTCATCTGGTTCCCTTAGAAACAGCTTCATTAGCAGTCTGTTACTTTATAGTGTATTAATCTTTATATCTATTGGGTTCAGAACCTCTTGATACAAGTCTATGTGAAGTCCAGTCATGTGAACTTTATCATCTCTACTTGCATGGGTTGTGTCACTTTCCTTGTTGGGATGATTTTATTGTTTATTCATTCATTTATCCACCCAATCCATTGTACAAAAAAATTGAGGTAAAACTTCCCTTCTTCCCCTGTTCTGTAACATGAGAACAACAACTTGCTCCCTCTCTGAGCCTCTATGAGTTAAAATTTGAGTTAAAGTTAACCCTTTTGTGTTTCTCCATTTCCAATAGAGAAATTCCTACCCTCTTCTACCGTAAACAACAACTCTCATTTTCTATCTGAAAATGCTTTCCAAGGCTCTTCCTTTAGGTCGTCTCTTTTAAACTTGAAAGTGTCATGTCTTCTTGAAATTCTTCAGTCCACTGGAAATAGTGGTCCATGTTACTGGTCCTTTCTTGGATCTCTGGTGATTGTGGAGGACTTTTGTAGGTTGGTGTAGTCTTCTCACATATTGGTCTGTTAATAAGGGCTTTATCTGTGGCCACTTAGAAACTTTCTGTAGCTCTAATCTAATTTTTTACAAATTTCTGCTCTTGGTTTAAATTACCTCTGTCGTTTCATTTTTATATCATGAGCAATTTAATTTTTTTTCTGACTTGTTTTAATGTAAATTGTCATTTCCAATTTCCCTTCTTCATCTTATGCCAGCATAACTGTCTGCTTGCAGATCAGCAACATTCTGGGATTTTTGTTGTTGGTGGTGGGATTTTTGGGGGTTTTTGCAGGTGATTTTTTTTCTTCTGGTATAAGAAAAAAGACACATAGAGCTCACATAAATTCTAATGCCCTGTTAAATTACCCCAGACATACAACATGTTCCAGGGCATGGTGGGACTAAAACAAGACAGATTTCTACTGACAGTTCAATAAGGAAATTGTAAACATTGTTTCTCTTGTCTTGTTTACAAAGTTGTATGTGTGATTTGTGGAGCCATTTTAGACTTTATAATATATTGGTCAAGTTAACTGCATTCCCCAGTAAAACATAGTCGCAGAGTTTTTAGCATTTTTACTGCTCCTACTGTCTTTCGTTCCCAGATCCTCACTGGCTTTATTAGGATTTCTACTGACTGGAAGGTGCCTATTGATTTGGTTTTCTGATTTATTCACCTCTGTATTCTTTGCTTTAAAAGAATAGACACAGCAGATAAATGCAGTGTGGTTTATTATTCTTGTGTATTATAAAACTCAAGGAGTGATGGTTCACCAAGATCAATGTCAAAGTCAGTGATGAGGTAACAAATTTATCCTTTATTTCACAGTGTTTGGGATATCCATTCCTGCTGGTGAAAGATAAAATCAGGAATATTCTGTATTACTATAATTTCTGGTATGTCTGTTACGCTTATCTTCACACAAGCTGGAAAGAGATTTTTCATTGTGTCTGTTTTATGTGTTTTCATGGCTTATATCCTGATGCCAGAGCAAAGCAGATTCCCTGTAGTTCTGTTGTGCTGCATTTATCAAAATGCAGAGTTACTCTGAGTGTTTGGCTTTTTGAGACAGTAGATTTTCAGTCAAGGCCTGACACTGAGGTTTTGTTCTGTTTTGTTTTGTTTTGCAAAAGTAGTTTGTAAAAGTAGTAGGTACAACAAAAACTGGGAGAAAGCCCGTGTCAAGCTGGAATAAAAAAGACAGTGTGAAGAGAGGTTGGGCTGTTGAGCTGTGTAATTAAGCAGTGTCTTATGCCTACTGTGTGAAGCTGAGGTTCTGGACATAGGAGTAATGTGTAATTGTGTATCACTGGTTCTTTAGTAAATGCCCTTGTGCATGTTTTACTAAGTTGTATGTTCATGGAAATATGAGATTGTTATTATCTTTTTTTTGTAAGGATTTGAACAGAAATCCTCTGCTAATGAGAACAGATGGGAATGCATCCCTCATTGGTAGATAGACATGTTTTGTATTACCACTAAGACAAGAAGAAGGATGGGATGCTAAACTCCCAAAAAAATGTGTGAACTGAACTGTAACTCCTGAGGTCTTCTTTTACTGAAGAGTTTGCTCACTACTAACAAGACCAGTGAACTAAACTGGTCATTCTAATTGTGGAAAAATAATCTCAGTATTACTTAAATGTAAGGCAGAATATATGTAACGACACAGTCTTTTTGATATTTTCAACAGGTTTATGCCACATGCTTTTTCATAAGAGGTATTTCAGGTATGTGCTTTAACTAAAAGGAAAAGCTGCTTAGATAAACAAATTTTCAAATATCGCAGGAAACCCACATCCTCAAAGTCCAATTTACATCTAAAGAAACAGCCAGAGTTCCTCTTGGACTGTCAATTCAGCTAAAAAACAATTTAAGAGCTAAAGCCCCAGCACAGTGTACACATTTTTGACTGAAATGAAGCTGCAGTAGATTTACAACTTTCAAAAACAGCCAGTGGAAAAAACCCAACAGATATGTAAAATTAAATGTAAGTAAAAGTAGTTACAAAAAAGTAAAAGCTCAACTTTTGTTGTTTGCTGCTTAGTTTTTCTGGTACTACCTCAGAATTTTATATACCCACAAAGATGGTATCACTGTGCATGAGTATTTAGACCCAAAAAGCTCTTAATTTAACATTTTTTCAATCAATAGGTTATTTTGCCAAATCATGATTTTGGCCAAACTGTAATCCAACACTAATTTAGTGAATTTCACTGAAAGATGCTAAAGGATTTGTGAATGTTGCAAGGTGCTAACTGGACAATATACCCCAAGGGACCAAGACTTAAGAAGGACTCCTGTCCTGACACAATCTCACAGAATTCTTCTGGAGCACCTGCATTGCACCAGGGAGATGGCAAAGCTTTGCCCCAGTTTCTCTCCCAAACCTCTGCAATTCACCAATGTTCATAATTAAAATTACTTTAAAATGAAGGTCCTTGTTCTGGGTCACAATAATTACCATGGTGATTTAGGGAATATAACTATGTATAATTTCTGAACTTACTTTGAGAATTTGAACTCTATACTTGTAACTGTGTCAGTCTGAAAACTCCATTTGTACTCCACTTCCTACCTCCATATTGGGAAACAGGCTAACAAAGGATGGCCAAGCTTCGATTCAACTTATTAATGGGAAAGTATTTTTTGAACAATTTTGAGTGATGCCAGATGTAATCTTTGGTCATTTGAGAAAGATATTAGACTTCATCTGATGAACATGTTCAAAAGTTGTAAAAGATATTTTCAGGTCCAGTGTTTTGTAGAGAGAGTAGATGAGACAGATTTTGAGGGGTAAAGATTCATGTCAGAGAGGTAAGGAAGAAGCATGCTTTACTCACAACAACTCTGATTCAAGTAGAAAGAAAAAATTGATAGTTGAAGAAATAATTTTTCACCTTTTTAAATTTTTTTAAAATATTCAGTGAGATACCTAGACACAGGAGCAAATGTATTGGAGTTTTTTACAGGTGGCACATGCTACATGCTGTAATTGTGTAATCCAGAGGAGGTTAATTATAAACCAAAATGTTGGTCAAATTAGGGCTCTGGAAAATGATGGGGGTTTAGCAATTGGGGCATTTGGGAGAATTTGCATTGGTCATAAGGCCTAGGAAACTAGGCTGTGGGAGATCTTACCTCTCACTATTAATGCTCACTGTCTGGATAACAGTTATATCCTGAGACAGCATCTGGACACTGAAAACCAGATATACATTTTAACAATGTTGTTTTGGTAAGTTACCCCAAAACAACAGCTTAAGGAGTGATCAGCAAAAGGACATCTACCAGAACTGTTATGATTGCCAGCTATAAAAGTCAACCAAATGAAATAGGAAGATGAAACGTTCTTTTAAGTTAGCTGGTATTTCAGAAGGTGTTTATAACATCAGCAGTTTTTAAATGAACCTAATGTTCACAGTGGGGTCTCCTGGGATGTTAGGAAAGAACAGCTTTCAAGCTACTCCAACAAATCCTCAAGCAGTTATGATAGGATTTGGTTCTGGCTACCTGCTTTTATCCTCTCTTAAATATAATCCTGATAGAACTTGCACTAAAAATCAATGGAGGAATTTAGGAGCGATTCAGGAAAATTATTTGTTGATTCCCTTCCAGAGGGAAAACTTTAGGAAAGAGATATAAACCCTTGACTTATAAGTTATGGTACTTATCTTTGCATATTTTCCTGTAGAACCAGTGGTTATTTTCTATATTTCTATATTGGATTCCCTAAGCAATGTTTCCTTATACTTGATACAAGTACTGGCCAGGGATTTTTAGAAGTTCTGTCTTGCTGCAGTGCTACAGCATGGTTTTTTCAGCTCAGACCATACTCTAGTTTCTATTCTGATTTCCTAACCCATACTTTGGTATTTCTGGCCCAGCTCACCAAATTTCTTGGTTCCTCCCGTAACAGCAAGATGAGATAAAGGGTCACTTTTCTCTTTGTTAGATGTAAAATAGAACATACCGAGGGAAGATTACTTCATTCACATCACTCTCACCTTATTTCAGGCTATCTGACTTATAAGCAATGTTTCCCTTTCCTTTATTTCTCTAATCTTCCATGCGCCTCCAGACAACTCAGTCTAAACTGCTGTTGTTCTGCAGTTACATAATTACTGATGTTTTAGACATCAGTAATTTGCTCTGTGAAGGAGCAAATAGCCAAAGGATAACAGTTGTAGAGCAGTTACTGATCAGTTACTAATCAGAGCTAATTAATCAGTTACTTTGTTACATTAAAGAATGTGTAGTTGGAAATCACTAGCAATATCTAATGATCAATAATTAATTGACAATATCTGTTTAAGGGGGAGGGGGGATAAATGTCATGGAAAAACCTCATGGGAGGACAAAGCCAGGATGTTGGCTTACTAATTATCTCCTCTTCCATAGCAGCAGCACAGGGAGAAGGGGAATGAGGGGTTGCAGTCAGCCCACAGCAGTTCCCCTTTCTGGCTCCTTCCTCCTCACACTTTTTCTGCACTCCAGTGTTGATCTCCTTCCCATGATCTGCACCTCTGGCTTGGTCTCTCCACAGGCTGAAGCTGCCTTCAGGAAATATCCTCCTGCTCAGGCATAGGGTCCTGCAGCCACCCCACTGCTGCCAAAATCTTGCTGGTTAAACCAAACACAAGTGGAAATAAAAACCTGGGTAAATACTCAGTCAGTGAATCCTAAAACCTCAGAGGCAACAGTCATATAGTCTTTTGTGCTGTGTCACCAAGCATTTACCTTGAAACTAGATATATTCTAGAGCTCACTGGAGCAGTTGGAGGAGTCCAGGCTTCATGGTACATGAAAAATCTTGTTAGTATCCAGCTTCAGAGTATTTGCAGTAATTTCATATGAATTTGTTCTACTATTATTCTTTGGCTCACAGAGCATTATTTCCAGTTCTCAAGTTTGCATTTTTGATATATTTGCTGACAAGAGCTGTATTCGTTCTTGATATTGCCGTAACTGAGTTAAACAAGTTCAGGTTATCCTGGGAATTTCTGCCTTGTTTTCCTCCAACTTCAGTTCATCTTTGACAAACATGACTGAGCAGAATTTTGCATTCTATCATTGACTGTTTCTGCTTGATACCAAAGACACAGAGTTTCAAACTTTCTCTAAAAGATTTTTAAGTGTCTTTCTGTCATGGTAACTTCAGATCAGTAGTTGATGGCCATTTTATGATCAAGCAATACATTCAGATTTTTACTTCAAAATAAGGGAATCCTTTGTCCAGTTCACCTTTCCTGTTGTTAGTTTATTTAGACTACTATTTAGAGTACTATTGTTTATTGCAGCAAAATATTGTATAAAAACCTTGTTATTTTGGTATTAATGTTTGGTAAAATATTTGGTCTCAGTACTCACATGAAGAGCTGTGAAGAGAAATTTGCCAATTAAAAGAGTTAAAACAATTATTTCAAAAATTTTGATGGAGAAGTATATAAAAATCCTTGATAAGGCTCTCTGTTAAACTGATACTGTTAGGGTGAAAAGGAAGTTTCAGAAACTCAAATAGTTGGTTAATCTAAATGTTAAATGAGTGCAGGTTTTGCAAGTATACCTCAAATAAGTATTATTTTCCTGGTTACATGTCCTAACACTGCTAATAAAAACAACTACAGCAAAGCAGCACATACCTCCTTCCTCACATACTGAGTTGTTCTTTTCTTGAATGACCTTCATAGGCTCCAGTAAAACATCTGTTCATCTTTCCTGCCTGACAAGAAGGGAGCTGTAAGAACAAAGGGAGGGTTGCTTCCACTCACAGATCTCAGAAACATTCTGGCATGTTGTTATTGTTATAAACTTGGCTCTCAGCCACCAAGATGATAACAACAGAGTGGCAGTCACATATACTGCTTTCATCTTTTTTAACACCCAAAGTTGTTCCCCTTTCTTTTTTTGTGTCTCCATGGCAACAGCCATTGATGAAGTTGTCACAGGTGTTTTTATGCAAAAACTTCTTAGATTTGTTAGTTGACCAAATCCATGCACCTGTAGCCTTTTCATTACCCCTTAACTTATTCCTGTTTTCTCTCCAACATGCAATTAATTGTGTATTTGAAGCAAATACCTGGGCTACCATCCAAATCTCAGTGTACCTTACTATGCCTGATCAATGTGTTTATTACCTATTTACAGTTGTGAGACTTTGTGGAGAGTATATTGTATGAACTCATGAAGTACACAGGTTTCTTCCCTTCAGTTAGGTTTCTATTTAAAGTAATGATTTATAATTTCTGTTGTTTAGTTCTCAAAACTGTAAAATGAGGATAACAATAATTTATGTAGCCTCTGCCTGAATATAGCTCAAGCCCTGTGTGTTTTAAGCTTTGGTCGTTGATGAGTATAGGAGTTTGCTTTTCATGCAGAAAAGCAGAGGCATAAAGCTAAATTGTTTTAGTGCTTTTCAAATCTGATTGCCTCATCATCTTTGGGAATCCATTTTGTGTTACACACCAGGAATGATTTTGATAGTAAATCTTTAATCTGCCTCATAAAGCTCCCATGGCAGCTCTTTTGCAATATTTTGTTTTGCTTTTTTCCCCCCACATATTTGCTGCCCAGATGATTTAGGATTTCTTAGATCACAAGGGCCACATTCTGAGTGAAATTGTTTTTTCTCAATAAATGTTCTATCTAAAGGAGAAAGGAGTTGTAATTATCTCAGAGCTGAGAGAAGCTTGAAGTTGCAGAGACATATTGATTGAAATTTATGACTTTGGGGCTTTGTATGAGACATATAATGACTAGGAAGAGCTTATTAACAGACAGTGATAATCCCACAATGAAAATGTTTATCTTGGCATGTGACTTCTGATAGTGCCAGCTCAGATGCCTTACCTTCTTCCAATAATTCTCAGCTAGATATTATAGGGGACAGTCTTTACTGCCAAATAAAGTTAGGGTTCAGACTTGTTTTAGTGTAGAATAGATACCACTTCCTCTGAAAGCAGTGTTTTGTTCTACTGACTTACAAACAAGCACTAGTGGTACCAAACTTTTTTTTTAATATCTTTTTGATGGAATAAACTTTATGTGTAACTTGGCTCATCTTTCAGAACTGAGACTGGATTTGCATTTTTTTTTTACTTAATCACTTCTTAGTTTAGCTTGTGTGTTTCTTATTCAGAGCACAGATCTCAGTATCAAAATGCTGGTTGTGAGTTGTGAGAAATGTTTAGGAAGACACGTGAAAAAATAGTATCTCTGCCTATTATACACACAAAATTTCTAGTGTGTGCTTCCCAGTGGATGTGTCCAAACAATCAAGTGACTGGATGATTTTAAAGTTCAGTTGACAGCTGCTTTCATTCAGCTTTCAGTGCTTTTCAATGACTAACGATAAAGTCTGGTGACAGACATAGATTTACACTCCAGGTGCCCTAAAATTAGATAAAGATCTTTCATTAAAGCCTGAAAACTGAGAAGAGAAAGTGGTTGTGCTAATACATGCTCTTTGGCCAGAGTCTGTTTTGATTTGGGTCCAGGCATCTGTATTTGGGAAAGACCACAGTCACCAGCCTAAGCTGTTACAGGCAATATTAGTGAGGAGGCAGAACAAGAGGGATGTGATGGATGATAATGTAAGACCCATTCACAGGAAATTAGATTTTTTAAGTGCCAAAGAGAAACATTACAGAACTCAAACACCAGTAAATAGCTGCTTTCTCCATCCTTTACCCTGGAGGAGGCAGCACTAATGTTCCTACAAGCCAGAAGGAATGTTGTTTTAATAATTGAAACTGCACACTTGATCTTGCCACAGATCTTCTGTTTCATTACAGTTCTGATTCCTAAGTGGTTATTCTTTACAGAGGCACAGAATATATACTGAAGAAAATAGTGTACAGACTTTTAAAATGTAGTTACCAAAAATGCATCATTTATCTTCATTTGTGTCATTAACACCTTTTTTTTTTTTTTCTGATGCTGATTAGGAAGACACCCAAAATCAGAAGGAAAAGCAGAAATATTTCAGACAGCTCTAAGTAACAGGATCTTTAAGCAAGTGTTAGTTAGATTAGGCTCGAGCTATAAATTACCTGATGCAGGTGAAGATTGATATGATTCATAGTTCTGTGTTTTTGTAACATTAGAAACCTTGGTATCTTCTTTAAAATTATGCTATATGCTATTATATTCCTTACTGCACTTAATAAAACATTCTTGGTACATATTTACTAATTACAGTCTTACTGGAATACTAAACAGCCAGAATCATCCATTTTCCAAGTATGTGAAGGTGAAGAAGATGGGAGGAGCCCATCCTCAGGAACTCATGTATGTGTTTTGCTGGGAGCTTGCTCACAGCACTGTACCAGCCCCTTCTGAACCAGGGTTAGTGGTACAATTTTTTTAGTCAGTCTTAATCAGCAGCCATGAACATAGATAGAGGCACAAGTCCTGCCTCAAAGATATAACAAAAGTCACACTTGAGCCAACTGAAGCTCCTTGATAGGCTTTACTTAGAGAAAGAAAGATATTTACAATTTATGGGGGTCATTTGCTATCTATAGGGAATTGTCACTTACCATTGAATCAGAGGTGATGAGGCTGTCAGGTGGTCATTTATTCTGTTGCCTCATCTAAGGCTTTAGCCATTTCTGACAAATGTTTTGAAGCAACTAAAGCAATGTTTAGTCCACAATATGCCTAAGAAATCTGACTCATTATATTAGAATAATTGCAAAAAAAATTCCAACTCTTACTGTAAATCTTTTCTGAAATTTAAGATTATTACATGCTGTTGTGACCCAACAGGCATTAGAAGACACTTCTGGTTTTTGTGTCAACTTTGTACAGGGTGAAGATTGTTGTTTCCATTCAGTCTTACCTTCCTTAGAGGAAAAAAGCCTTGCTTTTCCAAGTTCCTTCTATCAGAAGGAACTTGGAAAAGCCATTGAACTCCTGATGCTCATTGTGAACTCACTTCTACGAGTCTGTGTCCTTGAAAAACTGTTCTCTGACACTGCTCTGAAGCCATTCTTGATTTTGCCAAGTCATTCTTTCTTCAGGGAGCACTTTGCTCTTGTCTCAACTGACTTTTTTTTTTTTCCTGACTTGTCAAAATCTCTTTGAATTCTAATCCTGTCTCCAGTGTACTCCCACTTCTTCCCAAGCAATTCCTAGAACAGTTATTTTAATCTTATGATCTGTGAGGTAATTTCATGTAACTCACTGGTGTTAGCATGTGGTTTTCAGGAGTAGATTTTGGCCAGAAAAGCCTTCTAATCATAGCAAGATCAATCATTTATGCCATACAGAAATTTATTATTTCCCCCCTTTTTTGGATATCATCAATAAACTCAGCTCAAAAGTATTTACAATATTAAAGACACAAAATAAATATTTGGCCTTTTTTTTTTTTTTTTGAAGTCTTTCTTCATCAATGTTTTTTAGCAGAAGTGCTAAAACAAAATATCTGCATTATTATTTACACAAAAATCTATCTTGTAAGTTGTATTAAATGACTTGCAAAACTCTCTTTCTGGTTATCATGTTTGAACAACTAAAGCAAAATGTCCACAATGAAAATGTTATTTTTTGCATTTTGGAATGTGCTTTTCACTTCCTTTTTTATCCACTGCTGAAGCATGATATAATATAGTTTCAGTTCTCTAATGTAACTGCATTTTAGTAACCAAATCCAAACTAGCATAGCCTTGGTAACTTCATTTTAACTGCAGTAGTTCGGATCTGCCCAGTGCCTGCACATTTTTTATGCAACTTCTTATTGTTATGAGTGATTTTAGTCATTTGTGTTACACAGACAAGGATATGTAATGGTGATACCCAGGTGATGCTAATGTACTAAGTCAGTGAGGATGATTCACTCTCCATGAACTTTAATGTGTAATTGGATGTGCTACTCAATCAGAACAAAGGTCACTTCCACGTGCTCTTCCATATAGTTTTTGCCTGTATAATTCAATCTTAGGGACGGCTTCAAATCCACCTGTTCTTGGAGACTATATTGCTTGCTGGAAATGATACAATTTCATCTGCCATCAGTATTATAAATTTATGATTGCTGATGAATCATTGTTCCTCAATATTTGACGTTTTAATCAAATGTTCCCTGGGGCACATTTTCATTTCAGATCATTAATGTGATTCTTATTGGAATACAGAAAGAAATGTAATGGAAAACACGCAAGAGCGATCTGAAAGGCAAAAAATTTTCTACAGAGGGTTCAAAGTCTATCAGAATCCCATTTTGACATTTTTAATGAAATAATTAAACTAATTTGGTATTTTGACTGTGAAAGGAAGCTGTTTTAGGTAAGCTTAGAGGATCTTCCAGGATTACATGGGCCTTTCAATTTCAAGTGGTCCAGTACTTCTAATATGTGCATATGGCATTTAGGTTTTTTCTTTCTCTTGCTTTTGATGGCAACACTTAACAAAGGGGAAAAAAGGTAAAACATTTTTTTGCTGTGTTTCTTTATACAAGCTAGGTATTACTGAAAAAACACAGCTGCAAGTGGTTTTGATTATTGGACTGCAGCTTTTAAGGGAGATTTAGACTGGAAATTTCACTGTTTTCAAAACACAGTGTATATTCCAAATAGCCAGCAATAAAGGAGGAACAGGATAGCTTTCCAGATACTTCAACAAATATGCCCCTGGATTTGCTATCTGGAAGGAACTAACAGTAGATACACTAAATAACATTTCAAGAAGATCAGAATCTGTTTCAGCAGATTTTGATGTCTTTTTTCATTTTGATGAACAAATATGGATATATAAATAATAATGCTTACTTGACCAGGAAGAGGTTAGACAATAACATGGCTAACTGTCCTAAATTTCCAGAATATATTTCCTGATGTCTTTCCATTCTTAAGGTCAAAAGGAAGGTGAGATCTCATTACCAACCCAGACCTTAATCCATAAAGGCAATATGCATTCTGCCCCCAATCCAGCATGAAAATATTTCTCCTTGTATGAGATTGAATTTCTGAAAATCAAGTAATTGTTTACTTCCTCAAGAAGAAAGTATGATCTCATTCTCCCTCCCCATCCTTGACATAATTTTCACTGAGTTTATCATCAGTGGTCTGGGTAATATTCAGCGTTGATTTTAAAATATATGTACACATCTTCTTTGTGTTTTTTAAACATAATTAGATTGATAGTTCCATTAAATCAATTGAAATATTCTTCAGCTAAATAATTCTTACATACAAAATGATGATTATTCTCATGATTATCACAACTGATTTTTTTTTTCTCATCCAAATATTTCCATGAAGGCACAGGACTGCTTCTCCTGTACTTTCTATCTTTCCTGTGTTCACTTCTGTCAAAACTTTTCAAACAAATTTGTCCTGAAGTGTCCTAGGATGGTCTACTCTTTTGGTTGAGTAGAATCACAAAAACCTGGCAAAGACCTTTGTGCTGTGTTTGTGAAGAGTGTAAATGTGCTCTGAAGGACCATAATGGTGAAGAGTAACTTTTAGGTAGAGTAATACTTTGGTGGATCTCTTTCGTATTGGAAGCAACTGCCAAAGTCTTTCATTCTTCACTCATTCATTCATTCATTCACTCATTCATTCATTCATTCATTCATTCATTCATTCATTCATTCATTCATTTTCCTGCTGTTGTTGCTGTGGGCTTTATGCTCCTGAAATTATTGCTTTTGTTTTTGAGAAAACATCATAAGGGAAGGAGCCATGTATGCTACTTGCAGGTCTTGATTTATTATTGAATGGTTCTTCATTAAGGTCAGAGCATTGCTGCAGACTTCACACTATGAGAGATTTCAACAAACCCTAACAATATTTCAGAAGACTCTATTAGGCTTGGGCTTCTGCTGTAGCAAGTCTCAAATGTGCCATCCACGAGGTGGAATCTCCATCTCTAAAAGAAGCTTGTGATAATTTTCTCTCACCTTATTATTTTGAAATAATTACTGGCATTATTTTGAAATACAATATTGTCAGTTGGAACCACCTCCTAAAGAATGCAGTGGAGCCCATTTAGACACACCATGCAATGAAGACAATTTTAATTAAGCAGTTCAAAGAATTTCATTTATTCAGCAGTAATGAGCCCTGCAGCATATAAGTGAAATGATAAAGTTTTTGCCATTCTGAAAAAGCTCACAGTCTATAAAAGCTATTAACTAGTAATTTGAGGGGAAGAAATAACATTTTTTGCTATTGTTACAAATTCCCTTGGTATATATTATATCCTAAAGACAGTTTAGGAAAGATTTTGATGCAAGTGATGCAACATGTTTAGTAGCATCATTGTCTGAGAGGATGAGATGAAAATTGAAAATGCCAAATTAGATATTTTAGTTACACAAATTTGTATAAGGAATATTTAGCAACTACTATGAATAATGCTTTTACAAAGTCTGTATTGATTAATTCACCAGGTGAATATTTTTAAAATATTTTAAAGAATATATATATATAAAAATCACACATAGAAAAATTTCATTGCAACTTAGAAATACACCAGCAAAAAAGGTTTCATTTAAAAATAAGCTTTTTGTTATAGCTGCCCTGCAGTCATAATTAAAAGCCAAAAATTCTTCTGAACAGGGTGGTTTCAAAATGATTGACTCAGAACTGAGGAGCAATTAGAAATTAATTTTCTGTATGTAAATATAAACACTTGGTTTTTTCAGTGCAAGTATTTTCTGTCTGCTAATCAAATCATAGAACTCCTCCAAGAACACTGAGTCCAACCAGCACTGCCAAATCCGGCACTAAACTGTGTTCACGTGTCCTAAATCCCTCCAGGGATGGTGACTCCACCACTTCCCTGGGCAGCCTGTTCTAATGTTTGACAACTCTTTTAGTAAAGAGACATATATTTTAGATTTATCAGACAGTGATGCTGTCTGACAAAAGAACCTGCAACAACCCCAGTATCAGCAGGACCCTGAAGGCTTAACCACTTCCAGCTACAGCTTGCCAGCAGGAGAGATTGTTATCCACTGCTTTCTTACAGATATTTTTCACTCTGGGGTGGTTACTATCCTCTCTAATCTATTAGTTCAGTCTCAAAAATAGACCACACTAATATAAATAGTTTCAATAGTATTTTGTTCACATGTCAAAAGATATATACATGTGTTCAGTAATGAGGTTTTGTTTCTGAATTAACTGCCATAATGGTTGTGTCACTGGCTACTCAAGGAAAGAAAGAAAATGGTAGATGCTAATTTGCAGTATATTGTACCCTGAAAAATAGCAAAGTTTGATCTCAAGAACACATTAAGCTATACTGTAAGAGAGTGCTGTAGTAAATTGCTTATTGATTCTGAGATACTGAACAATGGGTCATCAGGTTACTTTCTCAATGCTCTTTGTCCCATTCTCTCTCTTTTTTTTTAAATCTATTTTTTAATTTAGATAACAACAATAAAAGTTCTATACATTGCAAAAATAGTATTAAAGAGTCTGCAGATCTCCTAAAAATGATTAATTATAAGTAGAAATGACACTTTGAAAAAAAATGTTAAATTGCTAAAACAAAAACAATACCAAACGCCTATAGAGTTGCTTTGTTAAAAGCTTAACCTGCACTAATAGAGCCATCATTAATCATTTATTCCAAACAGTCACCAAAAAGATTGCTGATGGTTCATTAGGTATCTTGTTTTTCTCAGTCAGTCCAAGCACTTTTATTAAGAGAAGGGATCTGAAAGAAAAATCTTCTCGATGGCCCTCTTCCTGAACCTCAGTAATTTCCTGAAGCTTCAGAGCACAGATTTTTTTTGCAGGTAATTGCAGACAGAATGGTACAAACCTCTGTGTCATTGTCTAGTGAGTGCAGCCACTCAAATTTGTTTGACTGTCCAGTGACAATTCCCCCAAATCTCTTTTCCCCAAGCCTAAGTGGTCTGAGAGAAAAATGAAGAGTGAGAGTGCTGCTCTACCTTTCTGAGCTGGCTAATGAATCTCCTTGTGACACAGGTCACCCAAACAGGCATTTTCTGAGAGATTTCTGTCCTACTCACAGGATAAGGCTTTCATGCAAACATTCCTGGTGTAACAGCATCAATTTAAAAATACCACTTTTATATAGAAAGATCAGATTGTTTTGTTCAAAATATTTTTTCCTCTTTCAGTATGTTTATTCTGTGGTTTTTATTGCTGTTTTTTGGGGCTTTTTTTTTCATTTCTGAGGACACCAAAGCAGTAGAGAGATTTGAGTTCTTAATAAGGAAATTTGCATGTAAGTCACAAAAAAAATCATTAAATACTTTTATAAAAGAAATAATATCTGAAATTATTACTGTTCTTTTAAAAATAAATCTATTTCTTTTTCTGTGTCCCCATTGTCCTAATTCTATAGGCAAACAACATTTTGTTCTTTATCTCCTTACACACCTTTGAAAACTGTTGAATTAGGCATTTGTTTAGAAAATACCAGCTCATGTTTTTGTGTCCGTTATAATTTAATTTTTTTATGCATAATGTAACTTTTTTCCTTTTCAAGAGAAATATTTAGGAGGGTACTTTTCTTTTAAAGTGGATAAATACAGCATAGAGAAGTTGTTCTCTTGAAGCCTGTTACCAAAAGAGACAGAAACTTTTGCAAAAATGCCATAATTGGGTATTTGCTTTCTAGCTCAATATAATTCTAAATTGGTGGAAAGGAATTCTGATTAATTATGGATTTCTCTTTTAAATTCTTAGTATCTCTAAACAAAATTAGATTAATTGAATTTACCAGGGCTTTGGAGAGGGTGTTAAAAAAGGGTCCTTCCATTCCTACTGCATCTTTAACCAAATTGCTTTCATTATTCCTAATTCCTATTAGATAAAGTGAGAATTATTGGTCTTCCTGCGAGTATTGGTAGTTTTATGTATTAAAAATTCAGAAACATACTATTTTGTCAATATGCGTTCAAGACTAGAAATAGAAAGATACTTTTTACGCAGATGATTTTCCACGGTTATTATTTTAATTCTGCTTCCCAGTCTTTAATAATTGATACAGTTCTAGTTCTAATAATTGATAATAGTTCTAGTGTTTTTCTTCCAAAGTTCTGTAAATTTTTACAGGCTACCCACTCTACAAAGAGAGTCATTTCCTGTCCTCTGGGTTTGACAAGTCATTGCTTCCTATTTTAGCTCATTTCTAAAATCCACTTCTCATCTATTTTACTTCATTTAAATAGATCAACAATATCTGTTATTTTATCAGCTTCTGCATTGGGTCACAAAGAGGAAAACCTTGAGACACTATTACTGATTGGTACTTGGACTGTTAAGTGCTTATGGGCTTTTCTAGTTACAGAACTTTCACACAG
Source organism: Sterrhoptilus dennistouni (assembly GCA_013397095.1). Lineage (NCBI taxonomy): Eukaryota > Metazoa > Chordata > Aves > Passeriformes > Zosteropidae > Sterrhoptilus > Sterrhoptilus dennistouni. Next base: position 351,462 of record VWZU01000755.1, on the reverse strand, counting down.
GAATTCATGTATTCTGTGCTCTACACTAACCAACCACAGCTTGATGACTGGTACTACAGAACACCAAAGCAAATGGCTTCTAATAGTGTATTAATCTTTTTGAATGTGGATTGTGTTCAACACAAATTCAGGATTTTTTCTATTGAGTTAAAGTCACCCCATACTTTGTGTAAAACAAGACCTACAATGAATGATTTTCTATATTCAGATATTCCTTGAAATTCATTTCCACAAGCAAAAAGGACTGAAAATTGAACAGCATATATTCCTGCCATGGGTTTTCACCACTTAGCTGTTAGGCATTGAGGAACCTTCTCAGAACTAATGTACTTTTTATCACAAGAAAATCTAAGGGACATAATAAGAAATCGAATTCTTCTGCTGAAATTACCTTAGACCAGAATAACTCAGAGCTTTACTCAAACATAATTGGAGAATTGTATGCCAAGAGCTGTAAGATTATTCTTTTTAATTTATTATTTTTAGGCAATTGCTACAGATTTGCATATCTACTTATAATATTTATTTGGTCATGTCTTAATTAGTTAATTACTTAAAAAGTAATAAAATATATGCAGTCATTCCAGATTTTTCTCAGTATAAGTATTTTTTTCTGAGAATTTATATAATTATATATATTTATCCATATCTGAATATGGTTATATCTCTAGCTGACCACCTGATTTTAAATTAAGCAACAAATACCATTAAATTTTGAAGCTATCATTTTAAATACTAAGCCTTCTGTCTCTAGCCACTGACATTAGACATCTGTGCTGTATGGGTTTGTGCGTGCATATGTAAGAATCCATAATGAATGTTGGTTGTTTCTCCCCTTTATTGTTTTTTTGCCTTATTTACATTGTCTGGGACTTATTGGGAAGTCGCCAAATTTCACACTGTAAAGAGTTCACGGTGGCAATTTAATCCAAAGTGGTATGTTGTGAGAATCCTGAAGAAATAATCTAAAGTTATTTCTTTAAAACAAAGGGGGTTTTGTCTTCCACTGGAAAAGAAACTATTTGAAGAAGTCTTGAGAAACTAGAATGGAATTTCTGTTTATTCCTGGAAACAGTTTCCAGATTCACAAGAATGCAAATATCCGTGTGTGGTTGGGATATTGGAAGGCAAGAGAGCAGCTTGAGGACAATTGCCGAACTATAATTATAAAAATGTCCAAGATATTTTATTTAATTGCAGTCAGGATTGAAAGTGGTTTGAAAAAGAAAGCTAAAAAAAAACCCCAAAAACAACCGCATATCAGAGCCTTCTGTAAAAAATATAGCAAGTGGAATTGTGTGCTTTCAGGCTTGATAAAAACCAGTATCTGATGGGGCAGTTTTTTCTAGTATGGCAAGAGTGTGGTTTGTCAGGATCTCTGGGGAGTCTCTGAACTGAACAGATCTGCTCTGGCAGAACTCCCAAATCAATAACCCTTGCTCTAAAGGGACTTTGCAAATAATATTTTTTGTTTGTGATAGGACCTTTGGCACAGGTGGCTTCTCTACTGGAAGTTTGCCTGTCCTTGTTTCCTGTATGGCAGCATTGCAGCACTCAGTGTTCTTCCTACTTACTCTTTCTCCCACATTTATTGACTCATAAATTGCTGTTCCTTTGGTTGCTTCTTTTACCACAAGTTGATACATGTTGTCATACATGGTTTACACTGGTTTAGCTGAAAATTTTGAACACCAATTAGAAAAGCATTTAGGAATAGGGAATGAAAAAGACATAGTGATTTTATGTATAGCACATAAGTCACAGCTGACTTATACCAGGATTTCTCACATTCAAAAGTCAGATATATTTATTTCTGTTTGACACCAAGTAAGCAGGGGAAAAATGAGATACAGCATCCTCTTCAACAAGCTGAATCATAAAATATCCTGAGTTGGAAGAGACCCACAAGGATCCTCAAAGTACAACTTGCTTGGAAATAGCTGGCTCAAAACACAAGACTTGGTCCATGCAAGCTGTGGTCCCAGCACTTGTTCTTCCTGCACAGTTGAAAGTTTTGTCAGTCTCAATGTAAGAATTTGGTTCATGCAGCTCATGACAGAGCACTGCAAAGGTTCATTGCCTGAAGTAAAAATCAAGCACTTCTTCCTGTTTAGTAGCTGCCACAAGTCTTTCTTTTGTTCTTTCTAGTTATCATTTCAAGCTTTTGAAAAATACTGTAATTTATAATCATAATGTATGAGATTATTGCCTAAGGATCAGTCAGCTTGGATTTAGTACAGTAAGTGTCGTGTGAATATAAATTCATGTTCTTGTCCTCCCACACATGGTAGGACCTAAGTGATGAGTAGATAGATAAGGAGTCATTGATAAAATCAGAAATATAATACAAGTAAAATATAAAGCAATGCATGCCTTAAATGCCCTTATTCATGTCATTCACAGTTCTTTACTTTTCTCTGAAAATTTGACCTAGTTGTAGCTCAGTGCACAAAATAGAAGAGTTTAAAGGGATGGGAAAAAGAACATGGTCCAGTTTTAATTTCCTTGTGCATGCACAGGTATGAATAGAAAATCTGAAAATCTTAGCTAGAAATTCAGAGAATTGGCTGATGAAAAGCTGAGATCACTAAGAGAACAAACAAAGACATCAACCTTAGATTAAGGTAACTAGCCTAAATGAATTATATATATTTTAAGTGTGGAGAGTTCCCTCAAGATGAGAAAGGAGTATTACTGCTGGAGGAACAATATAGAGAGACTGGTTTAGAAGAGATGTCTATCCATGTTACAGAGCAGCAAGCACTAACTCCATGTCAGAATGATACGTTTATGTCAAGGCAGGAATTTTATCTTAGTAGCAGATTTTAAACAGAGTGCAGGAGATACTAAATTATGAGAACTAAATTATGACATTTATATGGAGAAATTGAAGCTGCATGCAAAAGAGAAGAAATTGAGCACTACTAACTTAAGAACATGTCAACCACAGGAAACTGCATGTTTTAATAGTTACAAAGTCAAGAGGAAGTAATCAAATCCCATTTGTTGCAACATTTTATTTCTTTTATCTTGTGTCCTGAATTGTCGCAGGGAAGACTTGCTAGCAGCATTAGCCTACTGCAGTCAGTGTTTGTGTCTGTGCCTGTGCGTGCAATTTTTGGTTCATAGAGAAGAGCATCTTTAAAAAGCTGTCTGAAACCTAAATGTTTAAACTCTTGTTTGGTAAGTGATGTTTCTTTTATTTTTCTGTGTTAATCCTTCTTGATGTCCTTTGCAGTGTTTAGCAAAGTATTTAGGATGGAAAGTTTCAGTTGAAACTTTTTTCCTGATGTTTTTTGCAAAGGTTTCAAAGTTCTTTTTAAAGTCAGATTTCACATCTCCTTGTTCAAGGACTTAATTTTGTTAGGATTTTTGGCTGGTGAAATCCAAAGGCCTTTTCTCCAATTGCCCTCATAATGCTCTGTGAATTAACCAGCTTTGAAAACATTGTGATTGATAGAAAAACTAACAAAAAATAGATTTTTGGAATTTTTTTGTGTATTTATTTCACATGTTAGATAGATCTCATTGTTGTGACAGTGTGATATCACCTAACATTTGTCGGGCTGTTGCTAGTTAATCACTTCATGGTTTTGTTATATGTGGTATCCTTCAGCTGAAATAGAATAGATGCCTTTTAAAACATTCTTGAATAAAGAGGACAATAAATAAATGCAATTTCTAATATCAGAAAGTATCTTGGAATACCTCAACTTCTTCCTTTTGCAAGGATTAGCAGGAAAACATTTTTTGTCTTCTTTCAATAACACTGCACCTTCTCTCCACCTCTGTGATGTAGTAAATAAAATCACATCAGCATTATGTGAATTTGACAGCAAAGTAGGCTCACATTTGCCCAGGTTAAGCATTTGTTCTCAGTCCCATCCAAATACATCATTACTCCAGGCATTTAGAAAGAATTAGTTTCAGCGACCTGCTCTCAGCTGTATTAGAAATTAAAACCAGTTTTGCAAAGGAAAGGGTTGTTCTTAAGCAGTCAGATGCTGTCATGGGAAACAGTGTAAGGAAACAGAGGAGCAGTTAGGGACCCTCAGCCAGGGATTCAATTGAGTCTGCCATTGAATCATAGACTTTTTTCTAAGAGGAAGAAATCATGGGTTTTTCTGTTGTTTGGGTTTGTTTTTTTTAAACTTATTATTTCAAAGTGGTGCAAATGCATCGTAGCGTTAAATATATTAGCAAATACATGACTCCTGATAGTTATGAAACTTTAAACTGCACTTGGAATTGTTGTCAGTTAAGTTTACCACTTAAGAGATTTTGTTGCTTCAAAGAGACTTGCAGTACATGATCACTGCTATCCAGAACATCAATTCTTCAGCCTGAGTTCAATTATCGTCTCCAAATGCTGCTGTAGTCAAGATAGATGAGAAGATTGAGTAGAAGTTCTACATTTTGTAGCAAATTGCACAATGGTCCTTATGGGATGGGATTTTTGAGAATATATTTATTACTTCTAGCCAGTCTGATTGCAAATCTGTCTTACTACAATCCATCATGCTCACATGCCAGGTGTTTTTTAATTACAGATTCGAAGAACACACAACCTTGGTATTATTAGCACCATTAGCACCACGCTCCAACCAGCTTAGATTGTCATCTGTTATGTGCCTATGAGTGCTTTTCAAGATGGAACTGTACACACAGATGTAAAAACTACAAAAGTAGCTGCATCATTCTTAAGGAAACCAGAACAATTTTGAAATAAAACACTGCTTTTACATTTTTGTTAGTAGGGTGTACTGCATCTGGCTACATCAAATTATTTATAGTAACTCAGCTCTGTACAAAAGAAACATAAATGTTACCCATGGTAATGGTAAACATCATGTTACACATGGTTTAATGTTAGTTGATGAAGAGGAAGGAGTGATAGCAATTTCTTCTATTTCTTCGTTATAGTATTTTTAATGAAGCATTTAATGAATGGCACAACTTTTGGTTTCTTTAAATTGATTTGCAAAAGTAGAAAGGAATATCTTCATTACTTTTTTCTGCCCCTCTTCTGTCTTAGTCAAAAAAGTAATTTTTTGAAATCAGGATACAGATTATCAGTGGAAAGTGGAGCACTTTACCTTAAGACTGTCAGTTTAGGAAATGAAAACTCTTACTATGCCAGAAAGGTGTGGTGTCTTCTGTGCAAAGATAGTGTGATGTCACCATCAGCCCCAATTAAAATGAGCTTTACCCAAACCACAAAAATTTGTAGAAAAATGTTAGTAGTTTAAATATGAAATATAAAATTTAGGCTCCAGACAAGTCCTACAGAATTCCCTGGAAATTTGCTGTTGATTTTGACAGCAGGCTTGGAAATGACCTATTCCTTACTGACCTAGGTCATAGCTGACTCACTGACTAGTTCAGCAGAACTGAAAAGCATGTGCTGGTTTAATTTCACCGATTTGTGGCAGTTCTCTCTAAATTCCTATAAAACATTTTAGAAACACATTACAATGACTGTCTGGAGCACTGCAGGTTAATTATAGTGTCAACACTATGAAGGTATACTCCTCAATTTATTCATTAAAACTATCTCTCTCTGGCCTTTAACTTTCCTAATGAGTATGAAAAGTCTTCTCCCCACAAAATACTGGTGTGCTTGTTAAGGAATGTTATGACACGCTCCACACACATGATGTGGAGGGGACACAGATGCTTCTTCCTCCTGCAGGTGGTACCAGACACATGGGCCATTGTGGGAAATAGTAAAGGGCCTTGAAACGAATGAGACTTATTAGAACAAGAAATAGTAACTACTACCAGTTTTGACTTGCATCCTTTAAATAGACCAGATCTTTAACAACATTAAAATTTCTGTAGTTTAAAATAGCAATGCTTAAAGCAAACAAGCTGGAAATCTTTTAAAAGGTCCTGTAACAAAGAGATCTTTAGCTGCTGCTGGCAAGATACGCACTGTTGCCATCATTCAATTGTCTCAACCTTGTCATGAGACTGATGCCACAGCAAAGCTCAAGGAACATCTTCCAGCAGTCCTGTCCCATTTGTGCAAACCTCCAACACAAGCTGTGACCTGGGGTCCCACTGCAGCTTCTCCCTCACACTGGAGTCTGCTGTAGGTGTTTTTCAGGACATGCACCCAGCAGAGGGCCTGGGACTCCCACCCACACCAGTGAGTGGCACAGAGACCCCACTGGCTCCAGCCAGAGAGTGACATCACAGATCAGGGACACCTATGCCCCCGGTCTGAGTCCAGCTGCTGTTCCTTTGGCAAATATATCCAAGTCCAGCATTGTACATGTTCACACATAGCAGTGACATGGTTTAGATAAGAAGCTAAATTTAGAGGTAATGAGTATTTAAATGGTCTCTTTCTTTTTCATTCAAATTTCTTTATTTTTTAATTCAAATTATTAACTCCTCTAAAACATTTTGCTTTTTTTTCCTCTCTCCTTTCTCTTCTGAACTCTTGCATTCCAGCTCATCTCATATCACTAATTTGATTTCTGTCACTCACTTTTAGTAGACTAATTTTTTTGTTATTTTCAGTTGCTTTCTCTAGTCTTCTTACAATGGTGTTTTTCCCTTTTTGTTTTCATATTTCACAGCACAGGCACTGTGTGCCGCTGGTTTTTAGCCTCCAGGTTAGAATTGATCCATCATTTCACCTGAAGCATCAATTAGTTTTCTTCCACTGCAAAACTTAGTGAATCTCCACTAAACCAGATAAACTCAATCTAGTCAGTAGTGGAAATCCAGTCTCTTTAACAGCTTTTCTTTATGGGCCTGTGTTGCTGTTTGTGACCTGCTAAATGCTTGGAGGGCCTTTCACTGCCCCCACTGCCATCTCTGGTGCCAGCCCTTCAGGCTCTTCACTGACCGGGGACACCACCATAGAGGTTTCCAGAAGTGTCTGCCCAGTGCTAGGGCCCATTTCACTGTTAGTCAAGTTTCCACCTTCACTCTTTTTATCCACTTTCTCAGCATCACTTGCTATTTCTGTGGCACTAAATTGCTTCTGGAGAGATATAGCCAGAGAGAACAATCTCTCATCTATCTTAAAAACCTCTTCCTAGTCTGTCTTCTTTAAAGATCCCCACAAGATAAGTAACTTTCTGTTGACGTAAGTTGTTCTGTGATCATTTCTATGCATCACAGGCAGTTAAAAACTTCTAATAAGCAACAAAAGAGGTGAGGGGAAGAGGAAGGAAACTGCATAGTTCAGCATAGCAGTAAATCTGATTAATTGTGCATTTTTTCATATGCTCACACGGTCCACTTCAAGTGAGATTTTTCTAAAGAAAACAAGTGATCTGGTATAAATGTGTTTCCTGTCATAGGGGACCAGCTTAGTTTTACACACATTTAGAGGGTGTGTGTGCAAATGTGTTAAGTGACATTTGATGAATTAAGTCAGGTTGATATTCTAGTACACTTTCAAGTATTGCACTGAAGAAACTCTGCAATTTTCAGTGTTTATACACCTGGAGGTGTTTATAACAGTTTTAGATAATGTTTATATTGAACATTTGTACAGAAACCGTTAATAACATAAGCAGTTTCTCAGATTGAAAAGCTGCATGTATATCATGGAAAGGCATGGTCTGAATGTTAAAGCTGTAGCTGGGAAATGTAATGAAGACTGTCAGGAGAAAAGTATGGCCATGACTCTTCTTTATCACTGTTATACTTTGATGCTTATCTACTCTATTTCTTCTCTCTAGTGATACCACTTAATCCTCTCTTCTTTCATCCTTTTTCCTTTGAAAATCCCGCAAATGCCAAACTGTAGTTGCTGGTTTTGACAAGATCACTGGTTCTTTGTCTTTCATTTTCAATCAAATCCTATTGCCTCCAGACTTCCCAATTGGCTCTGATCTCTAATTTATTGGTAGAGAAGTGTAACTCTCAGTTCCTAATCTGCATCTGCCATTGGGAGACTGATTTATAACAGTAAGTGCAAGAGAATTTGAAGTGAAGGAGGCCAGTCTGGCTTTTAAATTAGAGTTCTAAGGTATTCCCTAAAATGCTGCCATCCATTTTTTTAATTCAGTAACTTCATGGGTGATCTGATGTGACCAGTAGGGTTTTAGTAGTCAGCGAAGTTGATAGGTATATATTGAAATGAAAAACAGGAAACTAGGGTCACCAGAGGAAGAATCAATAAAATGCATGTGTACAGACAAATGAGATTATCTAGAATGCTTTCCTGGCTTGACAAAAAATGCTGATGATCTGCCAAGTAGCCAACTGACAACTCACACAGTTCCTCAGCAGGTGCTTCGTAAGAACTGAGGCTGAGACTTATAAATATTTATGTTGTACATAATTTCATTCTATTCCCAAGCTTACTACACAGAAGGCACATGTACCCTGCTTTGTCTCTCTTCCACAAGTCCTGAACTATGAATATGAAATCTGCACTTCATTTTATCTCCCCTGCCTCTCCATCTGTGATGAACCATTAACAGCTTAGTGGTGCTGCCAGCCCTTAAGGCCCTGAGAGAAATTCCATCATACAGCTGAAATTGAGCGTAAATCATCATGTCAAGAAATCACTTAATGCATTTCCCTTTCAGTTTTCAGTCTTTGTCAATTTTGTCTCAAAATTTAGTATTTAGAAAAATGATCTATCCAGCCTAGATTTCAGGCGTTATGCTAAACCTCTTCCAAAAATATCACATCCAGAACTACTATAACAGAGAATTTTTTCCCCCATTTTTTAATGGGAAAACATAAAATTCTGTAGGTGAACAAAATCCAAATTCTAGTACTACTGAGAGCTTAACTGTACTGTTAAGGCATTGGAGGTGGCTAGTGGATTGTAGATGCTGCTGACCAAAAAAAGCAGAGTTAGACTTAAACAGTGGGAGCTAACCTACTGACATTGCCAAATATAAGAGGGATACTTTGAGAAGGAAAAAAATAACAGAAATAAAAAAGCATGAAGAGAAAAAAGATGGGGGGAAAAAGAGGTCGTTAACATGTGACTTTTGTCCTTCACTAAGAGTGAAGGAGGAAATCGTTGGAAGAATTGTTTCTAGTTTTTGAACTAGAAACATCCTTCTAAATAAGATGATTACCAGCCCCAAAAGCTTTTAGGGTCTCAGATTACTATGCCTTCTGTGTATATTTGTCACCTAAATCCCATTACAAAAAGGCAGCAGTGAGGCAGGTGGGTACTTCTTTGAACAGAGAACATTTGATGAAATCAGGAAAGGTGAGCATGACTTCTGGGAGCAAGGGCAGCAACAGTAAGGTCTATCTTGTGCACTTAGTGGATGTTTAAGATAGACATTCTGATTTATCTTCCACTCTGGCAAAAAGTGGCTACCTGCCCTTGCCTTCATGCTGACTACAAAGAATTTTCAAAGACACCAATCACACTTAGAAAGGGAGATATTTTGCCTTTGAAAACTCCTTTCTAGATGGTCTTCCTTGGGGTAGTCTGACCTGTCTCTGCAACAACAGGGCAATATGTAATATGTACTGTCTTTCTAAAGCTGGGATCATATGTCTGAAAAAAGTAAATACATCGAGTTAAGGTAGTCTAGGTGTAGATGTAGATGATTAGAAATATACAGTAATTCATTAATCGCTTATAACTTCTAGCTTATAAAAAATTATATATTTTTCTTTTATTTTTTATAACCAGCGGTGTCAACACTGTAATACTTTTGGTCAAGTACAATTTTGAAATTGTAGCAGTTTGGGAAAAAAATTGCACTGGCCATATGTACATGTTGTACTCTTGATATTAAACCTTGATTAATAAGATACAGTTCTCTAGTTTAAGTATCTCTACACAGGAGGTTTAGGCCATTGGTGGATTTAACAGTTGCAATTACAGATATAAATGATGCTAAATAGAAGACACTCCCACAGGATGTCATGTGCCCTGTGCCTGTGCACAGGTGGCGGTACAGGGGTACCAAGATGTGGGAATACATGAGCCATGCTCCAGTTACAGAACGGTTTGTGATACGTCAGTGCCTCTGGGGACCATTGCCCACAATTCCACCTGGTGTCATACAGAGATAAGTTCTAGGGCACTCCCACAGTGAATTCTGGGGGAAAATATGTCTCACAGTTTAATTTTTATTGCAGGGAAACAGATTATTAAATCCATGAGCAAGCAGCACCAGTGAACTAACCTTAATTTGAAGAACCTTCACATCTAGCCCAGATGAGTTTGTGCCTTACTGGGTTAGGGATAGGAGCTGTGACATTTCTAGTCAACAAATAATTGGAAAAAAAAAAAACAAAACCAAAAGGAATCTGGAAAATTTAGCTTCTCCTGAATATCTGTTTTCAGACTAAGAGTTACTATTATTCTATTCTAGAATTTTGAAGGAAATAGCATCAGTCATCATTATCAGTGTGTTGATAGCTCTTCTTTTCGTGACCAGCCACTTTAAAGACTAGTAATAGGAGTTTCCTACTGTGTAAATAATTTTAATTTATTAGAATAATAAGCTTCATAATAGTCACATTAGAAGTTAAGGTTTTTTCTTGACCTGTTTCAAACTGGGAAAATAGGTACAGAATTCACCAAAATTATTACAAATATTTCATCTTCATTATCACCTTTAGTGTTTTGACACAGCATAGGCCCAGTGTGAAGAATGTTTTCTCTGTATTAAGTTTTCTTTTAGCTCATGAAAAATGACACTGAAAGTTGCAGTACTGATCTGGAGATCATACAGCAGTAGCTTCAGAATAAACAAACTGCAGCCACTGGGAATGAAAATCTTCCGTGCTGCTTTCTCATACTGTGACAAAATAAACCAATCCCCTCACCTCTGCCCTGACTGTAGTGTCAGAATTTTAAATTAGCTGCCAGAAGTGAGTACCGAGCTATACTGTTCTCCTTGGTTACTCCTCTGATATTACTTTTTCCCATATGTATTATTTTGGTTTTGACCTTAATCATATTACTGCAAAGCCCATATGGTTTGTATTGAATTCCATGAGCTTTTGTGTGAGCCCGTAAGTAGCAAAATTGTCTATTTACTCAAGGCTTTTAGCTTCAAGTTATTTGGAAATTATACATCCCTTTAGGTTTTTAAAGCATTGTAGGCATCATCGGTAATTACATAGGTGTGGACCTATTATATAAGTAATACCTGTGTAGCAAACTTTTGCAAATCTTTATTCAAACAAATAAGATAGCTGTGGATATTTCTGCATCATATCTATGCCAGCATTCCTAATAAAGAAAAAAATCTTGCAGATAAAAATTTCTTTCATGCTCAGATAGGTACAGTACAGGCATAGTTTGATACTGCCGACATTGCCAGCTGAGACAGCAAGCTACGCATTTAAAGGCTCAGACTTGGTGCTCAAACTAAAAATGGGAAGTTTGAGATCTCATCAGATATCAGCTTGCATTTTATTTTATGCATTTAACTATACTATGTTTCTGATGGTTAGGTGCTACAGGCTAAAAGTGTATTCCTTCCTATTATTTGTATTAAAAGGTTTAGTCATTTCCTCAGATAGTCATTTAGGTCCATCTGACCTTGTGCTGAAACTGGATTGCTTTGTGTTTTCACCAAAGCTGTTTCTCTCTCAGAGGCAGAATTTGTTTGCTGAATTTTTCAGGATATGATGAGTCATGCCTGGTTTTCCTAATTTCTTTTTCATTTCCTTCAATGTTTTACTCATATACAAACTGATTTTTTTTCCCTTTTATTTACAAAGTTTAATATCCTTAAAGCTTGTTGTTCCCAAATACAAGTACATACGATGGCTTGGGAATAGTACTATGTCATGTCTCTAACACAAGGATTGAATGAGATTGCAGTAGAGCGGATAACCAAAGATTATCCTGGTGCCTGTGCCCTTACGTAGGACCTGTCAGTCGTGTCTTCCATCTCTTGGCCCATCTGTTTTGCACTCTTGCTGTCGTTGCAAGAGCCATCATAGAGCAATGTTTGTGTTTCTTGCACGAAGCTGAGATGAAAAGTGTAGAAGTTTCATAATGTCCCAACCAAACTCTGCCTCTCTCATGAGCATAAATCAGGTGCTAATCAGTTTTACAGGTTTTAAGTCTGCCATTTGCAGCAAATATCCACCCAGGCAATGCTTGCTCATATCACCCATTTTGTATAAGATGGTTGGTTAGACCTCACAGGAAGATACTCCAAGAATTTCCATCACAGTAAATAAGGGTGGTGCTGTTCACCTGCTTTGTAGCCCACGAACATTAGCGATTCAGCCAAATTAGATTTTAAAATGAGAGTATAAATAATATTTATATTTTATATATGTGAGTGCCAAATATTAAAGGGAAACTGACTACACATGATGGTTAATATTTTAATACTCAGAAAAGGCAAAAGTACCAGATTGGTTATCACAGCTGCTGAATTCATTATATGGGAAGGCTCAGCCATGGAACCAGAAGTCTGCCAGAAAGGACAACAAAAGATATCTCTAAAATTTCATTTTGGTTTGGTTTTGTTTTACGTCTTAAAATTCAGAATGAAGTAGACTTGAAAGTCTTTAAAATATTTTAACATTAAATTTTTTACAAACCTTCTTTTACTTTCTGTTGTTTCAAATAAATAATCTGACACTTCTCTGTTAGATGATTTAAGGTGGGTTATAAGAATTTTACAAGAGATGCACGCAGACAAACAAATCCTCTTTATTGGAAAGATGCCGAAAAGATAAAAAGACACAACAGTTTTGTTGTCCTGTTTAAAAATTCTGGTTGCTCTTTGCAATTCATGATGGCTGCAATCTCTTTGGCCTTTTCCCATCAGGATTCTGCTCTAATGATGAACTCTGCAGCATGTACAAGAATTGTTCTCAAGCCTATGTTAACAGTCCTGATAATATATTTTTTAGGTTTCCTCTACGCTCAGAACAGTACCAAACGCAGCATTAAAGAGCGACTTATGAAGCTCTTGCCCTGCTCGGCTGCCAAAACGACATCTCCTGTTACTCAAAGCAAGTTTTATTTTTCATTTTTTTAATTTGATTCCTTTTTTCTTTCTTTTTTTTTTTTTTTTTTTTTTTTTTTTGTTTTTCTTTTTTAAAATTTTTTTTTTTTTTTTTTTTATTTTTTTTTTTTTTTTTTTTTTTTTTTTTTTTTTTTTTTTTTTTTAGGTTTGCATGCTTCAAAAATTATACTTTCATTAACTGCTCATTTGAGAGGCAAGGTATCTGCTGAAGTAATCCTATGGTTTATCGAGGTTTAAAATCTAGTGCTGAACAGATTTGTCTATGCAGAGTAGGATGGCAAAATAGCAATGCCATGGTCTGCCACACAGCAGTTGCTGGGTTGGCACTTATGATCTGCAAGTTAGTTGACAAGTGATTCCCTGGTTAAATTTAATACCTGCTCTCTATGTATTTGAAAAGTGGTAAGTTTTTTTGCATTTTTATACACATCTCTGTGTGTGCTTGCTATCCAATGCACAGGGGTACCACCCTAACTGGTCTGGGAGGAAAGGATTGGCCCTGCAGGTTTTGAACTTCAAACTACATAGGGAACAGCACTTACACTTGGTGTCTGAGAGAAAAGTAGTAATGAGATTGAAAAGAAAGTACATGAATGTGGATATTAGGAAAAGCACACTGATATTATACCGAATGTCTTGGTATGCTATAGGGAAATAAAATCTCTCCAGGGTAGATAACAAATATAGAGGGGCAGAGTGAGAGAGAGATCAATACATAGATACATATATTTTCCTAGATAGAGATTAATTATAGTAATAACACTATAATATCTTCCTATATAAGTTGGCTCCTATAGCAGATTTTAAAATATCTCTCTGGACCCAATTCAATCTAGGTTAATTTGACTTAATGCTAGGTGCTACTATGAGCACCTAAAGCCAGAAGCTGAATGATCCATGTGTTTCCTGTATACTCTTCTGATAAAGCATATCAATCAATCTCGGGTAAAAAATGGCCTGCAAGAGCAGTTCCCCATGTCTAGTGAATCCAGGACAATCAAAGGCAACTTGACTAGAAATACGATCTCCTACTTAATGTCAAGACTTCACTGGTAGAGATCTAGGGTTTCTTTTTCCTATCCCCCTTCACTGTCTTTCATATGCTCCTCTGTAGAGAGAACTCTGGCACTTGCTTTCCTTTTAAGTATTTGACATCAAAAGGGCTAAATTTCTTGATGTACACTGATTAATTTTTTTCATGGTGTCTTCAACTGATATGTTTTAATTGAAAATAAGGTGGCTTAAAAACTGCAGTTACTGTTGTGGGACTTGTTAATCACTCTTTCTGGATATGCTATTTTCAGCTGCATGACCTGAGCAATGTAGCCCTAGACAATAAAAACAATCAGAGAATCACAGATTTGCTTGAGTTAGAAGAAAGACATTTAAAATCATCTGGTCCAGTCCTGCACAAGACCAGGTTGCTCAAAGTTCCATCCAACCTGAACACTCCCTGGGATGGGGCATGGACTAGATAAGGAAATAGAACAGAATTAATAGAAAGTTTGATCTCTTAGTTTGCAGTTGCTAGGAGAGTGACCCATCCTTATTCCTTGCATAATTTCAATGTAAACTCCTAATCTGCACAACCAAATATATTTAGAATCAGTCTCAGAAACCTTGACCACGTCAGACATATTTTCCTTACTGAAAATATTCTATAAACCCGAAGAGAAGTTGAACTAAAACTAGTATTAAATATTTCCTTTTTGAGAACCAAACAGTAGAAAAGGTGCATTCAATAATTTTCTCTGTAATCTCCTCAATAATGAAGTGCTATATTAAGTAAGAATGTTACATCAAGTGAAAATGTTGAATAAGCCTCTCATTGTAGATATACATAGTTATTATTCCATTTTGACATCATGTGCTATTTCATTTCTGCTAGCATGAAAAAAGCAACTTTATGGCTTCCTAGGAATGAAAACAGCACCACTTACAATAAAAATCACATGATGTGAATTCCTTAGAAACTATCAGGGAAGTATTTTTAAACAAGTAACTTATTGAAATACACATAGACTGAATTTGCACTTCTACGCTTCTATCAATATGTGCTTACAAAGGTTATTTAAAAACGTAAAATCTGATTTCAGCATTTGTATTGAACATATTTTGGCATTCCTATTGAAAAAAACATGTAAAAGAACCCTTATTGATGTGCTCTAGTCTAGTAAGTCTAAACTTAAAACCATAATTCCCTAGACACTTGCATGTGCTAGTACACTAAGGTAGGACTACACTCAATGATTTTGAAAAAGAAAGACAATCTAAATAGTTATTAAATAGTTAGGGAGGCTATAATGTGGAGTTTGTGCAGAGAAATGCATATGCACAATTTTTACAGATAAGAGTTATTTGAACAGTACATTTGCTTTTTGCAATGTCTTAACCATTTTGTTCTTTAATGAATAATGAAAGGTTCAAAGCATATCTCCTGTGACATTTACATTAAAATTTTTCTTTAATATTTAGCTATAAGTAATCTACTAATTAATGAAATCAATAAGAATATTTTCTTTAGTACATTAATGAGGGATTGTGAACTTGTTACTAGTTTTCAGTTGACATGAAATTTTATTTCTGTGAAAAAAAGTATTCCTAACTTATCTAGCCTGAAGAAACCAAAAAACTGAAATAACTAATGCCATAGAAATCATTATTGTTTAGAAATAGATAAAAATAGAAATAGTAAAAATAGATTTTCACACATTTGCTTGCATATTTCAATGTATAGATTTTTTTTTTTCAGCCTGGTAGCTATAAGTGTGAAGAAAAAAATTAAAAACCTGCAAATGACTTATGAATGTCATAGCATTTTAGTCATCACAGTTGGTGCATTCTAAGGAAGTTTATGATGATCTTGCATTTTTATTATTTCTATCTCTAAGACACTAGAGAAGTTGAGTGTGAAGAATATTGTACCGAACCTTTTCATTAACATCATCAGCCTACTGGAGTCTTCTACATTCTCACTGAATCATTTAAACACAATAAAAATATTTATTACTAAGGATATACTGAATATTGTGCTCAGCACATTGTCTTGCCTTTAGCCTCATATTTATTATGTGTATTCATTTAGCTTCCAGAAAAGCTTGTAGATGTCTCTCTAGGTAGCCAGATATTTTACAAATGGGTGCTTAGAGAACTAATTTCAAGTTAAGTCTTTTTCTGTCTGAAACCAAAGCCCATTTAAATCACACATAACCATTTGAATATAGAGTACAAGTGAGCTTTCAACAATATTTATTCTCAGGTTGATTTTTTTGTTTAGTCTAAGTACCTAGTATTGACTTGCAGTTAAAAAAAACCAAAAAAGATCTGGATCCCACTGAGATCATCTTCCTGAGTGCTAAGAGCAACATATCTTCCACAGGAGAAAGTACAATGCCCCAAATTTTGTGATTTTTCCAAACAGTTTATATATTATTAAATATCTCTTGAAAGTTTATTTTTTGTTTAGCTGAACTGTATCTTCTGATGCCAAATTTCTCCCAAGCAGCTGAAAACTGTTATTGCTGCATTATAGCAGAACAAAAATATATGAAACTGTAGGCATAATACTACTTTAATCAAGTATTCTAATACTGTGTGCTTATAAATATTGAATCAAAAAACCCCTTATTCTAAGACTAAAGAGTCACAGATTCTAATGGAATAAAATATCAGCATCGTAGAAGTGACAATTTAGTACATTGTATTGTTATATTTCTATAGTTTGCATAACTCTTAAATCAAAATAAGGCAGTAACTCCTTAAATCAGTTTGGAGTTCTACATAAGTTACGTGTGATGCTGTCAGTACTTAGAAATGGACACACATTTGTATTTTTGATCAGAAGTGACTGGCATCCTATTGTAAGTTCCTTTAGCTGTTTTATTGAACGTTTACATTTAAAACTCTACCAAGGAAAAAATGCATTGCTAATTCTCATTGTTTTAGGATGACACTCAACTGCAAACCTTGAATATTTATATCCACATTCTTACTTACTTAAAAAAGAGGTCACTAAAACCATCGTGTTCCCCACTTAGGCTGCTCACCCTCAATAATATTTCTCCTAAAGGGTCAGTTTTATGATGCTCAAAGTAAGATCTGCTGCTGAATGTGCAACATCAATTTCACATGCTTTCCAAAGAACAACTTCACAATAAAAATCCCAGCCTGATACAGTGAATTCAGATCCATTATCTAACTGAAGGAAAAAATTCAGTTTTCTGGAGTCACTACAGTTTTATAAAATTGTTTCATTTGGTCAAAGTATAAATATGTATGTTTCATTTTCTGGTATAAACAGAAAAGTCATTCTGAATTTATCATGTATGCTATTGCAGAATGTTGGCTTTCCAGTTTATTGCTATTACTACTCATGAGATAATGTGCAGGCTACTGGATCATCACTGCTGTTCACTATTCTTTGCAGCCACAGAAGCAGATGATAGACACCCTTTTCCTATGAGTTCAAAATGGACTCATCATTTGTCATTAAAGCTGCAAAAACAAGTCTTTAAAGGAATGTCCTTCCCTTCCCTTCCCTTCCCTTCCCTTCCCTTCCCTTCCGTTTTTCCCTCTCTGTCTTTTTGAAAGGGTTAAGTATTTCTACCTCCTGTATTTATTATTGAGCTTTTCTTCTCTGTCTCTTGTATTCTGCAGACACTGTAGAAGATGAAATGGAAATGGCCACAGTACGACATAGACCTGAAGCTCTTGAACTGCTGGAAGCACAGAGTAAATTCACAAAGAAGGAACTTCAGATCTTATATAGAGGTTTCAAGAATGTAAGCGCTTTTTGAATTTGCAATCTGTTTATGGGATATGCCACTGCAATCTCAGCTGTGTAAGGATGACTAGCAGTGCAGCTCATGAGGTTCAATAGCTAAATACTGCATGCCTGATCAGATGAGGAAACCATCACTCTGAAACAATTAGTCTAAAGTCATTAAATTATTTAATGAACAAAAGATTCAGACATAATAGAAAGCATCAAGGAGAGAATAAGTATGACTTAGTATAATAGGACTTTGTTCAAAGACAAATTAAAAGTTGTCTTGAGGTTGTTTGTCTAAGGATGCAACAATGGAAGAGTCCTGAAGAATTTGGAGAAGTATGAAGACAGATTTTGATTTTTGTATTCACAGGAACTGTCACAAGAAATAATTGACTTCAACTGCAATAGATGACTTTTTAATTTGGTGAACAGATGTAGATAACATCATCAGTTCTTATTAGTTCTAGAAATCTATAAACTGCTTAGATCCCTTTACTTGGAGTAATTGTGATTTTTTTTTTTCTAATAATGTCTGATGTAGTAGCAGGTCCAATGTTTTATTTGGCAGGGATCCCAGCTGAGGACCCCAGTATATGGGTGTAGTCTGATTCATTTTTCAGTGTGTACAGCTGCTCTATAGTGCTGAGCTTGGCTTTGACTTGTGAGGCATGCAGGGTTAGTACAGCAATGAAATAAGACTCAAAAAGATGTTAGTAGGTAGTACTGAAATGTCTTCTTAAAAAATAGACATTTTTTCTATTTATTTTGCTTTCATCTGATTAAAAATATGCAGAATATTGCATGTAGTTAACGTTGGATAGAAAATATTAAAGAAGTATTATATTAAAAATAATAATAGCATTTTTTAATCATTGTATTAAAGTTAATCTATAATTTTAGCTGCAATTATTGCAGCTGTGAAGATGCTATGTCTCCTGCTAAGCTGAAGCTAAAAATGAATTTCATTACATTTATCACCTTGTAGTTTAGTTTTTCCTTCACCCTTCTTGGGTGAAAAGGGACAACCTCTTGCCCATGACATTTACTACTTAGATGAATTAATAAAAACACAGTGAAGCTCCATTATGGAATCAGAGAGGATAACTTCAATAGCTTGTACAAGAAGTGTAAACCTTGCAGAGTTCTTAGCTCTCCTGTATTCTATAAAGAAAGCAAGACATGCAAAGGGCTGTTTTAAACATATATTTTATCAAAAGCTTACAATGCAAGCAAGACAGGGTCACGTAATGTGTCCTGTCTGTATCATTCTCAGTTCCAGAAAGTATATAATGTTGGCATGTTAGTGATTAACAGTGATTGCTCTTAAAAGCTTTCATTTCCTCAGGGTTCCAGAGAACATTCCCCTGCTAATGACAATATTCTCCAGGCATTGCAAATCATGATCTAATGTCCCTAATTATCTAAGGCAAAAAGGTACAAAGTATAGTGGATAAAATAAGCCTTCTGTCTGTTTCTTCAAGAATAATTATTTTTAGAGCTTCAGAAACTAAGAACCTTGATATTTCTTTGCATGAAATGAAGTATGGAGAAAGAGAATAGGCTATAAGAAGTATTTTAATTGATACCTTTTTTAGCATTTTCTGAAAAGAGGAATTCCAGCTCTTCATATACTTTTCTGTTCCAAGATGTAAATTCTACTTACATTAAAGGAATGTTGATGGTAAGACATGGTAATACATCTTTATCCATATATTTCATTTTCTTATCAGTACATAATAATTCAAGACATGAATGTATAATATATCTTTGACTAGATAGAGTTAGTCGGCATTAACTTCAGTGTTTTTGTGTATAATATCATTGCAAAATTATCAATTACAATCTAAAAGGCTGTAACGCATGCCCAGCTCTAGTGACTCTTATAAAGATGAATCAGTTTAAAGTACTATTCTTTAGCCCAAGCAGTAGATTTCAGAACTGGATGATTTCAAACTTTTTGTTGAGTTGGAGTTTGTTTTATTTTTCATATTAACAGTTTCTGCTGCAATATATGGTGCTAGATCACAGTTCTCTAATCACTTCAGAGAACTGGTAGGACAAGTCTACCTCAGCTCTATGAGCAGCTTGTCTATGCTGATTAGTTCACCTTTCCTATTAGGTTCCTGTTAGTTTCCTAGTAGTTCACATATCAACCTTTATCAAATCTGTCTTGAGTGGCTTTGGTGGGTACTGATCCACAAGGGCATTGCAGTGTCTCCCATGGTCTCTGCTTTCCCCTGTGTCTCCTGTTACAGTGCTCCATCACCATCTTCTGCCTGCCACAGGCCACCTGCCTTCTCACATTGTGATCCAGCTATCCTGGATAGTATTTCCACCCCTTTGTGCTTCGTGTACCAAGGTCTCTTGGGTGCCACCCAGCTGCACACTGACTTTGCTTTGTTGGGCACGAGCCAGCAAATGTGTTGGTCTATGCAGTTCTGCTTTAGGTAAGGCATTTCCAGCAGGTCAAGGGAGCCCTGGGAAGCCACACCAGCCTTTCACTCAGCACTGGTGAGGCCACATCTGAAGTGCTGTGGCCTGTTCTGGGCTCTCTGGTAAAACAAAAGTAGGGACATACTGGAGAGAGTCCAGGAAAGGGCCACAAACATGTCTAAGGGACTGGAGCACCTCTCCTGTGGGGTGAGGCTGGGAGAGCTGAGACTGATAAGTCTGGAGAAGAGAAAGGTCAGCAGGGATCTTACCAGCATATATAAATATTTGAAGGGAGGATGTAAAGATGGAGCCAGGCTCTTTTCAGTAGTGCCCAGTGCCAGGACCAGAGGCAGCAGGCACAAAATGAAACACAGGATATTCCCTCTGTACATCAGGAAACATTTTTTCACTCTGAGAGTAACTGACCACCAACACTGGTTGCCGACAGGGTTTGTGGCATCTTCCTGCTTGAAGATATCCAAAAGTTGGAAATGGTCCTGGGGATCCTCTCCAGGTGGGCCTGCATATGTAGGAATGTGCAGCCAGATATCTCCAGAAATCCTTTCCAACCCCAGCCATTCTCCGAGTCTGTGATATTCTGCTTAATCATTCCACTAAGAAGGAAACTACTGAAAAGATTTAATAAAACACACAGCACGTATATTTAACATGATGTCATCAAAACCTTGTGCAGGTCCTATCTCTGTGCTTCATGCTTTTCACCTGATATTTGACTGTCTTACTATCTCTTCAATAATTGAAGTATAAAAAGCAAGATAAATTAAAGCATGAACTTAAATTACTGTAGTTCTGCTGATGTTGTGGTCCTGTTAGATGAAATTAGCAGCATCCTTCAGCACATTAGTACCAATTGAAAAGCTTTTGTCTATAGAATCTCACTCAAGCCTGCTTATTTCCCTGAATCCTGTCAAGTTTTAGGATGTCTGTTCTGAGATAGGGATAAACAGAGCTTTTCACAGTCCGCCTCCAGTTATTTGTTATTTCTGACTTCAAAATGCTTACATGTAGTTCTGACTGAATTCAAATGGTAAAGCAGTAAAATACAGCTGCATTTCTGTAGTGTTGATGATTACAAAGTTTGATTTATTGTGATCAATTTGATTTTCCACTGTACACAAATTCCATGCAAAATCCAGGCAGAAGGAGCACAGGGTCTCACAGAGTCTCTGTGTGTACATAAAACCCTGAAAGCTTTAGAAAGTCTCAGATCACATTGTAATAGAGTTGATGCTCTGAGTAAGCAACAGGTAGAGTATAATTGCATGGAATGCTCAAAGATGATTGAAATGCCTTTGGGACAATGGCTGTTTTGGTTGAACTCAAAGTCAACATTTAAAATGAAAGGGGATATACACTAAAAAAACATAAGGAGGTGGGATAAGCACCTTCAGATGACTTAACAACTATTATATGGAAAATTATCTGGGGAGAATTTATGTCTATATTAGATAATTTAGCAATTTTAAAGCTTCTATACTATCCTTGAAAAATGAGTTTAATATAAGACCTATGCCCTTCTCAGACTGAAAAGGTTGTCCCCAGCACTCTTGCTTTACTATATTCCTGTGCTGTTGTTGATGAATTGTTGCTCAGCTGCCATCACAGTGGGACATTTCCAATTTGTATTTGGCTTCCTGTCATCCCATTTCTTGTAAATTAAAATTGTGATTGCTGCAGTCATTAACCTTTCAAACCAATGGCTCAGTGGCAGTCCTAGTACAAGTGGCACTTCACAATAAATTGTACAGACTATCAAGCATGGACTCAACATGTGGTCTTTCTTTATCTTTTGTCCATTGATAGATCTGTCCCAGTTTTAAAAGCATCAATTTAAAAAATACCTAGATAATGCTTTTGCTGTGCAAAATATGCTCCTGTGCTAAATTTAAATGCTAATAGTCTTTTCATTTTGGTTGGTTATTCTTGTAGAAATATTTGTAGAGCTCTGTGTTGGGAAACTCCTAGACTTTTCCAGAAAACTGGAAGGATTTTTCATGAACCTTCATCTCACCTGGCTGTATTCAGAGAAAATGTAAATTGAAGTCATGCATGCCTAAAAATCTCTGTGGACACATACTGGAGCTTTAAATAGGCAGCTCCACACTTTTGACATTTATTGGGAAAACGGCATTTCCAGGACACTTTTCTTCCCTTTTACAAATGAGACAAAGAATGATAGTAAGAAAATAAATCTGTTAATGTTACAGCTCAAAGATTGGTTCTCTCATCACAGTACCCATCTATGTGCATAAGTTGAAACATGCTAATTTATTCAGAGATTTTTTTTTATTTCAGTTGATTTGATGGAAACATTGTGTTACTGTATGTTGCATTTGTGAATCTCACAGAAAGTTTAATGGAAGCCAGTTTTAGAGGTGATATAGCTGATTTATTGATTGTCTAAAACATTTGAGTTTTGTGTTTGAACATTTTCCCATTTAATTAGAGTTAAAAAACCCAAACAAAACAAAAAAACAAAAGAAAAAGTATAAATTTTATGAAAGTGTAGTAAAGCATCTCCTACACATCCAGCAGGTGCTTCCAAGTAGGGAAAGAGTTTCAGTTTACCTCTGACATTTTAGGAAATTTACCTAGAAACTTCCATAGCCTCCTGACAAGGATTGGCTTAGTGCCAACACAGTGGCATGGATTGGGCTCTGAGAATGTTACTCAAAACCCCTTGGTGATCTTATTGGCTGCAAGCCAAGTTATCCCTCCTAAAACATTCAGTATTTAAGAAAGAGCACAAAAGAAAGTGAAGGCTTTTCAAGGTGTTGTAGCAGGGTGTCTAAAGTTTCTCCGGCGCCTGTACACAGCTTTTTATTTGTTTTCTGTAACGTTTCTTATTTTGTTATTTTTTTCTTTATTTAAACCTCTTGATTTACAAAACACCTTTGAGGAGCAGTCTTGCTCAAATTAATTATAGCCACTTTTCTGCTAGGCTGGCCCTCAGAGTGTGGGTCAAACCCACATAAAAGTAATTGAGATTTAGAAGAGCATGGAATACATGGAATACAAATAATTTTCACTGCATAAATAATTTTTCTACTCCTGCAATTTTTTGTTTAACAATGAAGATGAAGGTTGGATATATAATGTGACTTTTGCAGGATATGCACTAACTTGTGCAAAAGCTGAAACACCTCAATGTAATTTTGAGTACCAAAGTTAAAGTTTTCAGAATGATTTAACTTTTCTTAAATATTTGTATGCATGATATTCTAGGAACACTATATATGTTTGATTTTTCACTGCAGTTGGAACCTACTTGTTAGAAAGAAGGTATGAGAAACATATCTCAGTGGCTTTTACATATCTCACATGGATGGCTTTTACCTTTATGGCTATGCTGCTTGCACAGCTTCTGACCTATGGCTAATAGATGTACAGTTCTGTATTTCATTTCTGTCTTTCAAATGTAGTTTCTAAGATATCAATGTCTTGATTAGAAATAATTTAATAAAATTGAAATCTTGTACTGACAAGGGACATAAACATTTGACTATTGAAGAGATTAAAAAATGGGCATTGCAAAGAGTTAAAATATCTCTGTGATGATCCAAAACAGAGATTTTTGGAACACCATTCCATTTTCCTTGCTTTCTTACTTAACCTTTTCCACCTGTTCTAAAGCATGACAGGGGACAATGGCAACATAATCCTCTTAGTTTATATCTCTGGAACATTGTATATTATGAAACAGAGGCTTTCATGCTACAAGGAGTAATAATTTAGCTTGGATCAGCTTTCTCTGAATTGGCTGTGTCACCTGTCTCACAGAGACAATAGGATGTCTTCAGTTTGTTGTCATCACATTCAATTCTATACTGAACCTGTATGTTTGTATTGCAATGAGTAAATGCAGTTTCAGGATTAATACAGATGAGAACAGAGAGGAAAAACCTCAAACTGAACATGAGTGGAAATGGCACTAGTGCCAGCGTATTTTGCCCCTGACATCAGTCCTCCAAACTTATTCTTGTAGGGTGAAGTAACTTAGACCTTAAATATGCTTTTCAACCTTCCATATGGAGCCCTAGGAGAGCTAGGAAGATTTTTCATTTGAGCAGCAGTTGGAGCAGTTGCTTTTCCTCAAGATTTGATGACTGTGCATGTCTTTGGGCTTCACAGCATGCAGTCATAGCAAGATCTTTCCAGATGCAGAATTTCTGACCCAACAGAAGAGAGCCTAGAAGAAAAATATAGATCAGTTAAATGTTCCTACCTGGTTTTCTTGGCTAAGATGAATCAATACAAAAAGCATTTGAGCTATATCCCTCAGTGACTCTGAATATCAGACAGGGGATGCTCTACTGGGCATCAGCATGTGAGACATTTCATTTGTGCTGAAAGCTTTTGCAGAGGTGCTGACCCCTCTGCACAAAGCAGTGTTTGAACACCAGTGTTGTGGACATATGGAGGTTGTACATACAAAGAAGTACCAACAACTATGTCTTTTCAGATAGACATAATAATGACAGCTGAACAGTGTGCCTCATGCATATAAGCCTGCTGAACTTAGAGCATAGAAATGCCAATAAAACGGAAAAAAAAGTAAATGGAGGTTCTAAATCTTACAAGAAAATCAGATAGCAGTAATTCAAACTGAAAATTAACGTCTCTCTGTATTGGAAAACTCCTGTGACTGGTTTGTCTAAATAAAGTTAACAATAGACAACAGCATAATGAAGCTCAAGCAAGTAAACCTAGAAGCTAGATACCGTGTGTGCTGTCAATAGACAGATTTCTGTAAATCTTCTTTTTCTCTCTAGGGTTTCAGTAGACATGTATAATGCACATTGCTCAAATCTCCCCTTTTTAAAGTTGAGTTCTTGTTTTCCAGTTGTGCCTCAGAACAATTGTTTTCTCACCTTTAGATGACTGAAGTATAACTTTAAAATAACCAGCCCTTTCCAAGGAAGAATTTTGTTATTACTTTACAAAAGCCCTGGCATTAATTTTCTAGGGATTTAGAGAGAATTCTTCCATATTTCAAACAAGGCTATGTGAAAATCTTTAAACAAACCGAGCAATAAATAATTCTTACATTCATCATATATTTCCTTCAAGTGTTAATAAAGAGACTTGAAACATTTCAAAAATTTTTCAAGTAAAATAATTTGGAAGAACAGTTTGACAGACCTAGAGTATAGTTGTCAATCATCACAAATTTACAGATCTTAATGTGTTCAGCAGAGATATTTGTTTCAATTAGTCTCACAGTTACTGGCAGAGATTGAAACCTTCTCACTGAATGTTAATAATGAACTCAGTCCCTACTGTTCTATTTATCTCATGGTTTGCATGGAGATACTTTGTGTCGTGCTCACTAGGGAAAAAATGTCATTTAGCTTACCAAGGACTGTATTCATAATAGTGGCTGCTTGCTCATGAATTATCTCTGAGAAAGGTAGATGCCAAATCTCTAATTAAGAAACATACAAAAAGACTATGATTTGAAGTACCCAATAGTAACAGTAGTCCAGAGCACCAAATGCTCTTTAGTCCAGAGCACTAAAGTTCTTCTTTGGGAAAAAAAAAAAAAAAAAAAAAAANAAAAAAAAAAAAAAAGTCAACATTAGATTTTGATAGAATTTTATTTTTCTGTGTGCTTGTGAGCCTCTCCTATCTGAACTGGCAGCACCCTGTCCTGTGCTCTGCTGTGCTCTCCCTGGGGCTCACAAGTGCCATTTTGACACTTGAATCTCAGTGTAGACCTTCTGCTTCTACCAGCCAGATGCTCAGTGTAACTCGTCTGCTGGAAGAGCTGTTTTCTACTACATCAGCTTTTATGCGCATCAGTTTGGAATATAAATGTTTATGTACTAGAATACAAGCAGCCAAATGTCATCTTTGGCTACAGCTCACTGCAGTTACTTTTTTGCAGCATCTGGACTGTGCACTACGGAGCCTGGTATTTGAATTATGTGCAATGGTTGGATTTCGGTTTCTGGGTAATCACTAACATTAGAGAAGTAACATTTGGTGCAATACAGCTCTGATGATGTTGTAATTTAAAAATTTAGTAAGGAGACACCTCTTACTCTCCTTTCTCTGCCCATCCCCTTTTCTTCATGAGGTATTGTAACTGCTGTAAACATTGTACTTTATAACACACAGCTTAACATAAAATGCTTCTGTGAGAATATTAGTGGAGACAGCACCATTCAAATATCCCTCTATCTGGCTTTCTTGCTACCAATATCCTTATTTTTAAAGACTGTTAAAGAATTTATGTACAAAATGTTATAATTCTTTATTAAATCTCGTACTAAGCACTCTGTTCTCCTCCAATTCTGATGCAGCATGTGGACACATGTATTTTTAGGTGGGGATCCTAAGCCTGCAAAATGAGGAGAGAGGGTATAAATATACCTTCTGGTGAAACTTCTTGATGGTGCAGTTCGAAATTTTGGATCCTATGGACTCAATAGATAAATCTTATTTGTGCTGGACTCAGGGATTTGTCATGCATCCCAGGAATTTCCAAATGATTTTGCATCTTTATATTTTTTTTCTACTTTAAATTTCTGATTGATGTGAACAAAATTGGCAACATACAGGTTTTGTCAGAAATAAGTGAAAAAGATGAAAGTCCTTTCAGTATTTCAACAGAATTAATTTCTCTTTACAAATGTCTTTAGATCAACATCTCTGCTAAAAATAAACACTGGTAAATCTTCAAATAAAACAGCAAATCACAAGTGACAAAGACACAAGGTCAAGATATTCAGTGTCAGGGAAGTTTATTACAAGTCTTGGGTCAACCTGCATTTACCTTTGAGTGAACGTATCTGACAGAGGCAAAATTCTTTAGATCAGCTGGACATTTGTGCAGTTGAACTTCAGTAATGTGAATGATTCTCATATTAACTTTCAAGTAATGGAATTTATTCAACCCAATGAATTCCATTGTGAAATATTCTTAAAAGATCTTAGATACGGTGAGCGTCAGAGAAGAAATAGGAGCCAATAACTCAGAAGACAGCATGATTCAGTAAACACAGCATGAAACTAGAAGTCTAAAGACTCCAACCTTTTGGCTCTCTGGCTGGCTTATTAACTGCCACACACCTTTAAAAGCCTTAACTATCACACTAAAAAGCTTTCTGGGTTGCCTGAGAGCATTATACCAGTGCTTCAGGGCCTGCGTGGGCTCCACATTGACAGCTGCCTAATTTAATGTCTCTGGTCTGACAGCCAAAACCTTTCAGAGGATCCCTGGCTATCTGAGAGATTGCTTCTCAGCCATTGATCAAAGCCTCCTCAAAACACGTCTTGGGAACAAAGTGGGGAGTACCAGTGGGGGGGCTGGTGGCTGTGGGAAACTGAACTTTCCCAGGAGCTGGAGATAGTAAAGTTCATTCTTAGAGGAGAGAAAAATGAACACTGAATTCCTCGGTGTTAAGAGCGAAATGTGTGGGCAGTGTATTTGAGGGAGATACTCTACCCCTCAATGCCAAGCTCCATATCTGTCAAGTAGAAATCACAGTAAACTCATCCCTGAAAAAACACTGATCTAAGTACATAAAGTGCACATAAGGTGCTTCCTTATGTGCACTTTATGTATTTCTAACAAGTATTTACTCACTCCATTCATGCATCTCTGACACTGTGATGGTTCACAGTGGCCTCACAAAAAAGGAGTGCCAAGAACAACTTTAAAAGTGAACTCTCAGTGACTAAATATAGCAGTATTTGTGTCTGACATACTATCTACAAGCAATTACAAATATCAGAACAAAAACATGCTTATGATTTTTCTTGTGATTTAAAATGTCACCATTAAGCACTGTATTTGGATGCACAGGCTACCAAGGCAATTGTCTACTTCACTGAAAAAGATGCATAGTACCACCCCTGTAATGGAGCATAAATTATAACAGCCTTAATTTTTTATTCTGTTCTCAAAATCTGTGATTGTGGAACAAAGACAAACTTAATGTGCCATAAACTTAGCAGACTGGACTAGTTTTTATGTCCAGCAATTTCAGCCTCAGTGTGTCACCATAAGGAATGATATAATCATGAGGAATGAAATCTCTTTTTTAGGACTGAACTGATTGATAGATTACTCTTTTTAGATGTATCTGATTCTCTAGTTCTCTCTTTTTATTCTTGTTACCTGTTTAAACTGGGAAATGTCTTCTCCTTTTTTATTTCTCTATGCTGCTCATGTTTTCAGGAAAATATGCCAGCAAATATCAATAACCATTTATATAGGTTTATTTAAGTATTCAGTTCCAATGAATTGAATTATGCTACAAATTTTAGACATGCTGCCAAAAGCAATGTATCGAGTATCCACATATGAAGAAAAGAAAGCTCCAGAACAGTCTAAAGGAGATTCATATGGTCCATTTAGATTTTTTGCTGTACTAAAATAATTATTTCATATGTCTTGGTAAGCTTCAAATTCCATTCTGATGCTTTTCTCATGTCATTGAATTATAGGAATAATACCTCTTTTATAAGCAGTAGTGGTACATCCTCTCTTGTCTTGGAACTGTTCACACCTCCTTCTCAAAGGGTTTAGATCTATGGCCACAAAGCCCACTCTGATCCTTCCATGATCACAATTAGCAATAGAGCTCTTGTGGCCAAGTGTCTCTTCCTTATCATGGTCCTGCACTCTGGGGAGACCTTTGGGCAGCAGAATAAAAGTGTCAGTGTGCTCTGCTGGTGCACTGGGCGAGCACAGAAGTGACAGTGAGGCTTTGATATGTGGGGAAGGGACCCTGTCTCAGACACTGAGTGCCAGAGTTCCTCTAGAATGAGGCATATTGCCCTCACTGTGTGGACAGGGAAGACGCATTTCTTCCCACAGACCACATCTCTCTTGTATCCACAGCAGCCTCTTGCACATCATTGCTTCAATTGTCTGATTTTCCCCACTGTACTTGGTGAATCGGCTCCAACTTATGCTAATGTCAGGCTCAGTTTTATAAATATTTATGCAGGTAAGCGCATTTGTTCTTCTGTTTGCACTGCTGGGGCCCTTCTCCTGAGACAAAGTGTTGTTAGTAGTGGAGAAAGCAAAAACCTTTGTTAAAGGGTAAATGTATTACCATATAAAATATAAATAATGAGTGCAGTGTTTGATTTTCAGTGTCTAAACCAGTCCCCATTGAATTTTATGTTCTTTGCCATTTCTTCAAGCTGGCAGGAAGCTGTAGACACTGAAATTCCTTGTTCTTTTCATTGTATTTAGCACTAACCAAATATTGACCTGTCTGCCTTTACCATTGCACATCTTTGAAAGAAACTAAGAACCACTGTGAAAAATACTGGAATAGCATGACTTAGGACACACTTTCAGCCTGACTATCTTTCATTCAGTCATGTGTCTCAGGAATTCAAAACTCAGTGGTTTTACTTCATTATTAAAATGAAAATTTGTCAGTACTTAGTATCATGATCCAGTTGATTTGACAAGCATTTAAGACAGGATATTGAATATTTTTTCACCCTTGACATAATGCTTCTGCTTCATAAATACCTTGAGCTAAATTTAGGCTTTCCCATTTTCAGATATGGCTATATAAATATGGCCCAGGTCCCCTAACATTTTGCAGAAGGTTGTTAGTACAGTTTCTTCCCCAGTGAATCTTCAAGGATACAAGGGGCTTCTAGGATAAACAAAAGCACCCTCACATAAGAAAAAAAAAAATAAAAAAAAATCCTCCATGGTTTTAAAGAAGGGAATTGACCTAAAAACATTAAAATATTACTTTTAGGGACTGGTAATGTTCTCCATTCTACTCAAGAGAACCACTTGAGTGGGTCTAATAGAGTACACCCAAGGACCAGCACTTGCTAATATGGAGCTATTCCTTCTCTCACCTTTCTCTCACCCAGGATTTCAGCTGATTTGAAGGGACTTGATTGAAAGAACTCACACGGGAAGGTGCTAAAGGCAAGTCACTGAAGCAGTGCTCACCTAAATACAGCTTTTCCCAAGAGGGTGAGCACCTTGTGTTTGCCAAAGTGTTTACAACAAGCTGCACTGCTGAAGTATGGGTTCTGCTGCATTTAGTTTAATTATATTTCCTGCTAATTTGTCAAGTCAGGATTGTAAAATGCCATCCTGCAGTGACAAATAAGGGCAGAAACACTAAGCACCAATTCAGATGCCAGGGACTCATCCTTGAAATTTAGGGTATCAAGCTTTCAGGTGAGCCTTTAAGTTCAGATCTTTAGCCATGTTGTTTACTGTTGTTTTACTTCCAGTGCTAATAATAAGAAACTAAAAAATTCACTAGTTAGTGGGCATTGCTAAACAAAGAATGGCTCTGATTAAAAGCATTTGCTGGCACCTCGCCTGCTGAGTTGTGGAAGCAGCCATAGGGTTGATTGTTATTTACTGTGTGAAGCCACACATGCTGGATATGAGCCAAGTCCTTTATTTCTGCTTGTTTTCCTCTGAAACTGCCATAGAAAACAGGGGGTGGAAAGAAGCTTTTGTTCATTAGAGTATCCTCGAGTGGGAGGCTTAAAATGTGGTACATCTTTGCTGTGGCATAGGGAAACATTATTGTATCTCTTCTACATATGGCTAAGTTTTGTGTTTTACCTGATGAGACAAAGCTTGAAAGGAGTTTTTACATCTATTTCACCAATGGATCTCAATGGAGGTGCTGTCAAATCAAAACTGCCACAACATTCCTAGAAATGTAGACTGGTGTCTCTGAGCTACAAAATGAGTTTACAGCTCCTGTGACAGAAATGAAAATGTAACAACCTGAGATATTCCCCCTGTGAGTCTTTAGCTGAAGTAATCCTACTGTACTTGAAGTCAAAGAGGACAGATCAAAAGGAGAGTTGTCCCTTTAGACCCAGTAATTAGCGCTCTCTGTTTGGGTCTGCCTTCTTTCTTTTTAGTCTTATAAAAAAGCTTAAGCTTTACACTGATAACCAAATAGGCAAATTCATCTGAAGATTTAAGAGTAGGGACAAAAGACTTTCTGAGGTAACTGTCCCTAACTGTCCCTAACCATTTCTATAACCATTACTCTATATTTCATCCCACACAGCTTCTAAAAAGACTGGAAAAATATTTATTTCCCACCATTGCTATTAGCTTTCTAGGCTCACAACTATTTTCAAGGATGCAAGACTAGAGTATATTCTTTTGTGTTCTGATCTATAAGGATTGATTCTGCAATAAATGAAAACAATAGCATTAGGGAGATATTTGGGGCCTCTTGAAGTAAATAAACTTGATCCATGATATAATTTTGGTTGCACATATTTCATCATTCATCAGTTTTTTTGTTTCAACATCTTTCTATATGATACCATGGAAGTTATTTCTAAAAATGCAAACCAAATATTTTTTCAATAAAGAAGAGGTGTTGTGAAAGCAATTTTTGTAGCGCACTCTTGAGAAAAGTAGCATGAGAAACTAATTAAAAAAAATAAAAAAGAAAACCAAGAACTAATTTTATTTAAATAGACAGGAGGTTAAATTAATAGCTGTTCCTTTCCTGATAACACAAAATATAGAAGTGAAAATTGAAGTTAAAAACATTGGTGGTTTTCAATATAATTGAGTTGAACATAGGTTATTTATTAGAGAAAATGAGTGAAAATCCATCCAACTAGAAATAGATCATTATAAATATATACATATGTATAACATATATAATTATACATAGTGGGGAAAATATTCCACAGATGAAAAGTATATGAATTCGGGCCTTGAATTTTTCATAAAAACTAATTTTCAGTAGTGTGATAAATAAAAATTAAAAACCCTCACACCACCTTTTGTTCTGAGCTTTTCCAATTTCTACTCTCTGTATATCTCCATGTGTCTTACACATGCTAATATACTGGGACTCAGCTCTCCTAGGAAAAGCTTTGGGCCCACTTTGGTGGCCAGTACTCTTGACTGGGCATGCAGTGCACGTGTCCAAAATTTTCCTTTACCCATTCTTCCATGACAGTCTCTGCTCTTGTCTCTTCTTGGTAATGAACAGCAGCTCCTCCCACAGCCTTGCAGAAGAAAGGCAGGTAAGGTCTGGACTTGTTCCATTACAGCATAGACCTGGGCAGACCCCAAAATGATAGGTGTAAAGACAGAATAAAACAAATTGTCATCCTTTGTGAGTAGTTTGCGACACTGTCCTGACAATCATCCTCCCTGTGCTTTGACAAACTGGTTTTTGCCATAGGCAAACAGCAAATCTCAAGGAGAACAGAGTTGGGTGAATAATATAATTGCCCGATCAAAAGAGCCAATGCAGGTATCTCTTCTGTAGTCACTGCAATTATCTCATTCATGCACTGCTTTCCTGAAAACTTCCTGAAGGCTCCCTTTTGATGTGCCAACATGTTGAATGATAAATCTATACAAAGGAAACTAAATGTTTCTGTCTTTCAGGTAGTTTCAAAAAGAGGTGTTTAAATGCAGGAGCCCAAACACTGACAATGCAGCAGTCCAGAAGGCACCAGTTCAAAGAAGATGAGCAGAGAAATTACTGTCAAGAATAGAATACAAAGACATGGGGCTTTTTCTTTTAGTTCAGAGTTGAAGCAACCCCTTGAAATTTTACCAACACCTGATGGGCAATACTTTGCTCATATTTCTACCTCTGTGAATTTGTTGGTCTCTTGGGAACATCTATGGCAGGAAAACAGCGGCTCTCTTCTTCCCACATAATCTTCTGTTATTTATCCTTCTAGAAGTATTTAGAGAAAAGGAAAATAAAAAAGAAAAGGAGCATAAATATGGTTGTCTTTGATTTCTTAAAATCTATATTAATGAGAAAAAAACCTTTTGAACTGTCTGACTTTTCCCAGGTTATTTTTTTCCAGTCTTAATTTCTAGTGCTTTGTTCAGCCGCATTTAAAATATTTCAAGAGAGAGGTTTTTCTCTGAATTAGTTTACTGAGGCTCCTTCACAAGCTAGTGCATGGCATCTCTTTTATGCATATCTTTTGAGATATTTTTTATATTACACTTGTTTTCTCTTCAACGACTTCAAAACCTTCTCTCCCCCAGACACCTTATTTTGTTTGCATCATCTACTTTGAAGTCCTGCTAGAGTAAGTTCACTTTTATTAGCTGCTACAGGATTTTTACCCTGCTCTTAGTGTTTCCTCTGTGTTGGCCAGTAGTTTGATCAGAAGCCCAGAAATGCCACTCAGCCCCTTTTCACAAAGATAATTTCTAATATGTGTTCTATGAAATAAACCAGTATAAAAAGTCAACCCTTTATTCTAAGAGTACTTTCAGGACAAAAAATTATTCACACTCTCACTTCAAAATAAATAGATAATGAAATCTATTCCTGATGAATATAGCATGGAAAAGTTTATTTATATTTACTACAGGGAAATTACAAAATTGAAAATTTATTTGGCTTTTAATTTACAATAAATTATGAATTTATTTATTTTCAGCGTGCAGCTCTAAGATAGGTCAAAATTTCAGTTTAACCCTATTGGTATTTGGCAAATACATATTTAATTCTAAAAGTATTCCCAATTAAAATGTCTACAATACTGATGAATGAATGTATTGAATAATAGACATTTATTAATGAAATAAATGAAATAATTAAATTTCTTAGGGGAAAGTATCTGGTCAGATTCGACAGCATGAAAGAGAAGGAGTCTGAAGGTGTATTCCTAGAAGGCACATGCACATAGAACATATAAGTACATGCAAAAAGAGAAGATATTTAAATCAATGGACATGAACATGTATCTAAAACAAAGCAGTTTGAAAATTGAAACAGCAGATGAAGCATAGGATGGGAAAACTTTCATGCAAAAGTCTATAACTAAAAGACATTCGAAGTTGCTAAGACTCCAGCTTTATCCCTCATTCAAAATTGTTTGTTTGGCAGACAAAACTCTGAGCTTTGAGTTTGTTTCTCCTTCGTTCTCTTTTCTGCATTTCACTATTTCTCTGGTTTTGTGTCTTGGTTTGTCTCTTGTCTGAAAAGGACGTTGATTAGTTAGTAAAGAAGAATCACCTACAGTATTCACAGATTCAGAAGAATCACTGCAGTATTTTTAAAAATTCTGAAGGAAAGATATCTTAGACAAATGGGGATTGTAAATAATTTACAGTGTTTGGAGTGGTTCACGTAAGACCATGTGCTGTAGGTGTAATTTACCAGCAGCAAAAATGCAAGCAAGAGAAATCCTCAAAAGGCAGAATCATATTTATTTGCTGTCTGTTTGTCAGTTTATATTATTTTCTCTTTAAAAGAGAGAGAACTGGACTCAGTTCAAGTTGAACATTTCCTCCTTTTTATTCTCCAGAAGGAAAATCCAATACGTTAATGCAATTTTAAAAGATTGTCAAACAGAAATTTGCTGTAACAAAATAAATTATATTCAGATCAAGGAAAGAAAGAATATAGGAAACTGTTTAAATATGCCTCACCTTTTTCTTTCAAACTATTTAATTATTTTCCTCTCTTAATAAAAGAGTTTAATGAAAGGTTAGATTTTTTAATTATAGTTGGTACAGTGGAAGAAGTCAGTAATAGCTTGACATAAAACCTTGGGGTGTACTTAATAATTACAATATTTAATCTCTTTCCCTGAACTGCACAAATCTGATAAACACAATAAAGCCAGATTTATGAGTCAAGAAAAGTACAGTCATGGAGGTAAAACATGTTGGCCACATATATTTTAGAATGAAATTATTCGAGATCAGAAGATTTCCCTGTCATGTAGTCTCAGAGGAAAGATGCATTCTAAAAAAAAAAAAATTGAGCTGATATTTCTGGTAAATGTAATTGGCCAGAATGTCAGATTTTTTAATGAATGTCCTTAAGACACCATTTCTACAGACCTTCAGGGATAGAAAAGGTAAAGTGTTGCTGGCAAGGCTGTGGCAAAGAACAGAGGAAACTACAGAGGGACAAGCTAGAGAAACTCAAAATGTCATTCCTGGCTCTGCTAATATAGAATTTTCTGAAAGTAGGTTGCCTTTTCAAACAATGATTCTTTTAAACAGTGTGGTGAAACCAGAGCTTAAGTGATAGAAAAAAAAAAAAAAAGGACTGCCTTTAAAGGAGGTATGAAGATCATGTATTTCTCTAATAACAAGGGCTGCCAGCCTACTTTGAAATAACAAATAATAAATAGGATAGAATTTTGCAGAGTATCCTTAATTCTCCTCTAACATCGCAACATTTAAATGTAGTCAGGAAATGGGACTCTCAGACTACAGAGCTTCAGACTAAGGACTGACAGAGTTGGAGTTGTCGGCATTTCTTATAAAAAAGGGAAGAACATTCTTTGCAAAATGAATATAATTTGAATGTCTTTGTCAGCACAGGAAATGGGAAAAATTGTTTTACATGTTAATAAGCCATAGAATTAGGTGAACTTAAATGTGCATTTTGTTGCTCATTATTTATTAAACTTCTAAGGGGGAAAAAAGGCAACATCTGACATGTTCAAATTCAAAATTACAGGTTTTCTCTTTAATTCCTTCAAAGTGTGCCTAGCTCTTTTTTTTTCTTGTTTGAAAAAAAATACTTTCAGAACCGAAAGCAGCCACTGCTTTCTTTTTCTAAATTTCAAACTGCTGCATTGTTTTTTCACACTCACGCCCATCTCAGGATAAAGGCTGTTTGTTCTTCCTCCTGCAAGTCTGGGAATGACATAGATCATATACCATTATCTGCTTGGAAGAGGAGGTTGTAAAATACTTTTGTTACATTTTCTACATTGAATAACTATATTATTTCAATAATATCTGAAGATTATATATTAATATCTGAGTATCTGAAGATTTCACTGATGTTTTCTTTATTGTGCTTTGAATCCAAGTAAAAATACTGCTCTTTAGCATGCTCTTATACA
Organism: Sterrhoptilus dennistouni; assembly: GCA_013397095.1. Lineage (NCBI taxonomy): Eukaryota > Metazoa > Chordata > Aves > Passeriformes > Zosteropidae > Sterrhoptilus > Sterrhoptilus dennistouni. The sequence goes on along the minus strand of VWZU01000755.1, from coordinate 315,450 downwards.
ACTCCAGAAGGCGTCTCAAAGACAACCAGTGTAGTAGAATCATAACTCATAGAATCATCAAGGTTGAGAAAGACGTCTGAGGTCATCAAGTCCAGCCATTAACTCAGCACTGCCAAATCCACAACTAAACCATGTCCCCAAGTGCCACACCTGCACGCTTTTAAACATCTTCAGGGATGGTGACTCAACCACTTCCCTGTGCAGCCTGTTCCATTGCTTGATAACCCTTTCAGTGAAGAAATTTTCCCTAACATCCAATCTGAACTTCCCCTGGGGCAACTTGAGGCCATTTCCTCTTGTCCTATTGCTTGTTACTTGTAAGCCTGCTAGAAACTAAAGAGAGTTGCCTATCTGAGTACAGTCTTTTTGGAAAGCTGGTAAGAGAGAGAGATATTTTATAATGCCCTCATACGCAAGGACAGAGAGATGCCTCCTCAATTATGCATTGCTCCTTACCTAATGAAGGGTGGAGGTTCATTTCACTGTTCCTCCCATTCCCCAAAGGCTTCGGTTCCAAAGGCAGTGTGGCCCAGTAGTCAGTATTAATTTCATCTTACAGAGACCTGAGCTCTATCTCTCCCTGCATCAGTGACAGCCTCTGTGCCCGGGGATGAATAATTTTGTATGTATCTCTGACACAGCTATTTGTTTCTGGATTTTTGGCAAACGTAATTCTTTCTTACTAATTGTTTGCATATGCTTAGTTATGATGAAAAGCTTATTTAGCTAAGGATAAGTGACATAAAATCATAATGATCCTAGACCTAAAGATCTGACATGCATTTCTCAGACAATGCATTTGTCTCTCAATTATAGTTTACACTATTTGTTTCTTAGCACAAGGTGCCAAAACTATGAATAACTCAGTGGTCCTTGTTTGATGTAATTGGAATACTATTTGTTCTCACAGGAAAAGTTGTTATTACGCTGGTAAAAGATGTTACGCTACTCTTGATCTCCATTTCAAGCTATTAAGTTTTCTGAGTTTAGGACTAGGAGCACATACGTTTGAGTCCTCAGTCCAAATAGCATGATAATAGATACCTGGATTTTACTCCCCTTTTTGTTAAAGAAGGAATTAAGGTAAAAAAGGAATTAAGTACATTGTCCAAAGTCTTCTGCTCAGTCTGGCAAAATGAGGACTAGAAATCAGCTCTCTGGTGTTGGATATTTATGCTTGACTTAGTAAACAATTACAGTATTCCTTCTGCTTTTCCTACCTCTTTGCATAAGTCATTTTTGTAGATTCATTGGTTTAACCATCTTTATTTTTCTCTTTCACTTTTGTTCATTTTCCTTGTAGTCACTCTATTCAGAAACTTCCTACTTATTCTGTGTTGCATATTTCAGTTGATGAAAAAGATGTAAAGAGGCAAAAGGATCTGCAAGGTTTGAATCAGATCCTCAGTGGCAGGCTCTTCTGAATTCATCGAATAGAACTCTTCCAGTAGAATATGACTGGATGTGCTATCAGTAATACCTGAGTGTTTACATTCCTGCTTGATTTCCATGCCATGCAGATGCTGATTGCAGCTGAGGGAGTGACCACTCACAGCCCACAGGTGACACTACAGCTCACTGTGGCACCGTGGATGCTGCTCACGTGTGTCACTCGGGTCTCAAAGGAAGTTGACATCCATGGCACAGAAGGAATTTTTGTCCCATGGGAATTCTTTAGGAAGATACTTCAGTGTGATAATTAATCTTTGGTTGACAGTGCAAAGTCACACGTTTTAAACTGTCAATCACACACATGTTGTGGATGGTCTCGTGAACACGTGAGCCAAGTGGACCAGATTGGATGGTGTTCATTTCTTGTCATTTTCCTTTTTCCAGGAATGCCCCAGTGGTGTTGTCAATGAAGAAACCTTCAAAGAGATTTACTCTCAGTTCTTTCCACAGGGAGGTAAGTACTTGGCAGACATAATTAGTGCTGCAGTATGTCTGTTAGTTCCTAAGTCTGACAAAAGAGCCTCTTGTTCAAATTAACAAGATTGTTGCCTCAAGCTCTGTCTGAACTCACAGGATGGGATACTTCCTTGATAGTTAGACACATTTTAAAGTCTATATCTCTGAGTATCTACATAAAGTCAGTCTTCTGAAATTACTACCTGTGCTTGGGTATCATTGAAAAACAAGTTTCTCTAAGGAGACTATTTTTCTTTAAGCTCTCTAAAAACTCTTGCCCATTCTCTTTTTATTCAGAAAAAGACTTTCACAGTAGGAGGAACTATAGGAGGCGCTACAGATACCCTCTCATATCATTAGCAGAACACGCCTTTAATTCTATGGGGTTTCTCTTCTTAAATGCTAACCTTGACTTCAATTAATTGATTTCCAGGAATTTTGTTATTTTTTATTTCCATTATCTTTTAGTGCAATGAAGGTAACACAAAAATGTGTAACAGGTTTTTTTTTTTCCTTGAACCTCCGATTTCTTTCAATTTGAATTTTTTTCCTCTCTTTTCTTCCTCTGGCATTTTCTATGCAGTTTCCCCTCTTCATACTCTCATACAACCCTTCAATCTCACTTCTTCAGCTTTTCCCAGAGCTCTTGAGATTTGTGTATTTCTCTGGGACTGTTCAGAACTCCTTCCTTTCATTTTTTATTTAAAAACCCATATTAATTGGTAGGAACAAAATATCTCCCTATTGGTTTTATTTTGAATAAAGACCTAGAAGGTAAAGAGCAGCATTCAGTGCAGATTACCATCTCTGAAATCATTAAGAAGTAGGCACATGCAGTAGAAATGAGCAAAAGACCTGTCTACTGATTGTTTCTCTTAGTAAACTTTTTCACCAAGCTAACAATTACAGTTTGAAATATTATATTTTGTAGTTACCCTTGGGTGGTGAAAATAATTCTCTCTATGTGATTTACTACACATTTACTACAATTATTTTAAAAACCTATCATATTTCCTATTGTTACACTCAGAATTTTTTATTTAGAGAAAGCAACCTGTTCTAAAAGTAAAGTCAAAAGATATTTTGAGAGTAAATGTAATCTTAAAAGACTAATCTTTATTAGTCCATATCTAGTTGATACCAAGAAGAAAAGCTGTTAATATAGCTAAAAATGTATATATATGGAATGTCTAATTTCCACCCCTATTCCTGGTGTTAGTATTGATCCTTCTGCTCCTCCTTTGGCATTTAGGGCAGTGGCATCCTTTAGAGGAGGAGGTGAGAACTGCAGTTGAATGTCTAGTTAAAAAGCCAGAATGAGTTCTTAAATCTTTGAACGTCTTGTCAAAATAATGTGTCCAGCTGAGGTCTTTCAATTTAAGTTGTGCTTAAAATAATGATTTTATGTATGTCCTAGTATTAGGGAAGAAAAAATATCCTTGGAAGTTTTCCCCAAATTAAAACACGTAGATCTGTGCCCCAATTGTCTGTGTGATGAAAAACCAGGTACAACATGATGTATCATGATGACAATTCATATCTGAACAAACAAAATTATGTCTACAAGATTTTAAGCTTCAGGACAACCAAAGAAATTTTTCTATGTCATCCAGCAAGTCACTTCCTCAAGAAACTTCCAAGACTGTCCAGGACAAGGTACAGGATGATTACAAATAGGACAAGGTGCCACAAGAATAACAAAGGAAATTACACTGAATTGCAGCAAAAGCAATATATTTTAAAAGGAAAAAGTAGTTTTGTAAAAAGCTTTCCGTGACAAAAGGCCACTCCAGTAATTTCTTTGTAGATTCACTGCCATACAGGTGAATGAATATAACCCCTGCATTTATGCAGTGGATCACCTGAAATGAAAGTTGGGATTTTTCTTCAGCCAAGCAGGTCATGCATAAGAATCCACACACTGAATAATCATTTCACTTCTGAACAAAATAGATTATGCTTGTAGTTTGATAAGTCATACACTTCCATGTGTATGATTACCATTTTTTTCCTCTGACATTTAAAATGCTTTGATGGTGTTTTTCAAGGGAATTCTGCTTTAAGAGCTGTTCCTATCTCAACCTGTTAAAATAGCAAATTAGCCTACTACTTATGATATCAGATCTTTGGAAAGAAAATGTATTTAATTTAAAAAGTTAAGATTTTGTCTAAAATGAATAATGTTCAAGATTTAGGGGGGAAAAGGGGAAATTAGACTAAGTAGCTTTAATTAAAAGACTAGGGTGCCTCATCCTGCTGTGGTTTTGAAGGCAAAATTTCAGACCAGAATTGCTTGAGAAAACAACGCTGCAAAAGGCTTTGGTTTATTTTTTTCAGAGGGGTTACCAGAAAAAGTATTTTTGAGCTAGGGACTTTTTTTCCACATACCATCATACAAAAGAGTAGTATATTGTATCATGTATGAGAAAAAAAAATTAAAATACCTTTGTGTTTTCTGTATATCTACAGAAAATAACCAGGAATATTTAAAATGTTTTTAAGAAATGGGTGCCAAGAGAATAGGAATGTATTTAAAATTCCTTTTACAGTCGTTATACCTCTATAACATATTTTTTCCCTGAAGATGATTTGCATAGTATATTCTGTTGCACAACAGAAGTCTCAGTAGATTTTAGAAAATATGACTATCAAAATGCTAAATATAAACCTTAGTCAACAAATTTACATTTTTCAGCTAAAGTGTGAATGTATCTGGCAAGCTGTGCTTAAGCAATTACAGTGGTTACGGTATACATGGAAGAATGAATGACTCTCAGATAGTTCTGGTGGGGATTTAATTCTCTGAAAATGTGGCAACAGACAGGTTTTAAAGATTGCAATTTTTTCTTGTTATGATTATTTCACATCATACAAAATAAACATTGAAGTGAGACTAGAGAATTTTCTTACAGATATCAGGTCTGAATCTGTGAAGCACAGAGCTTTGAGTTTTGGAATATTTGGTTCCTCAGTGTCTTGGTGGCATTTCAGCTGAGTGTCCCAAGACTATTGCCCAGTTTAATACAAAACACTATTTTGGGCTGTGAAAAATAAAGATTTGCAGGATTGATATAAAAGGTAAAATGGTTTAATGCCAAGAAATCAGAAAATGACATTTCAACGTGGATCAGGTTTTTCCATGAGAGGGAGAAGTTTGTTCTGCAAAGGGGACACTGATTTCATAATACTTTGCTCTTTATTAATAATTTCTGAGGTTAATGTTAATTAGCCTAAATTAATGTAAACATATGAAGTATAAAGAGAAAAGTGAGTATGCAAAGTAAACAAACCCTTTTCCTTCATTAATTTGCCTGATTTTGAGAGAGGGAAAAACACTGAGGACAGCTGACTTCCCTTATCCCAAGCAGCTTCTACCTCACATCCACAGGGCAGTCTCTGGGTAGATGCTCTCCTCACAATATATTAATCCTGGAGCAGGCTGTGCCTTTCAGAAGGCATTCAGTGGAAATACAAAGATGGATTTTTACAAAAGTTACAGTTTTGACAGATTTATATTCATGCTGTCTTGTGTTTCTGAAATGGGTCAATATGCACTGGGGAGGAGGTTTGGAAAGTATGCAAATAGTGAAGGGATCATTTGTTTAAGGTCATCTTTCAGAGTCTTACTGACCATTTAGTGAGTCACAGCCAATTTTTCCAAGCCCTAATGCCACGATCATGGGAATTCAGCAGCAAGCCAGCTTTGAGAATCTGCTTCTCAGGAAAGGATTTCCTCTCACCCTGTGAGTGAGCATAGCACCTGATAGCAGCAGTGGCTTTCTGACAAGATCAGCTTCAACTGGGAAACAGGTCTGTGTGCAGAGCAAAACCAGTGCACAGGATGCAGCGAGGGCAGTGTCTACTCCCTCATTTAAGAGGAACAAATGAACAGGTTCTTCATTGTAAGCACATGAGATACCACTGTCACAGTCAGTGTTCCTGTTAAAACAGGTGGTTTCAGACTACAGTAATATCTCATCTTTGCTATTTGCTCAGGTATCACTAATTAGCAAACACAAGAATAAAGATGAATAGAGATATTCTAGAAGAGAATTTTTCATTCATGGTTTCTAGCAGTGGTTGCTATCCACGTACTTGCACTTATAACTTATCCCTCCTCTCCTGGCAAAAAGGAAGTCTAAATTTCATTGAAAATCTAGTCTTGCTATGAAATTTTAGCATCAAAATATATCTCGGTATCAAATAGTTTTAGTAGAATTATTAAATTTTATTAAATAAGATGTGCTTACTGTATTTTTTTTTCTGCTTTAAATTTTAGATTCCACAACATATGCACATTTTCTGTTTAATGCATTTGACACTGATCACAATGGATCTGTAAGTTTTGAGGTAAGTGATGCCATTGGTTATTTCTATAAAATTCAATACTTTGCCATTCCTTGTAAGGAAGTCCAGTTTTGTGGCTGGCTCACATTAGGGAAAATTTAGCTTATGTGACTCAAGTTTCAAGTTTTTCCAATGTAATAACAAAAATCATTACCTTAAAATTGTATATTCCATAATGGTAACACAGACTGTGCTACTACATAATATTTTAAAAAATCTGTCAATTTAAAAGGTAACCCAATTTATACTCAAGTTACCTAAAATAGTTCCTCCTGTCTGCCTTTGCAAGATGAGGTCTCTGAACTACAACTAATGTTCCAGGGATGACTCAGCCAAAATCAGATTTTTCATACTTAGTTTCCAGAAAGTTCTAGAAAAAGGCTTTAAAGCAAATGTTTTTGAAAGCACAAGAGTTAGAAATTAATTCTTCCTCCATTTAACTGCCCAATCTTTTTTCCCAGTTCTGCCTTTCCCTGGTAAGGCTGATGTCATCCATACACTATAATATAGAAAAAAGGGACCTTACTGCAATACTGTAGATAAGAGCAGGGTGTACAAAATACTGCAAAGGAGATAATATTTTAGCCTATAGAATTTTTTTAAAAAGTCAGTTAATTTGCAAAAGGATATGTTTGTCATGGTTTTTTTTGTTTTGATTATAATGAACTAATTATTTCCTTACAACTTTTGATTGGATTGTGATAAACACATCCACTTCAAATTTATTGAAATGTCTCGTATGATTTATTTTAGAGAATGATGTTGTGAGGTCATACAGATTTTTTAAATAAAAATCATTAATGATGTAATAGGAAGAGGACTTGCCAATCAGGTGCACTGTGATCAGAAATCTATACCCTAAACTAAAATTCTAATCAGATAAATTTTTTATCATTATTTGCATTTATTTAATAAAACCCATGAACCCTGTCTAGCTTTTTCCAGCCAGATGAAGTGAGTGAAATCTATGTGAAACTAGCAGCACGAATGGATGATTAATTAATGTCCTCTGTGCATAGGCTAAATATGCAAGGATTCTTCTGATCAAATCACAGAATCATAGAATGGTTTGGATTGGAAAAGATATTAAAGATCACCCAGTTTCAAACCCCTTGCCATGGACAGGGACACCTCCCAGTAGACCAAGTTTCTTCATCCAACCTGGCCTTGAACACTTCTAGGGATGGGGCGTCCACAGCTTCTCTGGGCAACCTGTGCCAGTGTCTCATTACCCTCACAGTAAAGAATTTCTTTTGTATATCTAAACTAAACTTCCCCTCTTCAGCTTCAGCAAGCACATTGAGAAAAAATATTTTTAGAATTAGTAGTTGAAAATATTTCTGCAATTATCATTAAAAGGAATGGGAATGAGAAAAGCTTTTGTCCCTTTCCTGGTCAATTTGTTGAAACCTGTATTTCAGACAGAAATTTGTAAGAAATGCACTAGATTTTGAGTCCTTTGATTATCTCAGAGTGCATAAAAAAGGGGCTGTGGAATAAAATAAATCAGGAAAATAAAAGCAGAGGCACTGAACTTTTGTTCAATATCAAGCCAGACATGAATGATCCAGACTTTCATATTATTTGCACTAATTTTGAATCCAGCATAACTCTACTGCTTTCAAAAGACTCTTGTTTCCGTGTCCTTGTAGCAACATTATGCTTACAAACTGTATAATAACTATTCTAAAAGCATCCTCCTGAAGTTAAAAATGTATGGTTTTTTTTCTAATCACATGAAAATAGCTGCAAAATGGGAAAGAAGATATTGTGAAATGTGCAAGCTACAGTCATCTCATTTTTGTCTTGCTCCTTTTAGTCCTACGTACAGCTGTGCCATTTTCTTTATATTCCAGTCTTTATTCTAGTTTTCTAGTTTTGCATTAGAAAAACAACAAAAGTAAGCAGCTCAAAAGGTAGAGAGAGATTAATTTAAAAGTTTGGAGAAAAAATCATCATTCTTTCCAAAGTACTTTCTATATCGAAGTGTAGGAGTTAACACAATTTAATATAATTACCTATGATGAAAACACTCTGGGTATCTTCTGTGTGAAAAAAGATTATCAAAATCTGAAATAGTTGCAAAATTCTTTTGTTGATAAGAATGACTTTTTGTGTGTGTGTGTTGCATTCTGAATTTCCCATAAAGCAGTGGTAGCTGCAGTTAAAAAATAATTTCCTTCAGCTTTTTGCTCTTTTTCCTCAAATTTTCAACCATCAACATATGTACACTTCAATTGATATTTCTTGGTGAAATTGTTTGATGAGATTGCTGTGTCCTTAGACTTTTGTCATCCCTGAATCTACACACTCTTTGGTACCAGCCAGGATCTCTAAGTGAAGAATTTATGTAGCATAAAAAATAAAGTTATAAAATTAGGTGCTTGAACTTATCTCTCCTTATCCCATGATTGTATTAATTTTGAGACTAGTTTATTTCATTAATTTTGTGAACTAGTTTTGCTTTGATATGACAGAGTTTCTGAAGACCCAGTGACCCAGCTATTGGAGGGCTCTTTGAGCATGTTAGTGAAGTTCTTTTTTTCCATTAAATAGAGACAGATATAGAAGCAAGGTTTTCATTTGCTGTATGTATTGTCACTGAGCCAAAATGAAGGCCTGGCCTCAAAGCTATTTACACATTCAGAAAAATGGAGGCTAATTCACTTTAGTTACATTGTCAAAGATAAAGCTGTTTGTACACACATGCAAATATCTAAATCAGTATCCTTCATTTGTTGTAGAGGCAGATTAAGGTTATTCTAAATGTGACCTTGCTGAAAGTCATTCAATAATCCCACAAATTCTCAGTGCATTAAAGCACAATGCTGTGCCCAAATACAATGGTGATGTTTAAAGATTTCTGTCATATTTAACCAAAACCAAACTCATATTGATTAATAAATTAGCAAGCATGCTAACTCTCTTCCATAGAGGAGTACAGTTCTTAAGATCAAACACAACTTCATATTTCACTAATAATAAAAGTAGTGTCCAAGGCAGTATTATCAAGGCAGCAGTCAAATGAGTCATAGAATCATAGAATGACTTGGATTGGAAGGGACCTTGAAGATAATCTCATTCCTCCTCCCTGCCATGGGCAAAGACACCTCCCACAACACCAGGTTGCTCAAAGCCCCATCCAACACGACCTTAAACACTTCCAGGAATTGGGCATTCACAGCTTCTCTGGGCAACTCGTTCCAGTGCCTCACCTTCCTCACAGTGAAGAATTTCTTCCTAATAGCTAATTTAACCCTTGTCTCTGTCAGTTTAAAGCCATTCCCCCTTGTCCTGTCCCTACATGTCCTCCTGCAGAATCCCTCTCTTGTAGGCCCTCTTTAGGTAATGGGAGGTGCTCTAAGGTGTCTCTGGAGCCTTCTCTTCTCCAGGCTGAACAAGCCCAACTCTCTCAGCCTGTCCTCATAGCACAGGTGGTCCAGTCCTCTGGACTTGCTCCAGCAGGTCCATGTCCTTCGGCCCCTGAGCTGGATGCAGTCTTTCAGGTGGGGTCTCATGAGAGCAGAGAAGAGGGGCAGAATCCCCTTCCTTGACCTGCTGGTAACATTTCTTTTCATGTAGCCCAGGTCATGGTTGGCTTTCTGGGCTGCAAGTGCACGTTTCTGGTTCATGTTGAATTGGCATCAGCCAATATCCCCAAATCCTTTTCCTCAGAGCTGCTCTAAATCCATTCTCTGCCCAGCCTATATTTCAGCTTAGGATTGCCCTGATCAAGGTGTAGGACTTTGAACTTGGCCTCACCAAATTTCATGAGATTCACAACCATGATTCTGTGGGTTCAACACAAAAAGGTTTGTCCATGTCATGTAGGAAATGAGCTCATTTTTTCCTAGTACAGTGGTGATCTCATAAGCATTTTGACACCAACTGATTTAAAGTAGCTACAAAGAAATGCATTTCCTTTTAAGAGCAGTTCTTTCTCTGTAACCTTTCTTTTACATATACCAGGGCTCCATCACTTCTGTGACATCACTTGATTCCTTCTCACAATCCTAAAACCTCAATTTAAAAATGGATTAAGGTTCCTGCCTACCTATTTCTGGCCTTGAAAAAAACATAAAGGAACACATCACCATGTGGAATAATTTTAAGCTTTCCTATGGATTTGAGACAGCACACTTATAAGCGTGTTAATTATTTTATTAATGAACTAATTATCCCCAAAGATTTACTGAGAGATAAAGCAATCAGAAAGTCATCAACAACCTTGCTAAGAGATAATTAATCACTGCTGAAAAAAAACCCCACAAATGCAAGTTCATCCCAGATGACAACCAGACATTCTCTACAGCTGTAGTGCAGAACAGAAATGTCAGCAGGCTCTGAGTACACAGAGGCTCTGGTACAGGTGCAATGATGCTGCATTTTGCAACACTTCAGTGACACATCCCTCTTTCTTGAAGAATCAAAATTACGCACAGAAGGAGGTCTTAACATGTATTAGCATGCTCTGCAGGAAAACTGGCAAGTTACAAGCAGGAAGCTGAGGAAAGGACTGAAGGCAAGTACTAAGGCAGACACTTTTTTGTTTATGTGACACCAGTTCAGTGTCACAGACTGGAGTAAAACCCAACCTAGAGTTGTGTCTTGGCCCAGACTTCCTGTTTGAGGCTGCTTTGTCACCCTAGAACAGATGCACCTCTCCCCATTAGGTGCTCAGCTGAGTATCACCATCCCTCCCAGTGGGCAGTGACTGCATCCTCAGAGGATGTATGTATCTGAGTATGGTGAAATTTTCTTAAACAGGCTCTAAAAGTAGAATTCCTCTCTCCCTAGAAATTAAATGTCTAAACCAGGACAGAAAACATCAGCTGGGTGCTCTAACACTGTAATGGGGACTTGTATTCATGCTCTTTGGTAAATGGTGCCAGATTTGTGCATCACTGAATTGTTGGTTACATGCATAAAGATGGGCAGCTGCTCCCTGAGTTTAGCTCCTTCCCTCAGCACAGCCACAGTTACTGTGGCTTTCTGCACTGGATTATTAGCTGAACAGCTAGAATGGCTACACTGCTCCTTACACACACACAATGCCTTCCACCATGCAGAGCATTTTCAAGGCTCTAGTGCAAAACACCATGTGGATTTGGCCTAAATCCATTGAATCAGATACCCAATTTCAGTATTTTGTATTACTGTGTTCTTCTGTAGCTTGAAAGTAAGTATGTGGAAAAGACATCCCATCCTAGCTGGTCCTTACCCAACTCATCACAACTTTTTACAATAAATCCTCTCTATTGTTCCTGAGATGACTCCTGCATGACACTCAGATAAAGGCAGTGGACCTGAACTATTTGTGATCCCAGAACATGTTGATGCAATATGGAAGGAGATGAATCACTACTGCAATGTTTAGAGCATGTACCTGGAAGGTTTTTGAGTTGTCTCTGCTTTTTAAGAACACCCAATGCCATGAAAAACAACATAAAGTCAAGGATTTTATTTTTTAAACTGATGGCATAAGGGTAGCCTTGGAAATGGGGGTAAAAATGACTCCAGGAAGCCAGCTAACACAGGTGGTGCATTGGAACAAAGAGAATTGAACAAGAAAAGAAAAACGGATGTATTTTAGCACAGCAAAAAAAAAATGTTGCTGTGCTAAAATAAAAATAAATTCACAATTTTTCCATATAATCTAAGAAAAGAATGCAACTGAGAACCTTCACAAAGGACTTAAGAAGAAACTACATCAAGAATGTAAAACTGTGCAGAAAAGATTTGAAGACACGGTACTGAATTAAAAAGGTTAATTGCTAATGCTGTAATATGATCAAATCTGTTCTGAATTTCTTGAACATTTTGATGTTTAATAGTACATTGTAAAAGAACTGTTTGGAGATTTAACCCTCTGACCCTCAATTAGTCATTGAGATGTAGACAAGATGAGCAAAATTCTTTCAAGATTTATGTATCCATTTACTCCAAAGGACACATATATCAATAAGACAGAAATTTGTGACAGACTAAGAAAACCCAGAGCATGCCAATTGAATTGTTAAAAAGACTGAAGCTGTCAGAAGAGTTCTTCTGTGCCTACTAGACCGCCTGAGTCCATGATATCTGTGTATACTTCAGGGCATCAGGTATATTTATTTGACTTTGTGGTACACCACACCTTTTAAATTTATGTCTAACCTCAGTGTAGTCTTTTCCACTGTTCACTGTGTTAGACAAAATGCAAAACCTTGCTGGTGCAAATAAGAAATATTTCAGCTTTCATTGTCTCTACTTTAACATTACTTTAGAACTTCCTGTGTGTCATTGCCAGCAGTGCAGAAAGGCACATTTAGATATACACACTTGTCATATTCTGCTCAACCTATTATGAAGGCAATTTCACATATTTATGGGTTCATATGCTTATCAAATGAAAAGAGGTGGAGGAGATGGTTAGGGAAAAAAGCGCTATTGTTTACAAAATGGGAGGCGATGGGAGCTGATATTTTTCTCCAAGCTGAACGATTCTCACTAAATGTAAATGAAGTTTGTGCTGTCAAAGGAGTATTTATTATGAAACAAAAAATTATAACAAAATATTACATATAAATAATCTCAAAACCCTACTGATTCATTTCTGTGGAATAACTCTGTAGCAGTACAGAATTGGTGGGTCACAAAAACATTTGGATGGTACATGGACATGTAATATATTTATTATTCCCTATCATATTTCCAATAAAAGTATTAAGAATTGAGGTGTGCAGTATCATACATGAAGTTTGGAATATTGACTGCAGAAGATTGATCTAAGAGATCTGGGAACCACACATTCCACTTTAACAAGGTACAGATTTAACGTTCCTTAGCACATATTTCTCCCCAAACTGGTCTCCTGTGCTTAGATTAATCTAACTACCAATTAAGCTTTTCTTGGACCATTAAACAATGGGGATGGATTCTTCCTGGTATTTACTTCATCAGAAACTGCTTACATGAGACATTAGAGGACATTTCAAAGGACATTAGAGACATTTTCAGAGGATACAACCACTAATGAAATATTATGGTTTACTTTATAGAAAATGACTCAATTTAGTTATTGATTATGAGTGTAGCAAATAGTGCCCAGATTGTTAATCCAGCAATCACCAGCACTCATAGTGAAGCAAAAAAATTTGAAACAACACATCTTTTCATACTTCTGACAAATGCATTATTCTAAATTTCTGAGGATTTGGGAAAAACTGCTTATTTCCAAACTGACCAAGACCTTTTATCTACTTAGGATTTTGTTATGGGTCTCTCAATTTTACTCCGAGGGACAGTACAGGAGAAACTGAACTGGGCTTTCAATTTGTATGATATAAATAAGGATGGATACATAACTAAAGAGGTAAGGTCTACTTCTTACTGTAGTCACTGAAAGTAAAGCTTGTTAGCTAAGTCCTGCATTCAGAGAAGAATGGTTTCACTATCAAATTGAATAATGTTAACAAGATATCAGATATTATGAAGTAAGACACACTAAAAATTAAAGTAATTCTCTCATTTTAAAGGCATATATGGACATTGAAAAGTGAAAATCTTTACAGAAATTGAAAAGTTCAGAATTCTTCAGAAATTATGTTTCTGAACATAATAGGTACAGAAATAATTGGCTTCAACTTACGCCTATGTATTTGGCCACACAGTCCCTAGAAGAGATTGGTAGGATATTTGGACAAAAATGAATTAATTATGTGGGCAGTAATTGTTATTCATTTTATGAATCTGCTTCTAATAATTTTTACTTGAAACAGAATTTATAAAGAAAGATTCCTATATCTTTTATTCTGCAAGGATTCAAACACATACTTAAAATAAGTGGGACTAAATGAGCACTTTCATCAAAATATATGGAGGGGATTTTTTAAGTGGGGTTTATGCAAAAAATTACACTTATAATTTTACACTTTCAGAAAACAATTCAGGATCATTATAAAAGAGTAATCTATAGAATAATTTCTTAGCATACTACAGATGGCCTGTTTTTATAATTATTAAAATTTTCACAATACACTAAATAAAATTCAAAGATTTTGATATAAAAGAATTCTGCATAAGTGCAAGTGTGTGCATGGGTGTTTTTATTTTCTTTGGGGAAGAACCTGATGTGCTTTCGCCATTCACTTGCTATTACAGAACTTTTTTCTTTTTTATTTTTATTCATAAGCCCTTAGGAGATTCTTTCCACAATCCATGAACTTGCACATAGTAGAAATAATTTAAAATTGAAATCATACATCTATGTAAGCTCAAATCAGATGCTAGAACTTCTAGGAATTAAGTACTACCTTCTTGAAGCTGTTCAGTCAAAAAAAAAATTAGGTGAATCCTAAGATTTTATTCTAAAATGTAAATCCTAAAAAATATTTATGTTCTGAGTTAAAGCAGTGTCTACAATGCACATTACATTGCAGAAACATATTTTTTTTCCTCTTCAGGAAATGCTTGATATCATGAAAGCAATATACGATATGATGGGGAAATGCACCTATCCTGTTCTCAAAGAAGATGCACCTAGACAACATGTGGAAACATTTTTCCAGGTAAGATGGGTAACATAGAAGCCAAAAAGACTCCTCTGTGAGCAAGCAGAGAAAGATTTTCATTGTTATAGTATATCCTTCCAATTCTGTAATCCTTTCTATTCTATGATTCCATCCCAAGTTTCCCAGATCTACTTATTACACCCTGTTTTTCCGACAACAAGCTCTTTAAGCATAGTCCACTTACTGTGATTTTTGGTTCTTCCTAGGCTGACATATAACTGAAATGAATAATGAAAAGGACTTGTTTTACGCAGGAATTTGGGTGGAGAAACATACTGTAGAGGGTTAACCCTGTCTGGATGCCAGGCACCGAACCAAAGTCTCTCTCTCATTCCCCCCTCAACTGAACAGGGGAGAGAAAATCTGCCAAAGGGTTCAAGAGGGTATCTATCATTCCTGAGGGGCTCAGCCTTGGCCAGCAGCATATCCTGGAGCTGACTGGCCTTGGCTCTGCTGCTCATGCGGGAAGCTTCTGGCAACTTCTCACTGTAGACCTCCTGCTACCAAAGCTTGGCCACACAAAACCCAATTTCCTTTTTTTTAAATTTTTTTTTTTAATACAGAAAATGGACAAGAACAAAGATGGAGTAGTTACCATAGATGAATTCATTGAGAGCTGCCAGAAAGTAAGTATTCAGTGTTAAGTACTGCATGTGTATCTGTTGGCTGTTTCTATCATAGCTCTTTACAGATTTCTGGAGTACCAGTGAGGGTGACCTTAATACCAGAGACAGCATTTTCCCAAGGTGGTATATCTATGTACACCATTACACAGAAACACTAAACAGTGGAAATAAATTTGTGGCCTGCATCTTCGGAAGAGCTGTTATATACAAGCTGTCATTGCTTATTAGACAACTGTGCCAATATCCTTTCTTTCTTTAATAGTGTATTGTTTGCACTTGGTAGAAAAAAGTTTCTTGACATTTAGCTAAATATTTATTTCTATCTTCTGCCCATGTTGGAGCACACAGTTTTGTCACAACTGACATATAATCATGGCAATAATAATATTGCCTGAAAATTTTTCATCCATGGGTGAGTTTCTCAGTGAGTTGTGATGTGCTTATAAGCAGTGAAGCCTTATATAAAGAGATAGCAAGGAGTTTGCAAGGTGTTGGATGGCAAGAATTAACAGCAGATAAATTCACACCAAGGCAAGGGTGTGAACTGACTGTGATTATCAGCCACAAGCCTTTAGAATACCCAAGTGGCTGTCAATTTCTTTCAACTGCTGGAAGCAGCTCCTGGCCCTAGAGCCAAGATGGAGAATTTCTGAAGCAGGAGTTACAAACTGTTTTCACTCCTCTGCTCTTCAAAAACAGCTTGTTCTCAGACCAGTAGATGATATGAGGAAAGATAAGTTGCTTTTTCATAAATTTAAGGAAATCCTGTTAATCTTGCAGTTAAAATTTGCAAGAAAAAGAAACATGATAGAGTATAAAATAAGAATGACTAGCCTTTGGCATGAGAAGAGGTTCCTAGAGTCACAGAATATGCTCAGCTGGAAGGCACCCACCAGGATCATTGAGTCCAGTTCCTGGCTCTACACACGACATCCCAAGATCAAGGTTGTTGTGTATAGTAAAGCATCACATTAGACATAGTGAATATGATAGGCCTGATTACATTATGTAAATTGATGTGGCAAATAAGCCTGATACTATTTTTTACAGTGACTAAGAAGTTATGGGTAGCGGTCTACTGCTACCGTGCCCAGCACACAGAGTCCAGTAATATAACCCTGGCTTATTGCTTCTTATTTTTTATATCAAGAACAAAGTAATAAAGAGACAGAAGATAACAAGACTATAAAAATAAATACATTTAATGAGTGATTTTTTTAAACTATTTGGAATAGGGAAATCTCTAGATGCTCAAAGATGTTCTAGAAGCAGTCTATTCTTATATGCATCTGTAACTATTTGTTGGAATTGCTCTTATGAGTGCAGCTACCTAGTAAGCAATATTTTGTTTGATTTTAATCCACTGATTTTGGGGGATGAAAGACAGCCAAGAGCTCTGCTAACTGTGGCTGTTCTGTGTATCCTTAGCAACAGGCACTGGGTAGTGCCTCATCTGTCAGCAGTGCTCTATTGCACTGACCACGGTTCCAGCTTGTCAGTTGTGTTCAATACCAATGAAAAGCATTTCCTCTGCTCACACTGATCATCAGAAACAGAGATGAGATTAATTTCTCGGCTGAAGTCTGTAGCATTCTAGAAGCTAAAAAACACATTAATCTGCATATGAAAGCAATTATGGTGATGGGCTGAGTGATTTATTGACAAAGAAAATGAATACCTTTAGTAAGGAATCACCTGCTCTCCTTATTCAGTACAATTCAGTCTCTCAAGTCTGTTAGAAGATTTATTTACCTGTTCTAAGTATTCAGAATACATGTGAGAGAGATGGTCTCTAAACTGATGATGGAGGCATGATGGAGGCACAATGAATGCTAGAGAATGCTACAATAGTCATCATGCTACTTAGCTCACCTTCCCTTGCTTTTAACTTCAATGGTGGCTAAGGTTTTTTGATATAAAAAGTGTCTTTCTGCCTAAATTTTTGTCTCTCTGCCACTTAAGAATGGTTCTTTTAAGACTTCTTAAAATGTGTAATTCATGTTTTTATTGAAGTTTGGTTTTAGAAATGAGGTTTAGGATTAGGATTCATAGAATCATAGAATCTACTGAGTTGGAAGAAACCCATCAGGATAAAGTTCAATTCCTGGCCCTGTGTAGGACACCCCAAGAATCAACCCATGTGCCCAAGAGAGCATTGTCCAAAAGCTTCTTGAACTCTGTGCACAGCTTGGATGGAGCTGTGACCACTGCCCTGGGGAGCCTGTTCCAGTGTCCAAACTTTGTCTGGGTGAGGAACCTTTTCCTAATATCCAACCTAAACTTCCCTGACACAACTGTAGGCCTTTCCCTCAGGTCCTGTCACTGGTCACCACAGAGAAGAGATAAGTGTCTGTTGCTCCTCTTCCCATCATGAGGAAGTTGTAACTGCAGTGAGGTCTCCCCTCAGTTTCCTCTAGGCTGAAAAGACCAAATGACTTCAGCTGCTTTTCATATGGCTTCCCTCCAGAGCCTTCACCATCCTCACGGGCTCCTTTGGATGTTCTCTAATAGCTTTATGTCTTTCTTATATTGTGGCACCCAAAACTGCAATTTTCAAGGTGAGGCTGCCCCAGCTCAGAGCAAAGCAGGACAATCCCCAGCTCACCTGGTGATGCTGTGCCTGATACACCCCAGGACAAGGCGGGCCCTCCTGGCTGCCAGGGCACTGGTGGCTCATGTTCAACTCTCCCCTGACCAGGATGCCCAGGTCCATTTCCATGGTGCAGCTCTCCAGAGTAAATGTGGCTTCACTCTTTTCAGGATTGTATATTTTACAAAGGAACATGGCTGCTGATTTTAAAACACAGCTGCAGGAGAAACTTTTCTTAACATCCTGATAGGTATGAGATCTAAAAAGGTATGGTCTGAATTCTTACATAGACCTGAAATGTCTTCTGCCAGGAAAAGGCTGCAGGAGCCTTTTCTTTGAAAGTTATCTCAGGCAAGATTTACCAGTCTCCGAGAACTGTTATTCCTCTACTTTGAGTTGGAAGCCAGATTAGTGAGTTTCAGAGGTATATCCCTTTTACTCCTGTTTTGCAATAACTAAAGGAAATGTGGCATTCTTACTTTACGAGCATAAGGAACACAGCATAACATCTTTCAACAGAGGTTCTACTTCAGGTTCTTGGGGTATGTTCCTGAGATTTTTTTTGTAACATCAAGAGACTCTGGTGTATTTTTAAACACTCATTTTACACATGTGCCTTTTAAAAAAATTGTGGTGTT
The DNA here is from genome assembly GCA_013397095.1 of Sterrhoptilus dennistouni. Lineage (NCBI taxonomy): Eukaryota > Metazoa > Chordata > Aves > Passeriformes > Zosteropidae > Sterrhoptilus > Sterrhoptilus dennistouni. The sequence goes on along the minus strand of VWZU01000755.1, from coordinate 296,789 downwards.
GTGCTGAGCACGTCTTTAGAAGAGCTATCAGTGCAGTAGCATTGTACAGCCTGGGATATACAGCTGGTTCAAGGCTCTTAATTCACAGTCCAATCGCAAAGAACGGCCTGTCCATTCAAAAAGTGTTGAAAGTGTTATGTAGGGAATTATAAAGCATTCAGGCTTTGAGCACTGTCTTCTCTGGACGCTGGGTAGAAGGATCTGAGTAGAATAGTGCTTCCCCTCATCTCCCCTCTATCTTAGACAGGGAGTATGTATGCCCTCATTTCCCTGCCCTCTCTACCCCACATACATTTGAATGTCAGTCTGCCATCCAGACTCCAGCAGTCTCTCTGCTCCCACAGGACATATGGATTATGCTGTCCTAGATACACCAGACTGAGTCCCAGAAAATAGTGGCTGTTTATCTGGCTTCATATAAATTACCAAAGAGCAGATCTAGGTCTTGAGAAACAGGAGTGGGACTACCTCAAGAGCTGGGCACTTCCCAGTTCCTTACCTGCCTCCTTTCACCAATTGGTGCTGGTGGAAAATGGTCTGACTCAGGCATTGCTTTGTATCAACAGCAGCACCACCAAGAGAAAGTCAAAGGACTAAGGCATGCACAGAGCATAGGTCACAGTCAGGGTGAGTGACACAGGTCCTTCAGATAATGAGAAAAAGGCTTCTGGTACAGGTATTCTCTGCAGGAGCAACCCTTTCCATACACAGTCCTCATTTGGGCTATCCTGAAAACAGCAAAGAAACCATTTCAAACCTATGATAAACTGGCTTAAAGGTAGGTCAGACCAACCAAAGTTCATTCATCCAGGTTTGTGCTTCATATAGACAATGCTTCATATGCACTAACACCTCCCTTTGTCTTGAGTTAGGAACCATTTAACAAGTCTAATATGAAAATTTGTGTAGAAAAATGTACTGAAAAAAGAGGCAAATGAAAAAGATACACTTCCCAAAGAATTCCAATACAAGCATCTGGGATTTTTCTGGTTTTATTTTTCAAAAGATGGAGGAAAAAAAGCTACTAAAACTCATCATGTTCTAAATATTATGACAAGTCTGTATTTTCTTGTGAAGACTCTTCTCACTTGACTGACTAAAGGAGTGGCATTGGAAGTCTTCTGTAAAGAAATAGCCAACCTCAGAAATATAGATTTGATTTTAGAAAACTACAGTTTCATTCATGATAATACATATATAATAAAATTGGTAGGAAGTGTCAAAAAAATGCAGATTCAGAGCATGTTGTTTGCTTGCATATTTGCTGAGCTTAGTTGCTAATACAAAATAATACAAAAATATTTGTACTAATTATATGACAAGTAACTTAAGTTAAATCACAGTTAAACCATTAATCTTATATCAGTGGCATTCACTAGTTTATTGATGTTTCAAAGCAATGCAGTGAGGAAAAAGGTAGTTTATTTTAACTTTCAGTAATTTAATATACTAGCTTTGCTATACAAAATGTTTAAGCATTAGCCTAAATAGCATATCCTTGAAATTACATATCATTGCTTCCATAAATTATTTTCATTGCACAAAATAGCACACAGATCATTCCTTACAGCAGCATCACTTCAGATGACATACAGAATCACAGATAAAAAACCCCACTGTGCATGTTTCATAACATAAATTAAGCTAATTACTCAGACTTGTCATTTTCTACAAAGCAAATCACCCACTAGACTGAACAGTGACTAATTTAAGTGGAAATTGATACTGAACATGTGTCACTGGAAGATTAATGTACAGAAATCTCACACACTTATCAGTAGTGGAGAATACTATTGAGCTAACCTTTCTAAGAAGTGGGTTTTTGATGCACATCTTTCATGAAACATCCAAAATAATCTATAATTCAGACTTTTTATTCATTAGAATTAAAGATGGCTATATTATCTCTGAAGAAAGTACTAAAGAGAGGGGTCGTTACAGTGGAGACCAGGAAATGCTAAATGAGCATGTAATACTCTTGTATTTTGCATACATACTATTTATGTATACATTTTGTACACATATTATGCTAGCAACTGTTGATCCAGAAACACCAACAAATATGGGCTCCTGCCAAGTAGCTCTTTCTCTTATACACTGAAAGGTAAAGCTTACAAAAAACCGTATTTTTTGCTGACTGCTGTGGTGAGAATTACTTACTGATAAAATCTGGAGTACAGAGTGATGCATCAGTATAATAAAGAACTCGAAAGATGAATATTTTGTTTTAAAAAAATCTAATGCAAAGCAATCAGAAAGCCAAAGTAGCATTTAGAAGCAGTCACCATCTTCCACTGTGAACACACAGAAAATCTGAATTGAGGAGCTGAAGATTGTTGTGGTGATACTTGTCAAACGAACTGATTTTGGCTCATGCAATGGTGCACACTTGTCTGTTTTTCTTAGCCATCCCTAACTATGCAGCTGAAGCCTTAGGACTGCAAAAAGGATCCTGTGTACGGTGCACAGGACTAGCAATTACATGTACAGATTCACACTTGATATAACTATTCCATGAGTATTTATTGTCTAGGTGTATTGTTATCCTGAATATAAACTGATAACCTCTGAAGTGTTACAGATCTAATTTTCTTACAATGCTATTGTATTCTTGACAGAGTAGTTTTGGTTTCATTAATATATAGAACTTATTTAAGCATGGATCCATTAACAACCTTTTTCTGCTAAGCATTTCTGCAAACAAGCTGAAAAAAAATGTTCCAATGAACTAAAATGTTCTACCACATTTCAGTATAGATACCCACCAATTACATTTGTAATGGCGTGTGATTTTTGGTTTTGTGTTGTCTTTTTTACAGGATGAGAATATAATGCGATCCATGCAGCTCTTCGAAAATGTGATTTAATGAAGATACTAGGTCTACAACTAATGGACAAATATGAGCTATTCTGCAACATTATTTAAAAAATGGATTTCCCACTTTATCATAAATAAAGTTACTCAGCTTTACACTGAGACGTATTATGCAAGTAAATTTTTTATTATAAACTCTTCCCAACAAAAACCCTTTCTAAGTTATACAAGTTAGCACTTCCACAGTGGGTATTTAGTTAATAGGACTGTACTGAAAAATCAGGTTCTTACTACAAACTCAAACAAAATAGAACTGCCATTATGCACCTTTATTATCATTCCCACCCCTAGTTAAAATAGATACAATCACAAGGAGATTAAATAAATATTCTTAGTTTTGCTACTCATCTGTACTGGACTAAGCTCCAGGTGTTGAAGTATATTTCTTAAATCTCTAGCTTCTAATTTATACAGAAGTATTACAATTTATTTTCTTCTCATATTTCTATGGTGTAGTCTTCATTTCTGAATAATATTTTGAGTTAAAATACTATAATCAATGTGCGATGCACATCTTGCTACAATTGCCTTCCAACTTTGTTTTTCTCTTCAGAAAAAACTCCAAAAAACCCAAACATGACTAAGCAGATAACTTGAGAGCAAAAACTGTTATAGAAAAAACTCCTTGTGGGTATTCTTATTCCCTAAAAAATGAGAGTAAGCTTCTCTCAATCTCACCTAATAAATCTGCACTTTGTTTATCATGACATGAATATCCGGAGTTCTATATAACTGTATTTTTAATTCTTGGATGTGTTTGCAAAGTTCTTGGCTTAAAATTAAGGATCTTCTGACTTCCAATTTTTCATAAAGAAACCTTAACTGGATCCTAACACTGCTTTCCTAAGAATGTCATTCTGCCTGTAATGAAGAAAAAGGCATGAACTTTTGAAACTGCCATCCCACTTTAGTGCTGAGAATGAACATCACTCCATTATCTACTAATAATGACTGCTAGAGGCTAACATCCATTTCATCTTTTTGTAATACCTTTAACTATGAGACAGAACCAGGAAAACAATGAAAACTTTAGCTATGTATTATCTATATGTGATAAACGCTTTACATTTTTTAAGATCATTTCTTCATTAAGATTGGAGCTACTTAATTCTGAACCTAGAAAGATTATTCTAAAAAAGTATGCATATAAAATATAACACTGCCCCTCCATCCATGTAATTTTTAAGATATACTGTCCACAGAGTCTATGCCAATACTTCAAAATAGGTGAAATGCTATCAGAGATAGGCCAACCTTCATTGTGACATTGCTGCAGAAAGTGTGAAAGGGGATTAATGAAGTAGAAAGAAGGTTACAAGTATTCTTTTGTAAAAATAAATCAGGTATCTATTCTGGTGTAGAGATGGAATGTTAGAGGCATGTTGAAGGCTGCTCTGCTATCACCAGTGTAGGATAAGAGTAGTACAATACATGTACACCTGAAATCTGCTGTAGCGTGTTTGTGTAAATTAAATGTGCACATTTTGTAAAAAAATAATAAAGTAAACATGAAGAAAAAAAAGACCATGATCAATTTTTTGAGTTGATAAATACCTGCTGGCAAAAATGCTTATGGAATAATTTATTTTTTTTTTTAAGCATAAGTACATTCATCTTGATTTAGCAGAGTGCTGGTCTTGGCAGAGATCAGACCTGAAGTGAATTTTAGTCAGGCTGTGGTAATTAAAAAAAAAAAACAAAACAAGTTCTGAAATTGCTTTAACATGAAAGACTTTTATTAATACTATATGCATCAGAATCTTCTTATGCCAAAAAGCATCCTTTCCAACAACTTTACATGTCAGAATTGATTATTCTTCAAGGGAAAATAATTCTCTGCAAATTTTGTTACTTCAGTTAACTCTATCTCACAGTGTACTCAAATACAACATGTCCCTGAACAGTATGTATTACAAGAACCAATTAGGAATTATTTTGCAATCAAATTCAATACATTAATGGACAAATGCTGTACCCTACAAAGCTTGACAGCCAGGTAAGTTTTTATTTTTGTCTTTAATTCATATTTTTTATAGCTTCCATGTTCAAAAGTTTATTAACTTGTCTGGACCTGAATTCACAAGCAAATCTCAAGCACATTTGTGACGTTACTGAACTCAACGTGAAGGGAGCACAGTAAGTATTGCACAGTTGCCTCCTCCATTCAGTAAGCTCAAAGTTAACAGGACCTAATTACCTCAGCTCTGGTTCTATGGAGCAACCTGATGCCTCTACACTGCATCCTCCAGAGTCTCTCCAGGCTCTCAAAACAACACGCTGAGAATGCAATGAGCAAGTTCAGCTTTGGACCATATGCTGCCTGTTTACTGGGTTCAGCTTCACACCTTTAAAAGCTGACTCTGAAGAAGTCTGTGAGAGCTCACAGTTCCCTGTCTAACCTAATCCTGATGAACCTAAATGCATCCATCTGCGCTGTGTCACAAAATAAGTTATATATTTCAAAACCAGCTATACATATGCAATTTAGCACCAAAGATTTAGATTTTATTTAAGTAATTACAACCAAATTATTTTGCATCACACAAATATACAAAACATATTAAGCACTGCAGATATAATAAATGAAATTGTAATTTAAAACTAAATAAGAATCAATTTTTATTCTGCTTTTGAAATAATAGCATATTAATCAGTGTCATTGTAAGCCCAATGCATATACAAATATACAAACAGAAATTTTCCATAATTACATATTCACAAACTGGTAAGACTCCTGCTCTCCATCATACTGACGGATTATTATTATTTTAAGAGAATATATCATACCCAAAAAAGTATCAGTGATATTTGCAGATAGTTTCTTTCCAAACTTCACCTTACAGCAGAAATCACAACAATTTCCTTGTTCAAGAGTAGATAGAACAATAGGTTGGAATTTTAGATTTGATGATAGCCACAGTTGCCTGTTGAAGAAAATAAAACAAATTTACACAAAATAAGGAGCTATAGCACTACATATGACAGTACTCACATAATCTCTATAAGTTGCCTAACTCACAACTTTTACTTAGTTATTTTTGTTATTAGAAAACTAAAAAGTTAATATTTGCTGAGAAACTTACTGTCAAAAGGGCGGAAAATAATGAACTCAGAAAATGCACCATTGTGATAACTGATGCTGGGGAGGAAACATAAAAAGGATGGGACATGTAAACTCATTACTAAAAGAGGGCATAAATATAGACATGAAATAATAAGGAATTTTAAGTAGAGGAATGTTCTGGAAGGGACTTCCACCAAAAGCAAGAATCATATGCTTTATAACTAATTTAGAAAACAAAATTGATAAATTAATTGGTTGGATTATATAATATTGCTTGTAACCTCAATTTAGTAGTTTGTTTCCAGTTGTTTTTTTTTTTTGGTTTTATCCTATTAGTGTCTTTTTAAAAGACATACAGAAAGAACTACTCACAAAACAGGTAGGACTACAGGAAATTAGGGGATTGACAGAAGAATTAGAGGTTAATGACTCACTGGATTAATTATATTATCTAGGCCTAAGTTTTCAGAACATTAAGAAACGACATAATTTTCCTTTTCTCACTTCATATAAATAAAACCTCTCATCCTCCTTCATTTTTCATTTCATTTTTCAAGTCTGTAATACAAACACTGCTACTGCTCTCAAATGAACATGAGCATTAACACAAAAATGAAGATGCATCTACTGATTATTTAGGCACCAACTGGCTCAGTAGTCTAGACTTGCATGTATGGTCCCTACTCCTGAGGTTATTCTTTTCTTTGTGAATAACCTTTTAATATAACACAAACAACTGTTCATAGGGTCAAGAGAGCAAATATTTTCTCTTCCAGATGAACATCTAAGCCAGTACGCCTCATTTTTTCTCCTTTTCTCCTTTGTGCACAATGTACAGCACAACCTTTGGCAAAAGAATGTTCAACAGAAGAAACCTCTGCCATCTATTACTTAAAGCATCTTTTTGATTTACAGCCATTGCAGATCCAAAGTCTGGGTTAACCAGGGTGGGCTGGAATGTGAGTGTCAGATTCCTTCAGGAAATGCCATAAACAATAAACTGTTAGTGGGAACATGCAGGCATCATCAATAACAGCAAAAAGTAACTTTTTGCAAGAGTAAATCTTGTCGAGAAACATATTTAGAACACCAAGAATGTATCCCAGCCATACTGAAGCAAGAACACAGCAACAAAACCAGAGATGAAAGCTGTTTTGACAAAATTGTATTCAAAAGTGTAGGTTATGAATAAACATCTGATCAACTCACCTTTCCACCATTGTGCTCCAACTTTTGTAAGGCAACAGTAACTTTTTCTCTATATTTCTTGTCCATTAATCTCTTTAAAAGCTATTGGAAAAATGAAATAAAAAGGTTTGCTGCACAATATAGTACAATATATGCAAAGAGGCAATAACAACCTATTTTGTTACTTTATTCCATCTTACCTTTGCAAAATTAAAGCCACAAAGAAACATTACTTATAACTTGTAACTGATGTCAAAGTATGGAACTCAATAAAAGCAAAAAAGTTAACTAAAGAGAAACTTAAATTCAAAGAAAACTGATCTGTTAACCAACAAAAATATTTCTCTTTCTTTTAGCAAACAAATTTGAAAGAAATATCCACCTTAAAAAGAAGTCATTCCTAAAGTTGTCCACATGAAAAGTTAAGTTTTATTTCATGTGTATTGAAAGAGATTTATTGTGGTGGAAATACTTCAGAAAAACCCTGCTGTAATTTCTCTCTTCTGTATTGATTGTTGAAAAAGGTCCTTTTATTGTGCTGTAAAAGTGCACTGTGCAAGCAGGTTAAAAGAAACCATGAAAAACCTGTCTGACACAGGAAGGATGTCCTCAGAATAACTTGGTATAAAAATACTTCTCATAATCCCACTCAAAGCTTATTGAATGAAAACTTCCACGTGCAGAATTCCCATCTAAAAGGAGGGGGAATATTTGCTTCTGTTAATGTATTGAAACATTCACTGTTTTGTTAAGATATTCAGACTTAAAATTAAAAACTCATTTTGCAATAAATTTTCCTCCAAAACAAAGCATCTGGATGTTTTCATAAATAGTAGAGAGAAGACTTCCATTATTCTTCCGTTTATATTAACAACAGTTTTTGGACCTTGCTAGAACTTTGAAAGTCACCATATTATAAAAAAACAAAGGACTCACACAGGGGACTAAATGAAATAGTGCTTTTCATGGAACTGCTGCGCTTTCCCCTGTATCTGTGCAGATATTATAGTAACATCTCAACAAGAGTGCCATGAAAATACAAAAGATTTTTTATTACAGCATTAAAAACTTACATTTGTGAGTAGAAGCTTGAGATGATCATTAAGAGAAGGGCCAACAACAGCACTCAATTGAACTATAGCATCCAATCCCCTTCCAAACACTTCATCATCTGCATGGGCCTTCAGAAGGGGAAGAAAGAAAGAAAATCCTGTGAGTAAGATTCAGACAAAGATGTAAGTTTTTCTAAACTGCAATCTCTGCATTATGATTGTATAGAGTAGTTTATATATCACATCTATAATCACATTAAAACTACTGTGCAATTGCTAATTGCTGTAACAATACAAGTTTAGAAATAGAAGTACAATACGACTGAGTATTAGTCTCTAGAGGCCAAAATTAAAGCCAGAGCATATTCTTAAAGTGGAAAACAAAACCATCCATGAAAAGCATCTTGCATTTATTCTGAGACAACAAAACAAATAATTTACTATTGCTGAAATAAAAAATGTGGCATGCAGAACAGCTTGCTAAACTGATTATTTCAGTATTTCACAGCATATTAGAAACAACCTTTCAAATGCTGATATGTTGAAATTGAGAGACACCATTTTAGTTATAAATGTAATGAATTCTGGGTATTTTCTATGTAATTCATAACAAAAACTTTCTTTGTTGTATAAACAGAGGAGCCAATGACTTTCTGCCTCAATTAATTTAGTCCCCTGCCAATTACACCTTTGTCACCTGCCAGCAATTATCAGGCTCTCATCTACTTCTATGGTTCTTTGTCATCTTTATTTCTCCCATGGGAAGGTTATTCTATACCTGACTTCTCTAATGGTTTAGTTATCTTGCTTTTCCTTCAGCACAGAAATAGAATCATAACAACTTATTTTGGTTGTTAAATACGAAATTATAAGTTTATTTCCTCTCTGGGCCCTGCACATTTTCTTTTTTAACTAGAAATCATCAACTCTTTGTGTAGTAGATTTAACACAACATAATACCAAAACAATGCAACAATAAAAATTATTCGAAGAGTAACATAAATTGGAGGAAGAGACAAGAATAACTTTTCTAATTTTGCCTTTAAGCTAAACCAAAGATAGTAATAACACACAATTCTGAAATTCTGTTACATCTCTGACTTGAGATCATAGTTAGTTTTCAAACTTCAAGCAATCTCTGTTAAATCAGAACTGAAACACAGCTAGATTAAGGGACAGCTACTTACTGAACTGGAAAAGGGCTCTCAAAAACAAAGATCCAGAAGGATCCAAAAGAAAAAGATCCAAAAGGGATAACCTTCAAAGCCAATATCTCACTTTATTTTCTGATGGTGTAGAAGAGTTAAAAACATTTTTTTAAATTAAGAATATGACCTGAAACACTTTAAATGTATTCTTCCTTTTTCCTCATTGACATATTCTGGAGATGGTGCCGTGCAGGGCTGGGAATTGGACACAATGACACTTGTGGGTCCCTTATTATCTGATTCTTTTACTTTGTAGCATGTTTTGAACTGTTACAAGTAATTGATAAGCATTTATTCCTGCATATCCATTTTACTTCACCTCATTTTTATTTTTTGCATGTTATCGCGTGGACATATAAAAAAGCCCACCACAAGTATATATTTATTTATTTATTTATTTATTTATGCTTATATTAAAACCTTTAAGAGAACAGTTTCATAAAATCTTCCCATAGCTACTGTCATAGAGTTATACAAGGAGCTGCCCATCTTAATTTATATTTAAAGATATATTTAACTAATAAACCAAGGCAAAGTTAACAACAGAAAGAGAAATCATTCCCACCCCCCAAAGCAAAAGCCCATGCAATAAATTTATTACATATAACCCATGTAGCTCTCACCAGCAAAAGAAAAAAAAAATATCAAACCCATTAAAATCTCTGCATGACGAGCAAGACATACCAATGCAGCCTTTAAGACTGGAACTAGACGAGGCAACAAGGGAATAGCTTTTTCAGCAGCACCTTCAACCAGAAGTAATTCCTTAAAACCCTCCTTGGAAACAAAAGTATAGGGATGTTTTGTCTCTCTTAGTCCCTGTTGCAAATGTAAAACATTATTTTCTTAATACTCATCTTTCTTTTAAACAAAAACACATTTTAAAAGTTCCACACAGCAGCAAGACCGTGTTTAGATTTTGTCAGATCAGTTCAAAACATAAAGTACACTAACTCCACCATGTGGAGCCACTGGGTACAACTCTGCCCACAGAATATGCTAATTCACTTTTCACTGAATATTAAAACTCACATCATGAATACTGCCAATTCAATCAATATTTGTACTTCACTACCTTTAATCTATCAACCCAAGATATTTTTTCAATGAGATCATGAACTAGAACAGGCTATATTTGTATAGGGGTTTTGTACCCTGAAGGGAAAAAAGAACAGAAGGTGAACTACGGAAGGAAAGACACCCCACAGCACATACCTCTCTAGGCAACACTAAAAACTTGAAGATAGTACAAAGATGCACATCTAATGAAAGTCTGACTGGCAAAACTCAAAGATTTAAAGCCCTTTTTTCTAAACATAATAGCTAATGTTACTTTAGGAACTGACAGTATTGCTTAATATTAAAAAAAACCAAAACAAACAAAGGAAAAAAAAAAAAAAAAAAAAAAGGTAAAAAAGAAACAAAGAAAATAAAAAAGAAAAACAGAAAAAAAAAGGAAAAAAGAAAAAAGAAAGTAAGCCACCTCAGTATATGCACTTTATTCTGCCTGCAACACTGGATTCAGCTTTTATTTAGACACCTGAAACATATTTGGTGATAAATGTCACAGATGGTTCTGAGAAAAGAGAAGCTTCAACATAGTGTATAGTATTTTTCTTCCAATTATTTACAGGATCTTATTTCCACTGTACTCATTCAGTCTACTGAGGAGAGCATTCTTACTTCATAAGGTACGCTTTATATACAAAAATAAGCAAAACTATTCAGCTCACAAAAGAATCTGCAAACCCACAAATTTCATTCATCTGAGCATCTTGGCATCTGAGATGCAGTCTTACATTTCAGTATCTTGAAGATTAAACAGCTCTCCCAGAAAGCTCTAACAAAAGAACTACAAATAGCAATGTTCTTGACCATTTTCATTCATACAATATCCTCACAAGTGGGTTTTTAAAAATATTTCTCTAGTAGCTGAGGCTTAACTAGCTAACTCAGATTATTAAAAAATGACATTTGCAATTAAGAAATAGTTGCATAGTTGCATGCCTAATGTTGCAAGAAACTGAGTTTACCTCTGCCAATGTTAAAAGAAGAGGATCAAAGGGAATAGTTTCAGGAGGGCATTCCCACTGCAGTTTGTGATTTACTGATCCATGCACTAACCTACACAAAGAATGAAGTTTTAACAAAATAACATATAATAATACATAACTTTATGCAAACACTATTTGCTTTAAATGTCTCAATTTGTTTGTTGTATTCCTACATTATATAGACAATCTCAATACATAATTGTCTCCTTAATGAAATTATAGGATGACAGAATCAACTAACTTGGCAAAGATCTCTGGGATCATGGAGTCCAACCTGTGTATATGTATAATGGTTGACAATGCAATTATATTAAATTCCCAAAATATGAAAGTTTTCAAAATTCTGCTCCTAATCACATAGAAATCAGAAAATAGACATTATAAAAATTATAGATCCCTCTCATGCCAAGACAGAAGATATTCCTTTTGCAAAGTTACTTATTTTGAAAAGTACATCAAGAAACATTTTCCTGAAATAGCAATGGGTAAGGGAAAGCAGTTGAAACTGAAGAAAGATCATATTGGAAGTTACTATTTACTCCTAAGATACAAATAAATGTATTAATACTATGAATTAATGATTATTTTATGCAATTATTTACATGTACATCTTATTAGTGATGGCTTACATTTTTGTAAAGTAATTCTGCACCCATGTGACAACACCAGAACATTTATTGTCTAGGCAAATATATATCTAAGTAACTTAAAAAACCCTAAACTTACTTACAAGTAGTTTTCTTAATATTCAATATGCCTGAAAACTACAGAATAGGAATATTCAATAACATGTTGTCATACTACTAAGTTCAGATTAAAAAGGCTGTGAAAGGTCTACTTATTAAAATGGCTTTATTATCTTTGTTAGTAGGGAGAAGTAAATGCAATTACCTGAAAAAATCAGGTGAAAGACTTTTAGGAAACCAAGTGTGCACTACTTAACTATTCTTTAAAAATGTGGCTTTGATATTAATACAGAATAAAAAAAGAACCAAAAGAAGACAATTTTAAAGGCACAGAAAGTTGTTTTCCGCTCTGAAAAGAGTTAAGTATTAGAAAGTTTTCCAGAATTGAATGGAATCAAACAACCTAACTAAAAGATGAAACATGAAGTGATGTATTTCATAATGTATTTTAGTAACAGTAAGAAACAAACGGAACACACCTGCACGGAATGCCACCTCTAGCATATGTAGCAGAAAATGCAGATAGTGGTTGGGAGTAAGCACGAAACTGTGAGGACAGAAAAAAAGAGCATTATTTATTCATAACAGTAATGTTTTATAGCTATTTTGAATATGTTAAAATGGAAGTTCAACAAAAAATTAACTTAATCATATGATTCTAACACAAATCAAAAAAAGAACTGCAGCTATGGAGTGGAAAACATATAAGTGATACACTTATGCAAAAACTACATTTAAGACTCATTGGTCTGGGGAGTTGTTAAAATTAATAAAAATGTAAAATCAGTGGTCTCCTGATGGAATCACTTTATTTTTCTATTTTTTCTTGAAAATGGTAATAATAAAGTCTTACAGGTTCTTTCATAAGCAGATGAAGGAGCTCCCACTTCCCTGAAGCTCTTGCTGTTTGTTACATTAGTAACACGCAGAAGGCAGTTTTAATGCAATTCCATCTTGATTTGAGTATAGACAAAAGTATCTGGTGGCAAGATGTGGGAGAAACACCAAATATTGGGCAATATGGTGAGAGGGCGCTAGAAATGCACAGGAAGGTTTATACCAGATGAGAATCTAGGAAAGACACACTGGAGAAGGAAACTAGGACCTTCATGCAAGGCAAAGCTGCACAATTTTTTTTATCCTATACATGCTTCTTATGCATATGAACTATTATATTATTTGTTAGCATGATCATTAAATGCTGCTTCCCAGATAATACACCTGATCACAAAGCATTCAGAAGGAAATACCATGGAATTTCATGGTATTTTTTTCTTTTGAGCACTTAAACCTACAGTAAGATTAGCAGAATTGTGTTCAAGGCTTCATTTCCGTCATTGTGCTACTTGCAAAGAGATTTGAAGTAAAAAAGATACCCACATTAAAGTATTCGGCCTCTGTTTATCAGCAAAGTACTTTTGCATTTAATTCACTTCCCAAAAAGCCTCTGACATTACTAATTGCCAAATTATATGGCCCAGTGGTGAACTGTAATTCATGAGTTCAATGCTAGTTCTCCAGGCATGGGACTTCCATGAAATAAACAACTCCTTTCATGACTACTCTCCCGAGAGCACAATTTTTTCCTGAAGAATTACACAGTCACAGTAACTGTGAGTTTCAAATAATGCTCACCAGCAGTTAATTTGCAAGATTTTATGAAGCCTTGAATACCTTCAATATGCCACCTTCATTTTGGTTTCATTGCATAACTGAAATAAGCTTCTCTAAAACAGCAGGTGCCAAAGTTAAGAAGAAAAAAACCCAAACCCTTTTTAATGTTTAGCTCTAAATCTCTTTTCATGGCAATAGTACATAAAAAATAACATTTGCCATCCAAGCCACAACTGTACCAAAATACATTTTTATAAAAATGTAATAAACTATGTTATACCTTCAGGCATTTGAGCTTAGAAGATAAGGTATGTATGATTAATAACAAAAGTTTAATTTCAGTTTAAAAAATAGGACCAGAAGAAGCATGTCCTGCATGCCATTTCATAAAGTAATGAAAACTCTTCAAACCACAGACGGATTTTAACCAAACAAAACCACCACCACCTATACCTACTGGATCAATAGTTTTAGGATTCAGCTTGCCACTAGGCTTTGGCTGTGCTTCTGGAGAACATATCTTGCTTTTCTGTGCTGAAGTCTTTTTTTTTATTTGGATGCCTGATGACATTCTTAGAACATTGCTTCCTACAAAATATAAAAAAAAGGAAATAATTAAAAACATAAAATAATTTTCATTCCTATTTGACAGAATATCAAGGGTTAGAATCTCCAGGACCAAAGATAGGCATAAACAAACAACCAAGTAAATCTGAACAAATGCACTATGAAACAGATGCTTATTCTTATGTATTGGACACAGAGCATGGGACAATTGTGATAGTCTTGTCACTCCATATTTCAAATGCACACATTTCCTAACCTGTTCCTCTTTACCTACATTCTTTGAGACCTGCAGCAAAAGTGAATTAGATATAGTCTGCTTTTGGGGATCCTGCAGAAGTCTGAGCAGCAGTACAGGGCTCAGCAGAAGAGCCCAGAGTCAAATAGGGTTGGGCACAGTTTCATTAGAAGAAAGCAACAATCTGAGGAATGCCCAGGACGAAGGAAAGAATCAAGTACATTCGGGACACAAAACCCAAACCACAATCAATATGAGATGAGAACAGAAATGTAAGGCAGCAAAAAAGGAAAAGAATACAGAAAATGAATTCCAATTCCACTAAGAAGAATTAAAGTACTTTTTTAAAAAGACTGCAAAAATAACTTTGTTTACATCCTTAAATATTAACTTAAGTACACATCTCCTGTAAGTCAATATACCAGCTACACGTCACTACAAATGTATGTAATTGGGTTAAAGTATCCCTAATAAAAATAATAGTTCTTTACCTATTTAACATACCATGTCTGATACTATGATGAATAATATAAATTATTCCTGGGAGATTACAAGATTTCAAAAATTAATAAAATTATAAAGAGTGAAAGCCCTAGTTTTGAATATTATAATGTTTAGTAATTTTTGCTGTGGTGTATTCTGCATGGCAAAACCCCCACTATTTAGTAAATTAGACATTAGATTCCCATGGTGAAAAAGAAATTATAACATATAGAGATGAAAATAATACAAGCCACACACAGAAAAAAATGTTTCCTCAGGGATGAAGAGTGTTCTTGCTGTCCTGTCCAGCCATCACCCTTGATGACACCTGTTTTTGTTAAAAACATGATTAAATGCTGAATACTGAGATCAGGATGAATCAGAGACAGATTTGCCATGCTACCCTCTCACCCTCCTGCCCATATCTCTGCCAGACCCTTGCACATGCAGTCCTTGTTTGGCTTTGCTATTCTAATTCTTCCCTCTGAACAGGATTTCCAGTCAGGTACCTTTGTCCAGTCAGGTACCTTTGTCATCGTCTACATTATGAAATCTTTAGGATTGCTTCTGCTTCTGGTAAGTGATAAGGTCCCAGCATGTGTGTAGATATGGTGTCTTTATGACTTGTGGAAAGAATTAAATGAAGTGCCTAAGTTTTGCTGAATGCTGTGAAACAACATATAATAATGATTAGCAAATTAGCTAAAGTACAAAGCAAAACTAAAATTGAAAGTTTAAATCAATACTGCTTGACTGATGATTTAATCAGAACTAGTGATTCAAATCAATTCATCCACTGTACATTTTGTTTTCTCTTTCCTCTCATTTCCAGAATGTGGCCTGTCTCCACTGAAAGTCTTTTTAAAAGAAATAATAGACCACTATTAGTCAATTAAATCTCTTCAGAACTCACAGAAACTTACATGAGGCTTAAGGGAACTATTCTGTTTATAAAACTGAAGTCAAATGGAAAACATTAATACAGAAATAAACCTACCGATTTTGTATGTCCATTTATTATCATAAAATTCTAATCACATTAGCATTAGAAGACAGACTTGTAACTGTCAGAAAATTAAGAACCAAAATAGTTTCATACTATAAAAACACCAGATAAGTTCTTGACAGCATGTATCACAAAATAGTGCTATCCCTGTCAGAATTAGAAACATACAATTGCTCATAATACAGTCAGCTTGCTAATACCCACTAAAATATTTTTCTCAGAAAAGTATTTAGAAGCAATTCTGATGTATTTAATTTTTTTCTATTTTCCAAGCAATCATAATACATGCTAAGGTACATTAGGTAGCTCTGAGGAGATAAAGTACTTTTCATAAGGAGGTCTCACTGTGCAGAGCTGAACGCTCTCGTGTAGTGGGAGCGGGAAGGGTCACACGCTTCTGTAGAGATCAGACAGGTGAAGCACAGCCGGGAATCAAACAAGCGAGGTTTGATACAGAAGTGACCCATCTACTGGCAGATAACAGACTTCAAATAAAGGAGTGACACTTTAAACAGAAATAGGAGAAGTACTTTTAAGAGACATTTTTCAAAGGAGGAAAGCCGCAGCCCGGAGTTCGGGATCTAGAAGTGACTTAAGGCAGGCAGAATGGAAGTCAGGAGGATTTCAAAGGCGAGGTTGCTCCCTTACCCTGCTGAGTGCCAACTCTCCCGGAGTGCAGAGGCAGAAACAGACCAGGGGCTTCGAGCGCCGTCACCGCCGAGAGGCTCAGACAGAGAAGCTCCGGCGAGTTCCCACAGAGCCCCCGGCCCGGCCCTCACGAACCCAGGGACATCCAGGGACCCCGCGGGCCTTGTCCCGGCCCCGGCTCCCGCTCCCTGGGCACGCCGGG